>JANAVB010009200.1:9544146-9742959 GCA_029216955.1 Iris pallida | reverse complement strand
AGAAGCATGTGTCTATAATTTTTTCAGGTTAATAAAGGTCACCTATCTTTAGTCTGTATGATAAACTGCTTGTGGTACTCGTCTTTTTAGTCCCCAATGGCTATATACTCATCTTCTTAGTCCCCAATGGCTATATATATCTTCACTTCAAATCTGGAATTGGCAATTATTTGAAATCATTTTTTTACTAATGGCTGGGAATGATCCTTTCTTTCTAATGGTAGTTATGTTAATTAGTTGGTTTTAGTGTTCATGGCTACTTTGATGAAGTTTTTCTTGATGTGGAGTCTTTGGTTGATATATCGAGCTACTTATGAAGCAGCATAGTGATATTACTTATGATCGATCCATTTCTGGAGCATATTATGGATATTGGTTTAGTTGGTTATGAAACCAGTAATTTATATTACATGGGTACTCTATGGATGCAATATTAAATTTGTCGTATCATGATGTACTATGTGTTTGATGTGTCCTGAAATAAGATAATTTGACAAGAGCAATTCTGATTCAAGACACGCCAACATATGTCTGGTAACATCATTTTTCATCTAATGAATATAAGGTATTTTAATTTATTTGTTTTTAATTTTTGTGATTTATTGATGTATAAATTAGACACTTCATATGGAAAATTTATTATAAATTTAGAGAGATTATGATTTTATTCTAAGAATGTGCCATATATTAAACTAGAAGTCCTTCCCTGTCGGGGTTTAATTTGTAATTGGTCACTAGTAACCTGGTCTCACCATTCCATGATGTGTTAACCTCAAGTGTGTATTTCAATATTCGAGCTATCTGTGACTTACACACATGGGGGGACAATTTGTGAATTCAACAACATTTTATTTCATATTGCAGTCTAAAAAAACTTATTAAGTTTAATTTGTTGATTGTTTGCAGGTGGTGGTGGCTTCAGGGGCCACAGCGATGGTGGCAGAGGAAGTGGTATTGGTAAAGAGGGGGCCCGAAGGTCGTGGTAATGGAGAGGACATGGTGGTGGCTGAGGTGGTGGCCGAGGAGGTAGTTGGGGACGTGGTGGATGCCGTGGTAGAGGAATGAAGGGTGGCAGCAAGGTAGTGGTCGAGCCCCATAAGTTCCTGGGAGTTTTTATTGTGAAGGGGAAGGAAGATGCCCTCTGCACGAAGAATATGGGTCCTAGTGAATCGGTATATGGAGAGAAGCGCATTTCTGTTCAGGTGATTATTATTTCCCCTTCTTTCACTCAGCTTTACTTGTAACATATTTTGTACTGGGGACTTTGTTCTGAAGTTGTTTAAAGTGTTCCATCTTTATCGAACTTTGATTATGTACATAATACTTTGCAAATGTTGGTGGGTGTTGTCGAGATTACTTATTATTGACCTTTTATTGGCAGAATGAAGATGGAACAAAGGTTGAATACCGTTTGGAATCCATTTCGCTCGAAACTTGCGTCAACCATTCTTGGCGTTGTTGATAACATACATACATATTGTGAGCATTCTTTTAACATTTTATTGTTTGTTTTTGTAGGTATATTGATACAAAACTGTTGGAGTGGGTGGGGTTCCCAACCTATGTGGAAAACACCCCGGAGTGCGACGAGCACCGTCTGTGTGTCAGAGAAGCTCGCGGAGATGAAGTGGAAGCTCGGGAGCCACCAATCAACATTCTGGAACTGGTGAGACCAAACTCGGGCCGAGTTTGGTCCCCAGTCGAACTCTGGTCGAGCTCGGTACCATGGTGTCCAGAACCTGCTTGGTTCGGCCCACAAAGTTCGGGCAGAACTCTGTGTCGGCGGGCTAAAGTAAAATTTAGGGTGTTTTTTACACCATTGGATCGTATCCTACGGTACAGATTTCGTTGTGGGATTAGGGGTTTTATATATGGTTTTTCCTAACACTAGTAAAACACATAGAAAAAAAGAAAAAAAAAGAAAAAAGGAGGCAAGAGTGTCATTACAACTTTGGAGAGAAGGAGGATTGAAGGTATTTTTCGAAGGAGGATCGTGTTCGGGTAATCTCTACTCGTCGTCTTTGTTCTTTGTAGCCTTGTAATCAATATTTCTTGCGTCCAAGTGTTATGGAGATCCGTCTTGGATCGGAAGACGTTTGTAGAAGGTGTACTCCTTTATTTCATTAGTAAAGGCTTCTCAAGGGTTGGACTCTGATCGTCCCATGGTTTTACCCGCAAGGGTTTTTTACGTCAAAAATTATATGTGTCTACGTGATTGTTATGTGTGGTTGGTGTTTTGGTTCGTGCGCTGTATTGCTCGATTCTCTCACAGGTAATCTCTAGTTTGGGGAAAGCTTTTCACGTTCTTTCTCAACATACGGTATCAAAGCCAGGTTCTGGAATTCAAAGGGTGTCAGGAGTCGATAGGAAAACCAGAGAGGAGAGAAGGATGCGAAGCCGGTGCGTATGGTAAACCTGAACGGCACCAACTATCATTATTGGCGAAGCAAGATGAAAGATTTGCAATTTATCAAGAAGCTGCATCTGCCCATATTTGCTTCCGAGTGACCAGTTGATAAATCCAAGTAGGAATGGAAATTCGAGTACGTACAGGTGTGCAGATATATCAGGCAGTTTGTTGACGAGAACATGTACAACCACATTCCAATATTGAGCACGCAAAGACGTTATGGGATAAGCTAGAATCTTTGTATACGAAGATGACCGGGATAAATAAGTTATTCCTGATCCGAATGATCATGGGTCTGCGGTACAAAGATGGGACGTCATTATGTACCACTTGAGTGAGTTCCAGGGCATGGTTACCAGCAATTTTGATGGGAGTCATGTTCATGACGAGGTTCAGGGATTATGGCCGCTGTTTATATTGCCAGACTCGTGGGAGACCGTACGAGTATCTATGATCGCTTCTGCTCTAAAAGGCATGGTCAGTCTTGAGTTTTCCAAGAATGGGGTAATGAATAAAAAGATGCGGAAGACGATCTCAGAGCACTTCATCCACATCCAACTCAGGGGCGCTAGTTTCAGAGAGCCGCAGAAGGAATAAGAGCAGGGTTCCAGGTGGTAGCAGAGACAAGAGCAGGGGAAGTCCAAGGGTCGATACGAGGACTCGGAGTGTTACCATTATGGCAAGAAGGGCGACATCAAGTAGAATTGTTTCACTTGGAAAGAGAGAAGAAAGGCGACAAAGGGAAGCAAGTGAGAACACTAGCGGCGGCTTAACTTATGGTGGCGATGTGATCGTCGTAGGTGATGAGGTTATCACAAACCATGCATGCGATGAAATTTCGGCTGGTGGACTCAGGGGCTTCAGCGCACGTATCCCATAACAGGGTACTATTTGCCACTTGTACGACAGGCGACTGTAGAGTATTGAAGATGGACAATAGAGATGTGTCGAAGGCGGTTGCCATTGGAGATATGCATTTGAGAATGAAGACAGGTGTAGTTCTTGTTCTCAAAGATGTTCGTCATGTCCCTGATGTTCGTTTCAACCTAGTGTCGGTTGGAAGGTTGGCTGGCGAGGGATTCTTCAGTCTCTTTGAGAATAGTCAATGGAAGCTTTCCAGAGGTTCGATGGTGATTGCCAAAGGAAGCAAGAAGTTCGGTCTCTACTATATGGAGGGGAGCGCACAGGGGACACAAGAGGTGAACGCAATTTCAGACGCATCTACAGAGTTGTGGCACAGACGGCTGTAGAAGCATGATTTTCTATGGCCCAAAAGCAATATGGAAGCTTCATGCGGCTCAAAACTTGATGGAGTTTCATGCGGCTCAAAAGCACTGAGAGATTCATGCGGCTTTGAAAGCTTCACGCGGCCCACAAATAGCAGGGAACCTTATGCGGTTCAAAATCAGCCTAAGCAGCTGACCATAATTACTCTGACATAAAGGCGACAGCTCTGACAGAGATGATGACTCTGACATAAAGATAAGATGTGACATGCTCCTAAAAAGACGAAAAATTATCATGAATCTGGCACAGTTCACAAATTCCAAAGAAAATTTTTTATGCGGAGTGCCTATGCGACCTTCATTCGGCTCAGTCATGAGACCACTCTCATACGGCTCAGTCATGAGACCACTCTCATGCGGCTCGGTCATGAGGCCACTCTCATGCGGCTCGGTCTTGAGACAACTCTCATGCGGCTCAGTTATGAGACATCCTTCATGCAGCTCGGTTATGAGACAACCTTCATGCTGCCCGTCATGAGACACTCTTCATACGGCTCGGCTTGGGACAGTCCTTCATGCGGCTCAGCCAGGATGCATCATTCATGTGGTTCCCCACAGAGTAGCAGTTAAACGCGTGGCAAAAATTAATCAAGTCTTAACAGTTCAATTTAGTGCAACAAACAGATCATGATCAATCTTAACCAATCCCCAGCTGCCTACTTCTCGAGACACAGTTACAAGGATGTGGCCCAAAATTAGCCACGGCTGTACACCCCATTACTCATGAATTCCTATAAATAGCAAGGTGCTATTCCCTTGCATACACAGAGACACACAGAGAGATATACACACACCCAAGCTAGGAGAGAGCATTTCTTCACCAAGCCGAGGTTGCGTTCGATCGTCCAAGGAGTAAGGCAGAGTTGATAGCACTTTTTTTGAGGCTCTACCATCACCCTCTAGAATCTAAATTAAACAATTGTACTTAGATTGCTTTTCTAGGTTTTGTTCCTAGGCACTCTTTTGAACAAGCGAGTTTGTAATTGTGAGTCAAAGTTCAGTCCTCCTATAAAACTGTTCTGTTCTACGATAATCAATGGCAAACACGATGGCGACTCTACTGGGGACTAACTTCTCCACTGCTGGTAAGTTGGTGACGCAATCGGACGCAGCCAAACTCGGCTCCATGCAATAAATGCTTGTTGTTCATTTCGACCAGCAAGCGTTCGAAGAGATGCTCTCCGAAGGAATTACTAGTCCAATCAAGATACGAGCCGGCACAAAGAAGGCCTGCAGGGCGTGGAGGCCCAAAACCGTTGCCTCTCCCCAAGCTATGGAATAAGCTTTCTCTGTTGCTCAAGATGGCAAAGAAGACTCACATGCGGCCCCACTTCAGGCCACAGAGGACCATGCTGTCCCTAAATCCAGCAAAGGAAAACACTACGATGCTGGATTTGTGGGGGCAAACGGGAACTCCATGGGGTCCAGGAAGAAGCCGCATAAGGGTGCCAGCCGCATAAAAGGCTCATGCTACTACCAATCCTAGCCGCATGCAGAATGCATATGAGGCCAATAATCCCAGCCGCAGGAAAATGACCTATGAGGCACCCAATCCCAGCCGTCGACCATCTGTCCTATACGGCTCGGGCTTAGTCTTCGACCGCTCTCATGCGTCATGACATCAGAAGCTCTAATAAGATGTGCCAGATTCTATGCGGCACAGTTTGGACTCTTCCTACTACACCCTCGGGTGCTAGAACGAAGAAGTCTAGGATAGCGTTGGCTCGTCGAGCTCAGCCAGCTGTCCCAACCTCTGACCATCAGAGGGTCCCGCTAACTGTTTTGCGGGCTTCTGATGGAAAGTTGTACAGAACCACCCGTGTGCAGCCTCCGGCGGCAAACGGATATGGTGGTTCCCAAGAGTCTTCCAACAATGATCGTAGGCAAGTGCTTTTACTAGCCCCGTATCAGGAGCAGGGAGCAAACATGATACCAACGCACTCTTGCGCACGAGATTCCCGGGCCCATAAAACAGTATAAAGGTTGATCGAGATGTACTTGAATAACGAGATGTGATTCTTCACAAGCACAGGGAAAGAGAAGAAACCTTAGTGTACAAAAAGTCCTTCCATGGACGTCACTGCACTCAAGTCATTGTCAACTGCTACTGCAACAAGATAGCAGTACAAGAGGACCAGCAGTCTATCTTCCAACGACTGCAGCAGTCAGAACCGGTCCTACAACAAGCTCGAGGACGTGGCACTTCTTTTGCCTCCTGTAACTCTGCTGGGAAGGTCCCTATCGGCAAATGAGGGAAGAAAATAAATACCTCCAGCCCGATGATCTCAACCTGCACGGCCAAGAAACTCTCATCTAAGCGGTTGTCCACAGCCGTCACAGGAGGAGTTTATTATGGTACCCACTCAAAGTCAAAATCTTCAAAGCTTGAAGATTCGTCATCCATATCCCTGGGGTCGTTGAAACTAGAGGTAGCACTCCTCGGAATATCCACAACAATTCGATGTTTCAAGAAGATAAACCAGGGGAAGCAATCCCCCCAACAGACTCAGACGTCTCTGAAAACGTCTACAAGTACCAAGACGAGCCAACCTCCTACACAGGGGGTGGCACTTCCTCCGAGTCGAACCAGAGGAGAATATTCCTACGTACCACGACGAATTCTCTATGCAAGGGTATGATTCGGTAGGCACATCTTCTATAGTTCCTTCCACTTTTCCTCATGTGAGAACGACATTCTTGACTGAGAATGATCAAGACGATCCCAGTGATCGGTAGCGCCTCGACACTTTGAGGCCATACTCAAACCTTGGTTAAGTCAGTGGACGAGATCAAGGTGGCCTTACCGGCTCTCCAAGAAGGACCTGGCCAAACAAGCTTGGGTCCCGCCGCCAATACGGACTCAAACACGACCGCACCAACCCCGGGTGATAATCCACCCGAATATCGGCTCCCACTGCTGCAGAAGAGGCCAGGAAGGTGAAAAGAGAAGTCCAAGAGCTCCGTATAATGATTCACGCCCAAGAAACCTCTCAAGACCTCAGGATACGACAGCCGTATCCAGCTGCATGAAGAGATGTCCCCTTCCCTCCACGATAAAAACCATTCAACATCAATCCATATGACGGGAAGACCTCTGCAAGCCGGTACATGACCAACTTCAAAGTCAACAGACCATCTGCCGCATGACGATGCCATCCTCACGAGGTTGTTCATTGGGGTATTAGAGGGGGTCACATTCGATTGGTACCGTAACTTGCCGGATAACTGCATCCATTCCTTCGCCAGCTTCAACATATGTTCCTAGAAAGGTTCTACGAGGTGGGACAAGATGTGACAATGTCAACCCTCATGAACGTTGTTCAAGGAGAAAAAAGCTGACAAGAATTATATTGAGCGTTTTGCCAAACCGCGATGAATTACCATCCGGTAACCTGGACTCCTCTTTAATTGAGATTTGCCAAAAGAGGCTGCTACCCACAATCAGCCTCTGGATGGGCGAAAGACAATTTAAGGACTGGAAGTCCTTCATCATCAGTACCACTAGCACAGAAGTAAAATTGAAGAAGGCTTGTCAACTGGGATTGCATATCTCGAATGGAGAGGATAAGGGCAAACGCCCTAATGCCAACAACAACAACAGCGACAGTTCCTCTAATAACCGAGACACTAAAGGCAAACAGGCTTTGGTGGCGATACAACCCAGAAACCTGAACCAAAGCAGGTAGAGAAGCAGTAGCCTCAGGTGACCTACTCCTTCGAGGACAGCCATGTCAAGCCCATCTTTGACATGCTCTTACAAGGAGATAGAATTTAGCTCCTTCCGCCAATGTGTGAACCTTGACCTGCAGAGATAGAGAGCCCTTGTATTGTCACTTTCACCTCTACGTCCACCAGGCTACTCAAGACTGCTTCCAATTGAAGCGGTACATCCAGAACCTCATCGATTCTAAGGCTCTGGCCATTAATTTCGAGATGGTAACCATGGCTGCCAATATGGTGTCGGTCCAATTCGACAGCTTCCCTACAACAAAGACTCAAGATGGCGTAGTACCCATCCCTGGGCAACAATGGAGGTCACTAATCTTCCACCTCCCCGAGACCAAACGACTGGGCTAGTGCCCTCACCACGTCAAGAGGGGAGGTCATGTGGGTCCACCCGGACTTGGTGCCTAATGTAACTCAGTCAGCATCATCCCCTACCGATAAGAAGAAGGACGGAAACTAAGTCCTGCCACACAATCTCAGCCGGCATCAAAGAAGTAACAGCTATCGTTACCCGGTCCGGTGCACAATCTCAATCCATACCGGGTAAGTCGGCTGAAGAACGTCATCCGGCCACTCTGATGCCCCAGGACCTTCTCATCCTCCGTCGGCCGACAAACCTAAGCCAAAGGACCCGCTTTGATAAGCCGCTCCGTAAAGACGCACCTCAGGGACTGGAGAGGCCCTATAATTTTGACATCCTGGCACAATTGGCCAACACACCAGCAAATTGTTATTATATGAGCTATTGAGACTCTCCAAGGATGTTTGAGTCGTACTGAGCGAAGAACTCTAGAATGCCGACGCTTATTTGGCTCAGGTCAAGCTTATAGGAGAGTGCTCGCCAGCGGATTTCCAGGACAGTGCTTGTACAGGTACAATGCCCAATATTATGTTCACTTTGCAGGATACGCTCATCAAGACCCCCGCACGATCGCCCTCTATATTACACTGGATACGTCGGCAACGTCAAGGTAGATCGGATGCATATTGATCCCGATTCTTCAATAAGCATCATTCCGAAGAGCTAGCTCCACCTCCTGCGCATCCCTATGCATCAGCTGACAACTACCAGCACCGCCATCAGCGGTTTCATTCAGGAAGAAGCTATCCTATTGGAAAGATTCGCCTGAAATGCCAAATTGGCGACCTCCAGTCGGAAGTGACTTGCTACGTCATAGACGCAGATACATCTACAACATTCTCCTGGGGTATCGTAGATACGATTATATGATCGTGCCCTCCATATTGTACCAGTGCTTCAAATATCGACAAGCATGACTTCGTAAGAATAGAATTCGCTGACATCGATCCTTTCAAAGGGGTTGAATCCTACTATTCGGATTCTTCTTGTATGAGAAATCGAAAATGCACCTGATCAAAGAGGATGCTCAAGAGCAGACAAAGGCTACAATGGGATCAGAAGAACCTCTGGAGATCCGTCTCCAGCTCCGCAAACTGGGCAGAATTGCACCTCTTATAGCCACACTGCGTAAAGAAGCAACTAGTCTACCGGTGCTCACTACACAAAAGGAGTAGATGGTTATCCGACTCCAAGGTCTAGCCAGGGGTCGAGATCTACTGTAGAGCCTATGACAATCAGGCTGCCAAGAGCCGGCCAACAACAATCAGAGGAATCAACCCTTCTGTTAAGCCGATGGTCATTCGTCTCCCCAGGACAAATCGACAGCCAAGCACTAAGCCAGGGACCGCTAGTGAGCCAACGACTCCACGTCCAGCAACAGCGCTAAGCCAGGGACCACTAGTGTGCCAACGACCCCACGTTCGGCACCACCAAGGGAACCTTTGATGATCAAGCTATCCAGTCATCCTCCCAGTCTTCATTAATATAGGGGGTAGCTGAAAAGGAGCTAGAGCTAGCCAAATATGTGGCGCACACACTGATGTCCTTCTGCTGATGATGTAATACCACCATAAAAGATACCTTATTTTCAATAAAGGGTTATCTTTGAACTACCACGAGCTTAACAAGCTCCGTATAATATATGCTATGGAACACGGTATGGGCATCAACTTATACACACAGGTGACAAATATCTATACTAGAACCAACTTACTCCCGTGGAAGGCGCTTGCTTTATAGTCCCGGGAGAGGACCATCCAATCATTTTCGGCCGAAAGAATGGTCAACAGTCCTTCAGGCCAGAAGAAGTCGATCTCGAACCCGACACCGGAGACTGCCCCTTTATCTGTATAGCTCCGATCCAAGTACCTCATGCAAAAATAGGGGTATGATATCGAGACTACACCAGGCTTGAACTACGGCACCGACCGACAATTACCTTTGCAATTGCGGTCCCGGCTGGAAAACCACGAGATTATTACAGCAGACCAGACGTGGTCTAGGCTATGTTACACCTGCAACAACTCCTGAAAGTTCGGATGAGGAATGCGAATGGCATTCACATTCAACTGGATCACCCACTTTCGATTCAAAAGTCAGCATCGGGGATGTACTCAGACAAGCTTGGTCTATCAATATGGCATTTGTTGACGCCTATGAAGAAGACGAAGACATACCTGAACTCCTTGAGTTAGAGCCTTGGGTCCAATAGCTAGATGCACAGTAGAAGAAGCGTTTCGAACAAAGATCCCCCTACCGAAGATGAGGTCATACAAGTTGACCTCGGCAATGAATCCTCTCCAAAGCCAATCTTCGTTAGCAAAAGTCTAACGGATGAAGAACGGGAGTCGTTATTACAACTCGTCAGAGAGTATATTGACGTATTCGCCTGGAGCTATGAAGACATGCCAGGGCTAAACCCCGAGGTTGCACTCCATAAGCTCAATATTCACCAGGACGCAAAGCCAGTCAAGCAACACAACAACGGTTCCGTCCAGACATCATGAACTCTATCGAAGCCAAGGTCAACAAACTAATAGCCAGCGGCTTCATCCGTGAGGAACAATCCAGACCGGTCCTCGAGGAGAATGGGAAGATTCGAATTTGCATCGACTTCCGAATCTGAACGAAGCATGTCCTAAAGATGAGTTCTGTAAAACTCCTAAATTTCTACAATTTTTTAATAAATTTTGTACTGATTTTTTTATTTTTATTTATACGTTGCATAGTTGCATTGTACGTCGTGCGCAAATTTTGTTTTTTGAAATTGTTCGACGAGTACGAATATGTGCGAGCGTGCATATTTTTAGAAAAATATTTTTCTATTTTAGTTTCAAAATAATATATGTAATAATTATTTTAGCCATCATACCAACATTTCCAAGTCCGTTATTTTATTTATTTTATTATAAAAAGTCTTTCGTAAAAATAGTTATTAATAATAAATATTCTTCGTGCATACATAATATTTGATAATATTTTATTAAGTTTATTTTTAAATATAATGTATTTTTGAAATTATTATTATAGTATTTTTGGAAATATTTTGAAATTATTGTGTCAATTTAAATCTTGATTTGATTTATGGATATGTTTAAATAGTTAAATTAATATCGATAATTGGAATATATTATCTTATTTGATTTTGAACTAAAAGACGGTATTTAATTAGATTTAAATTGGATTTTGATTTGAATTAGGATTTGATTGATTTTAAATTTATTAGTTGCGAATTATCTATTTTTGATTTAAACTACTCTTAATCCTTATCCAACTGAGAATTCCCATATCCTATAAATAGGCAGGTACTCCTCCATAAAATTCCATAATCTACATTATTCCTCCACCACAACCAAACGTGACTGCATTGTCCATGTCGCCTCCGTCCATATCTTATTCCATCTTTTTACATATACATCATCCCCTTCGTGTCGACAATCTCGACACAATTAATCCATAACCTATCCCTATTCTAAACCACTGTAGCCCTGACACGCTGTTCCCCGCTCCACCAGCAGCACTCCCCTACTCCGGCAGCCACCCGCCGCTGCCCCTTGGCCCGACCCGCATCCATCTCCGACCACCAGCCTTCACCCGAACCCGCCACCACCACATCTCCATCAACATCACCTCTACCACTGTAACCCCAATACCGTACCCAACACCGTGACCAACCCTCCCCGGAACCCCAGCCAACCTCTGTCCCCGGCCATCTTCTTCCTGGCCAACACTTAAAACCAAACGACACACCCCAACCAGCCACCCGACCACACCACCACCGTCAGCCAAGCCACTCGACCATATCGTAACCACCACCGTCAGCCACCTAAAATTCCTAAATAAACAAAAAATAAAACCACGACCACCACCGCCGCTTACCTTCTACCGCCGTCTTCGTAGGATCGTCGTCCTTTGCTCCGTCGAGCCTTTCCAGACTAGCCCCGCTCGCCGCCGGATCCCATTGTCGTGCCCCCGCGTGGCTGCCCCTCCGCCAGGTGACCGGTAGCCCTCCGTCGTGGACCCTACGCCTATAGTGCAGAATTCTACCGCATCCTAGCGACTCCTCGCCCCAGGTCCTCCCGTCGTTCTGCCGGAACAGCCGGAGCGCTCCGCCGTCCAGTGAGTCCGGTAACCCCCTTCATCTCCTTCGTCGTGGCGTGCCCTAGCCACCAGCGTCCGCCGGCCGGATCAGCCGCCCTTGCGCGCCTCCCCGATCGTCTTTTCGAGCTCCCCGCTCCACTCCTCCGCCGACCAAGGCCGTTCTTCGCCGTGCCACTTGCCGCCTGGTCGACTTCCTCCCCCGTCGCTTGTCTCTCCCTCTCAGCCTCACTCTCCCCGACAATTCCCTCTCCCTGCTCCCTTCATCCTTCTCTCACCTCTCTAAACCCTTTTCTTTCTAAATTATTTTTTGTCTCTCAGTCACAGTACAACATTCTATTCATATTATTTTATTTTATTTTTTTGTTTATTATTATTATTATTAGACCTCCTTTTTCGTGTAACGAGAAGGAAGAGTCAGCCGTTATCATTGTTTTATGAAAATTATTTATTATTATTATTATAATATTTAGCATTTTATAGTGAACATCTGTAATTTAAATGTTTAAATATATTTATTGAGATGTATTTTGGACAACTGTCTATTTGTAAGCATGTGTACTTTACGACAACTGTATATTAGTATTATACCTTATTAATATTAGTATTATATATTGACAATATTCTAGTCGTTATTTTTTATAAGTATTATTGTTATTTGTAAATAAATTTATTAGTATTTTCATAGTATGTTAAATATTTGGTACTAGGCTTGCCCTATATTATTTTAAAAACTAGATTTCGAAGACTAGATATGTTGTTACAATATTAATACTTATTTTTGTATGCTAAAAAGTATTTGGATAAAAGTAGGTTACCCTAAAATATGTGATTCCTATGATATTTGATACGTTATAATAATATCGAATATTTATCTAAAAGTATTTTCTATTAAAATATAGCTTTCTACCAATTCTATTTTCGATGAACTTAGAGTTTTTAGCCAAAAATGATTTCCTATTGACTTTAAGTATTTTTTTCTTTCAATAATTTAGACTAAACTAGTTTTCGAATATTATAAATAGTTTTTCTAAATCATATATATATTATTTATCTAAATTTTCTTCGACTATCCTTCCGTCCATAACTACGCCCATTATTCCTATCCACTGCCAATTCTGTCCTTCCAACTATCGGCCCTAACCAATTTGACCGCCTGGACCTGATGGAACTGTTCGTGCCACCATCAGAGGTCACCTTGCATAGTAGTTGCACCAAAGTAGCAGTTTATGCCATCTTGATCATTGTAGTACACCAGGCGTACTACCAGGCAAGACACCTTGCCATTTGCTATTTATTTATTTTAGCTCATATTTTATGCATTATTTATTTTCTTTATACAAAATAAACTGTGATACATGGCATAACCTGTTAGAACTTACTGTTCAGTTATATTTCCTGCTATATATTATTTTTCTTACACATTAAACCTAGATTTAAGGGACCACCTTGTGTGTTGCATTAATTAGCCTTGACACGTTGTAACACGAAGTTGTGTGTCGCATGTAGAACACGGACATGCGTGACTGGCTAGCCACCGGTGTATATAAGCCGTGCGATAGGAATAATCGCTAATAGAGGTTGCATGCTAGTTTGACTTAGAGGTTATAGAGGTTTTCTATTGTGGATACAACATAGTAGCATTGAACGGGGAGGACAATTTCTTAGCGTATGGGCTTCGATGCACTTTTTCTTGTGACTCGAAGCTCCGTGGAGATACGGAGTTGATGACCCATGATTACTGACGGCCACTGACGTTCTGCGGAATGTTATGCTCTTTCTGATTGGGCCTCTGGTGCCCAAAGGGGGGACCATGTCGATCTATTTAGCCAGGGCTCATGCGTAGGAAGGATTGTTCTTAACTATTTTACTTAGAACGGTTAGGCTACATTATCCGTTAGGTACGAGTACTTTTGGTTTGGGTACTTGTATCTGACCGTAGCTTGGAACAATAACTTGTCGCGGAGTAATTCGTCACATCTTGTCCTTGTTTGGTTGTAGGTGTGGCTTACTACTCGATGAGAAGGTATTGAACCTTGTTGGGGTCGGATACCATATTGGATTCATAGCATGAAAAGATATGTTATCATGAATTTAGTTTACCATCTCCTGTCCTTGTTTGGTTGGAGGGATGGTAAGCTAGTTCAATAGGTGTGTATTGGACCATGTTAGAATTCAATTGACTAATTTATTTGAGCAATATTTATTCAGTTTATATGGCATGATATTGTGTGTCTTGTTACGTCCCTCTGAGGACCTGGTTATCTCGCCAGGTGTATGCTCTTGTCTTTCGCAGGTGTTCTAGCTCTAGCCATGATCATTGCTATTTCTTTAAGGATGATTGTACTTGGATCGTCTTCGCTTCGCTCATCAAAAATCATTTCCTTTCTCATGTATTTTTTCTTTACTTGTTGGTAGTAGATTTGTCTCTGCCCAACATATTATATCAAGACAATTTTTATCATTATATGATATTTTTTATTCATTTTTTTGTATGGATGAGATTAGTTATGGTTCAACTGCATTTTATAGCTTATGTATCTATACGAGGCCTATGTACTTCGTATGAATACATCTGGCATGTCTACGTTCCTAGTCCTACATATTTTGGGACTGGGCGTTACATGTTTTTGTGGTAGTCCATGCAGGTCAAGATAAATTGTTTGGTCACTTTACCGTACCAAGCAAGCCTGCGTATAGGATTAGAGTCTAGGATCTTATCCACATACTTGACCACCTTCTCGCTTGACTTCTCGAGTTGCATCTTGCATGATCCCTTCTATTGTGATTCGTGCACTTCTTTCGTGCTTGATATTGGTTAGAAAGGAACCTATATTTGGTAGACATGGCCAATTGTTCCATCACACCACTAGTTTAACTATTGTAAGTTGGGTAGAATGCCTTACGACCTAACCTTACTCATGACCTTAACCAAGTCTTAGGCAAGTAGACAATAGGACGATTGTATAGGCACCAACATAAGACATGACTAGATTCTTAAGAAGTTTGGACTAATTCCACTTCTTTCAATATTAATCGTGCCTATGATTTTACTATTTTTGACTATCTTATGCTGCTAATTTATCCTAAGTTTTGTAAGCTTATTCCCTTATCAAGCTTGATCAAGGACAATTTTTATTGGAGGCCTCCACTAACAGATTGTCTAATCAGAACCGGTGCATAATGGTCTGATCAACCGAGTGCACTTTGGTTCGCTTTTATCTATCGTTCTATGTGGATGGGGATAGCTAAACTTTCCTTTAGAGTCCCATCCGCGACTACCTTGCCAACTCCTTTGAAATTTTTCGGTCGTCCTAGAACCACGTATTTGTACTCGATAATATCGTCTTTTGAACTCTCTATTGCTTTCGCCTTCACCTTCACATATTTTAGAAGGACGAAGGCACTTGTACTTGAAATTCCTCTAGCTGTCCTACCAATTATGACCATTACCACTCAATGTTGCTATATCTTCATCTTAAAATTACTCGTCCTTTTCTTGGCCCTATGTTCGCTATCATGAACCTTCCAAATCACTTAATTTAGGCATGAACCTAATCGACCTCTTATTCATGCCTCATCCTACTCTTAAGTACCCATATATACTAGGTCAATAACTTTTTTCTCTTGATACCATATCATTCTCTATTGCATGTTACTCTTGATCTAAACTTTAAACCCTTAATCTTCTACTCGTGCCTTAACTCGCGACCCTCGTAACCATACCCGTGTTAAATTCTATGAATTATCATGATTTATTACGACATGATTTTGTGGAAACATTGTCATTGTTTGTTCTCCATCGATACCCCCTTGTACCTTCTCATCTCCTACTTATTCTTAATTTCGAGGACGAAATAATTTTTTAAGTTGGTTAGGATGTAAAACTCCTAAATATCTACTATTTTCTTTATAAATTTTGTACTGATTTTTTTATTTATTTTTATTTATACGTCGCATAGTTGTATTGTACGTCGTGTGCGAAATTTTGTTTTTCGAAATTGCTCGACGAGTGCGAATATGTGCGAGCGTACATATTTTTAGAAAAATTTTTCTATTTTATAGTTTCAAAATAATATATGTAATAATTATTTTAGCTATCATACCAACGTTTTCAAGTCCGTTATTTTATTTATTTTATTATAAAGAGTCTTTCGTAAAAATAGTTATTAATAATAAATAATATTCTTCGTGTATACATATATATTTCATAAATATTTTATTAAGTTTATTTTTAAATAATAATATTTTCGAAATTATTATTATAGTATTTTTGGAAAACATATTTTGAAATTATTGTGGCAATTCAAATCTTGATTTGATTTATGGATATGTTTAAATAGTTAAATTAATATCTATAATGGAATATGATTTATCTTATTTGATTTTAAACTAAAAGACGGTATTTAATTGGATTTAAATTGGATTTTGATTTGAATTTGGATTTGATTGATTTCAAATTTATTAGTTGCGAATTATCTATTTTTGGGTTTAAACTACTCTTAATCCTTATCCAACTGGAATTCCCATAACCTATAAATAGGTAGGTACTCCTCCAAAAAATTCTATAGTCCATAATATTCCTCCACCATAGCCAAACGTGAGTGCATCGTGTCCATGTCGCCTCCCGTCCATATCTTATTCCATCTTTTTACATATACATCATCCCCTTTGTATCGACAATCCCGACACAATTAATCCCTAACCTATCCCTATTCTCAACCCCGCAGCCCTGACACGTTGTTCCTTGCTCCACCAGCATCTCTACCTTACTCCGACAGCCACCCGCCGCTGCCCCTTGGCCGACCTACATCCATCTCCGACAACCAGCCTTCACCCGAACCCGCCACCACCATATCTCAATAAACATCACCTCTGCCGTTAACCAATACCGTGACCCGACACCGCGGCCAACCATCGCCGGAACCCCAGCCAACCTCCGTCCCTGCCATCTTCTTCCTGGCCAACACTTAAAACCAAACCACATACCCCTACCAGCCACCCGACCACAGCACCACCGTCAGCCCAGTCACTCGACCACATCGCAACCACCACCGTCAGCCACCCAAAATTCCCAAATAAATAAATAAATAAAACCACGACCACCACCACCGCTTACCTCCTTCCGTCTCTCTTCGTCAGGTTCGTCGTCCTTTGCTTCGTCAAGCCTTTCCAGACTAGCCCCACTCGTCGCCGGATCTCGTTGCCGCCACCGCTTGGCTGACCCTCCGCCAGGTGACCGATAGCCCCTCCGCGTGGACCCCGCACCTGTAGCGCAGAATTCTACTGCGTCCTGGCGACTCCTCCACCCCAGGTGCCTGCCGTTTTGTCGGAACAGCCGGAGCGCTCCGTCGTCCAGTGAGTTCGGTAACCCCCTACGTTTCCTCCATCGCGGCGTGCCCTTGCCGCCTGTGTCCGCCGGTCAGCCGCCCATGCGTGCCTATTCGATCGTCTCTCCGAGATCCCCGCTCCACTCCTCCGCCGACCAAGGCCGTTCCACGCCGCGCCACTTGCCTCCCAGTCGACTTCCTCCCCCGTCGCCTCTCTCTCCCTCTCAGCCTCACTCTCCCCGACAATTCCCTCTCCCTGCTCCCTTCATCCTCTCTCTCACCTCTCTAAACCCCTTTATTTCTAAATTATATTTTGTTGGTCTCAGTCACAGTACAATGTTCTATTCATATTATTTTATTTTATTTTTTGTTTATTATTTATTATTATTATTAGTAGACCTCCTTTCTCGTGCAACGAGAAGGAAGAGTCAGCCGTTATCATTATTTTATGAAAATTATTTTTATTATTATTATTATTATTATTATTATATATTAGTATTTCATATTGAACATCTATAATTTAAATGTTTAAATATATTTATTGAGATGTATTTTTGGACAACTGTCTATATGTAAGCATGTGTACTTTACGACAACTGTATATTAGTATTATACCTTATTAATATTAGTATTATTGACAATATTCTAGTCATTATTTTTTATAAGTATTATTGTTATTTGTAAATAAATTTATTAGTATTTTCATAGTATGTTAAATATATGGTACTAGGCTTGCCCTATATTATTTTAAAAACTGGATTTCGAAGACTAGATATGTTGTTACAATATTAATACTTATTTTTGTATGCTAAAAAGTATTTGAATAAAAGTAGGTTCCCTAAAATATGTGATTCCTATGATATTTGATAAGTTATACTAATATCATATATTTATCTAAAAGTATTTTTACTATTAAAAATAGCTACCAATTCTATTTTCGACGAACTTAGAGTTTTTAGCCAAAAATGATTTCCTATTGACTTTAAGTAATTTTTTCTTTCAATAATTTAGACTGAAACTAGATTTCGAATATTATAAATAGTTTTTCAAATCATATATATATATTATTTATCTAAATTTTCTTCGACTATCCTTCCGTCCGTAACTACGCCCATTATTCCTATCCTCCTGCCAATTCTGTCCTTCAACCTATCGACCCTAACCAATTTGACCGTCCTGGACCCGATGGAACTGTTCGTGCCACCATCAGAGGTCACCTTGCATAGTAGTTGCACCAAAGTCGCAGTTCGTGCTACCTTGATCATTGCAGTACACCAGGCGTACTACCAGACAAGATACCTTGCCATTTGCTGTTTATTTATTTTAGCTCATATTTTTGCATTATTTATTATTTTTTATGCAAAATAAGCTGTGATACATGGCATAACCTGTTAGAACTTACTGTTCAGTTATATTTCCTACAATGTATTATTTTTCTTACACATTAAACCTAGATTTAAGGGACCACCTTGTGTGTTGCATTCTTTGGCCTTAACACATTGTAACACGAAGTTGTGTGTCGCATGTAGAACACGGACATGCGTGACTGGCTGGCCACTGGTGCGTATAAGCCGTACGATAGGAATAACCGCTAATAGAGGTTGCATGCTTGTTTGACTTAGCGGTTATAGAGGTTTTCTGTTGTGGATACAATATAGTAGGCTTGGACGGGGAGGACAATTCTTAGCATATGGGCTTCGATGCACTTTTCCTTGTGACCCGGAAGCTCCGTTGGAGATATGGGGTTGATGACCCATGATAACTGACGGCCACTGACGTTCTACGGAACGTTATGCTCTTACTGATTGGGCCTTTGGTGCCCCAAGGGGGGACTATGCCGATCCTATTTAGCCAGGGCCCATGCGTAGGAGGATTGCTCTTAACTACATTTCACTTAGAATGGTTAGGCTACCTTATCCGTTAGGTATGAATACTTTTGGTTTGGGTACTTGTATCTGACCGTGGCTTGAACAATAATTTATTGCGGATTAGTTCGTCACATCTTGTCCTTGTTTGGTTGTAGGTGTGGCTTACTACTTCGATGAGAAGGTATTGAACCTTATTGGGGTCCGGATACCACATTGGATTCATAGAATGAAAAGATACATCATCATGAATTTAGTTTACCATCTCCTGTCCTTGTTTGGTTGGGGGGATGGTAAGCTAGTTCAATAGGTGTATTGGAACATGTTATAAATCAATTAACTTATTTATTTGAGCAATCCTTATTCAGTTTACATGGCATGATATTATGTGTCTTGTTACGTCCCTCTGAGGACCTGGTTATCTCGCCAGGTGTGTGCCCTTGTCTTTCGCAGGTGTTCTAGCTCTAGCCGTGATCATCGCTATTTCTTTGAGGATGATTGTACTTGGATCGTCTTCGCTTCGCTCATCAAAAATCATTTTCTTTCTCATGTATTTTTCCTTTACTTGTTGGTAGTGGATTTGTCTCCGTCCCATATTGTATCAAGACAATTTATTATCATTATATGATATCTTTTATTTATTTATTTTATATGGATGAGATTAGTTATGGTTCTAATGCATTTTATAGCTTATGTATCCATACGAGCCTACGTACTTCGTATGAATAGAGCTGGCATGTCTACGTTCCTAGTCCTACGTATTTTGGGACTGGGGCGTTACAAGTTCCCTCTTCCAATTACGGACATAATGATTGACAGCACATCTAGCTTTGAGCGCATGTCGTTCATGGATGGCTTCTCATGATACAACCAAATCAAAATATTTCCTGACGATGAAAAGCATACATCATTCCAACACCAATTGGTGGTACTGCTACACAGGTCATGCCCTTTGGTTTAAAGAATACCGGCGCCACATATCAACGAGCTATGAGTGTCATCTTCAGAGATCACCTGCGTAAGACAGTGGAATGTTATGTCGACGACATCGCCGTCAAGAGCCGCTCTAAGGAAGTTCATCTGCACGATCTGAGGACAGTATTAGACCTGATGCGAGCACATAACTTGAAGATGAATCCCACCAAATCCTTCTTAGTGTATCCAGTGGAAAATTCTTGGGTTTTATCATTACCGCCCAGGGAATGCATATAGACCCTGAGAAGACGAAGGCAATCATGGAGATGGGTCCCCGAGAAATCTCCGTGAACTCCGAGGCCTTCAAGGAGGCTAGCTTATATCAAGAGGTTTATCTCAAACCTCTCCGGACGATGTTAACCCTTCACACACCTCATGAAGAAAGGCGTCTCCTTCGTATGGGATGAGGAGTGCCAGTGTGCCTTTGACAACATTAAAGAATATCTTTCGAACCCTCCACTCCTGGTGGCCCCGGTCGTTGGAAAGCCATTTTTGCTTTACGTACGAGCGATGGAGCATTCCCTCGGTCCTCTACTAGCATAAAACAATGCAGGGCATGAACAAGCTATCTATTACCTCAGCCAAATATATAGACCCGAGCACAAATACACCGTCGTGGAGAATGAGTGTCTCGCTTTGGTGTTCGCTATTCAAAAGATGCGATACTATGTTACAGGATAGACCATCCATGTTATATCACGAGTCAAACCCCTCAGGGTCCTCATGACCAAACCAGGTGCACTCAGCTCTCGCCTTGCTACCTGGTCGATATTATTGTCCCCTACGACATGATCTTCGTCCGCAAAAGGCTGTTAAAGGTCAAGCTCTGGCAGACTTTTTAGCGGCCCATCCAGGTTCAGAGTCAACCAAAATATATAAAGAGATCCCGGACGAGGTCGCCAATTCAAATATGGCTTCCCATAATACCGTCTGGCGAATGTTCTTCGACGGTGCTTCAAGAACCGGGCCCAAGGGCAACATCGTCGTTGGGGTCGAGTGGTACTAATTTCTCCCTCTAGATTGGTGATCAATCGGGCATACTCACTCACAGAACCTTATTCAAACAACGTGGCTGAGTACAACGCCTTGGTTATCGGCCTCAGACTTGTAAAGGAACTGGAGGTAGAGTACTTGGAAGCATATGGCGATTCACAGTTAATCGTCAATCAGATCCGGGGCTCATATGAAGTTCGCCATGAAGACATGATCCCCTATCATCAAATAGCAATCGCCATCATTACGTCCCTGAAAGGGTTCTTCATAGAACATGTTCAAGACTCCGAATATTGAAGCCGATGTCCTAGCAGGACTCGTCGCTTCTCTGGCGGTTCCAAATCATACTCAACATTTGGTTGATAATAGGCCATGAATTGGTCTATCCTAAGAACAACGTGCAATTTACTGTGAGTACTCTGCCCTGGAGGTTGACGAAACACAGGACTAGAGACTTCCATTTATTGACTTCGTAGTCTATGGTATCTTGTCGAAAAATCCAAAAAAGCCACTTCTATCAGAAGACGTTCTCTCAGATTATTCTACGATACAGAGAAAAAAATGCTGTATCGGCGATCCTACGCTGGATTTCTGCTCCGATGTTTGTCAAATACAGAAGCCAAAGAAGCTGTGCACGAAGCTCACGACAGTGTTTGTGGGGCACATCAACCTGGCCCAAAATTGTAAGACGGCCTTTGCCAGATGGGCTATTACTGGCCTACCATAGTAGCAGATGCGATAGACTATACAAGAAAATGTAAAGCTTGTCAGGTCCACACGAATTTTATACATCAACCATCCGAATTCCTACATCCGAGGTGGCATCCTGGCCATTCGAAGCATGGGGAATGGACATCATTGGTCCAATCACTCCACCTTCGTCTAAGGACACCGTTTTATACTCGCAATTACATACTACTTCTCCAAATAGGCGGAAGCTATTCTGCTTGAAGAAGTAAAGACATCAAACGTTCAACTTTCGTCAAGCATCACGTCATCTATCGCTTTGGACTACCTCGAAGGATCATCCATGACAATGGTCCGCAGTTCACAAGCCATGCCTTCTATCGTTCTGCGACAAACAACGAATTCAGAATATTGCTTCAACACCATACAACCCGACGGCTAATGGTCTGGTTGAAGCATTCAACAAAACAATAATCAAGCTTCTCAAGAAGTTCGTATCCTCAAACAAATGCACTGGAACAAAAAGCTTGGCGAACGCTTTTGGGCATAACGTACTACAGTCTGGACGGCCACTGGGAATACACCATTATTTTTGGTATACAGAAGTGAGCCAATTCTCCACTTGGAAACTCAAATTCCCTCGCTCCGCGTCGCCTCACTTACCGATTAACGACAGATGATAATTACCATCGTCGGCTACAAGAATTAGAGGCATTAGATGAGAAGCGTCTGCTAGGTCAACAACGAATCGAGCTTTATCAAGCACGCATCTCTGGAGCCTTCAATAAAAAGGTCAAACTGAGAACATTCCAAGTAGGCGATCTCATTTTGGCAGTTCGTATGCGATGGTTATGACTCATAAAACTGTCGACAAGTTCCAGCCCAAGTGGGAGGGCATTTATCATTGAGGCTGTATTCTCCAATGGTGCATACCGTCTCGCAAAGCAAAACGGAGACTTGCTCATGATGCCCGTCAACGGCAAGTTCCTGAAGAAATATTATGTCTAAACGACATCCGCCAAATCAACCAGATTGTAGAGTTATGTACCCTTAGGTACCGTTGAACCTATACTCTGGTCACTTCAAATGAATCCATATCGCATCTTCTGGGTAGTAAGTCATGTATGATCGTACCTCTGAACTTCCTCCCTAAAGGCATTTTCCTCATAATCTATTACCCGCGCTTTCAGTGCATAAAAAAGGGTAACAGGTCCTCAAAATTTCCGAAACAACCACGTCGATGTCACCTCTGAGTTGTTTCTCTTCCATCACAAACAAATCACCCCTTACATAGAACTTCCACGTCCATATTACCTCTAAGTTGTCTATGTATTCTTCATTGAGTTCACTCCTGCCACGTCCTCATTACCTCTAAGTAGGAAGACTCGTTGTAAAACCCCCTTTTTACCACGTCCTCATTACCTCTGAGTAAGTATGTTGGTTTTCTCTCGAATTATTATCCGCACCCAAAACCATGGTACGCCAAGGATAATTGGCCCACATATGTCCAAAGTTGACAACAAATGTTCGCAGCTGACCACAAATGCTGTACTAGGTCCTCTAGTACATGCACCTCATTTTCACCATCACATGCCTCTGGAGCCCAGCTGTTCCATAGCATTCTTTCGCCCAATACCAAGAACTTCCATGTCTACCTTACCACGGAGTCCTTCTAGGTATCTCTATCAAGCTTATTATCCATACTTAAAACCAAGGTATACCAAGGGTAACAGGTCCACAGAAAGTCCCCCAGTGGGGCAAGTACCATAACACCAAAAGTATTATTCGAACACAACAGATACCACGAATAAATGATGAAGTAAACATACTCATTTCAAATCAAAAGTGCTACATTGTCTTGGGACCACGTCCCTGTTTAAAAAAATGAGAGGCATAATAATAAAGAAGAGAAAAATCCGATCACGGCTCGGCGACGCACAGTTCTCTGAGACGGTCCTTCAGCTTGGTCGTCGATCGCTTAATCCACAGTGTGGCCCGGCGCTCAGCCTCTTGAGTCAACTTCTCTGCATCCTCCATATGCGTGTGCCTGCCAACCGTCTTCAAGTTTCTTCAGTGCACGCTCCAAGGCAGCAGAGGTTCGGGTGACCTGGCCGATCTCACGGAAAATTAGCTCATTATCTTTGCGGGAAGCCTAGAGCTCAATTCTAAAGAAGCCAATTTCCTCTGAAGCTGGAGGATCTGCTCGTTGGTATCGGCTATCCCACGAGATGCGGCCTCTTTCCGAGCGATACAGTCCTCTCCTCTGCGGCTTAGTTGATCGTACTTTAGAGACAGATCATGAAGGTCCTTAACTAGAGCAGGCTTGGACGTATCTCGTACCGTCCTTACATTTTCCATGGCTGTTATAAGGAAGATGCGCTCCTGATCTATTGCTAAAGACATATCGACTTGTCGTAGTCCTTTAAACTGAGCTACGAGCTGACCAGCTTCTATTAATTTGGGCTCCAAGAGCTCTACCATCCCTGCCCCACCGGAAAGTGTTCTGAGGATTTCAATCTGACCACAGGCACATTGGCGAGCCAATGCAAAAGATGTCCCCCTCTCCAGGGCAACTTTGACCCCTTGTTTCATATGGCGGTAGAAACCATCAATCACGTCCTTCGACGATTCATCCAGAACTTTCGAAGAAGACGATGTCAAAGGAAAGTAGCTGGCATAGTCGAAGACGGTTGTGAAGAAGATGCACCAGAGCTTGATGCCCCTATCACTAAGGATACAAGTTTCGAGCGATAGGACGACTGAATAGCAGTCATCTCCTCCTTCGCAGCCCGAAGGATTCGAATACTGGGCAGTGCATAAAGGTCAATCTCTGGTGATAGAGTTACGTTAATCGAGGAGGGTGTAGGGACCATTTCTCCGCGCCCCGGCAGTTCTACTACGTCTCCTCCTGAACTCGACCTAGCAAGAGGTCTCTCGATAGTAGTTGGAGGAGGAGAAAGCATACTTCCTTCCATCGGATCCCCTCTGGTGACTTCTCCTCCGATGAAGTCCGGCGTCGACAACGAAGGAGTAGAACCTGTATATCCGGAGCAACCATCGATCAAATTAACCCGAAGGATATGAAGATAGAGCAAATGAACCTCCTCACTAGACAAGACATGTCATAGCTTACCAGAGGAGAGTTACTGAAGCTGAGGCTCACTCACAACCACCGTATCCTCCTCAGTGGCGACATTTGAGCCATTTGCAGCCGTCTCCTCTGCCCCAGCTGCCCCGAAGGTGGGTATAATTGGGTCGGTATCAACCGGCGGAGGTTCAGCAACCTCGGAGACTGGTTCAGTAGAGCCCACATCGCCCCGGGTTGAGATGTCAGCAGCAGAAGGAACCTCAACCGTCGCCGGGATGGCCGTGGTAGAAGTAAGCTCGGCAGTCATAGCACAAATTAAGGCGGCTATGGCCGGGTCAACCTCAGAGGCGGTAGCCGGCTCTGAGGAGTTCACTTCTCTTGACGCCTACAAAGAAAAAGAAAATTATCAGATTATATTCAGAAAAGGAAGAACTAAAAGATGGTCGTAACTCGATTCACCTTCGAAACGGCTTCGGCGTCCTCACTTCTCTCCCTAATGCTCGGCCTTCGAGGTTTGACCACGGCCCATTTTTGGGAGTAAGTTATGCCGCCGGCAGAGGATTCACGCATGCTTCATTTTCGTGAAAGACTAGAAGCAACAAGGGGCTGATCTGTCACCAAATCATCTGCATGAGGAAGAGGCAAGTTATCAGGGTCATCCTCTTCGTCCACGTTGATAGACTCCGAGTCAGACACATCAACTGTCCTCCCCTTCTTGGTCCTTGGCTTCTCCTCCAAGCCAGTACCAACAATGAAGCTAGTACTTGGGTTAAAATCTCTTAGGGGCTTATTCACCATAATATGGTACAAGGCCGCCATGTATAAAATATTTCACGACTCGTTAGCATCGGGAACGGAGAAGATGGCACGGGTGTGAACCGCGCTATAGTAGTGCCAAGCCTAGATGCCTTCAAAAACGCTACCTTCAAAACCTAGACATGAGCTGGGATTGTCCAAAAATATTTGACTGTACCCAAATTGTCAGGAGAATCGGCTGGGTAAGTAAGGCTCCAAAAAGACGGAGTTACGGTTGTGATACACCTGATATGCATGACGGATGTTCTGCAACCAGAAGAGCATCTTCTTGGGCAAGAATTTGGGAGACACAACACCATCAAGATGCAAGTCTCTTACTTCTTCATCAGTAAAATAAGGAACAGACACGAAAAGGAGTACATGTCCACTCGTGCCAGCGCCATCCGATAGGCTGGCATGGTAGTGTACTCTCAGGGTATGCGGTGGTACTGATAGATGAAGGCATCATCAGCGGTCACGTCATCCTCTGGGCCAGGCCTCATCAAAGACTTGTAATGCATCAACGGCCACCCCCATCAGATAATGGTAGGGCAGCTCGATTCGTTCAAAGTCTTTTACCGTATCACGAGCAATGACTTTGGACGAGAAGGCGCGAAGGCCACGATATATGCTGCATACCATGGCAGGGAGTAGAGCTCGTCTGGCCCCAAAGACTAGCTTCACCGCAGGAAGGATCAGGTTAGGGCTGATTCTTTCAATAGCACCAGCCCCTCCCGAAACTACACAGTTCCGCAGCCATACCATCAGAAATCCCGCCAGAAGAACCTTATCAGACATCTTCTGGGTATCTTGATAAAAGTAATTAAAGCAGTCAGATTGGCTTCCAAATCTGTCATCCGTAGTTTTTACCCTCTTGGCAGTCGACACCTAGTTCTGCACCTCCTCCCGGGTTTGAGGACTTCGGAAGAAAACCCGGCCTGAGGCGCCTAGCTCAAAAAGGTAGCTGAGCCAGGTCTTGGTATGAGGAAGGTTCCCTTTTGAGCTATCGTTCTTCTTCTTTGACATCTGCTGGCACGTACTATGGTGACATAGTAGTTCCCGGTAAACAGCCACAAAGCCTGGGAACCTTTGCTCTAATTCCTCGAATTCTTCGTTCGTAGGGGTATACGCTTCAAAAACTTCATCTCCCAGGGCAGCTTAGAGACTTCACGCATCTCGTGGAGAGCGAGTTCCATCTTCCCTCTAGGTGTAAAGAAGGTCCCCGTACGACAGTTGTATATCTCAAGAAGAGCTATGAACAGCTTCTTGTTTATGGGCAGACCATAACAAGTGCCCCGTATGGCATGATGAAGACCAATCTCGAACAGAAGATCCTTGTATGTTTGCAAGATCCACGAGGTCAAGTTGATCTATGAAGGGGTGGAGTTCATCCAGTTCAGCAGCGACAGCCAACCAGTGGGGTAGGACCCCTTTTTTAGTAATCTGGTTCATAAAAGTGTCAGCTTGGGAGAACTGGAAGTTGGGACCTTGCACATTTATGAAACTGCCCAGGGCCAACCCTATCACAAAGTGTCTGATCTATATTTTGCTTGCAACTACCGACCTTGATGATTTATTATAGTGAATATAACCCACGAACATACCCTGCTGGCTCAGGGTTAGGGAGTCCACCATTTTCTTGTCAATCAGCAATATATTGAACCAAGACAGCGGAAAGTGACGCTCCATCTGAGGAATATGGATCGCCACCCCGTTGGAAAAAAATTCTAACTTTCAGATATATCTAGAATGCTGGAGTTCTTCACAGTTAGGGCATCCCCCAGGAGGAACGCAGGCTTCAGATGTGTGCCCCTAATTTCCCCGAGTTCATCATGCCCGAGAGAAAGAAGAAGGATTGGTTTCTGATATCCCTCAGCCTGCCCTCAGGTTGACCTTTAGTGATTTGGGCTGACACATAATCGACCACATGGTCGAACCTCATACCCACAGCAGATTGAGCTTGACCAACCAAAAGCTCCCCCGAAGGATTGATCGACAATTTCATTGAAAAGAAAAAAGAAAGAAGTCGGAAGATAGCCAGAGAAAACCACTTAATGTTTTCTGAGCTTATGCGGCTCTGTTAGGTGGGTCTTCATGCGGCCCAGTTAATAAGGTGCTTATGAGGTCATGAGATATTTCTTATGCGGCTCGGCCATGAAGCAACTCTCATGCGTCTCGGTCATGAAGCATCTCTCACGCGGCTCAGTCATGGGACATCTTTCATGCGGCTCGGTCATGAAGCATCTCTCATGCGGCTCAGTCATGAGACATCTTTCATGCGGCTCGGCCATGAAGCATCTCTCATGCGGCTCAGTCATGAGACATCTTTTATGCCGCTCAGCCATGAAGCATGTCTCATGCGCTCAGTCCTGAGACATCTCTCATGCGGCTCGGACATGAAGTATACCCCATGCAGCTCAGTCATGAGGCGTTCATGCGTCCCATACGGCACAGCTTATGCGGATTCATCACACAGAACTTGAACAGTTCAGTGAAGACAAAAAGAGCATCAACTATGCCGAGGCATAACAGAGAAAGGACCGTGCATAAAACATGCGACATAGCCATTGTGGTTAGGGTTTGAATTCATGATGCTCTTACCATTAATAGAAGGATGAACGTCGGGATGAATCGAACTCGCCGTGTTCAACTAGGAGGCAAGTCCTTTGCCCTTCGCTGTAGCACTAGAGGAAGCCTTGGAAGGCATGGATGATTGAAAGAAGAGAAGACGATGACTAGGGCAATAAAAAATTGGAATAAGGAAAGAAGGAACCTCTCTCCTCAAAAACTACTCGTATTTATTGGCTGACAGAGGCGTGTAAACCGATAGACAATGCTTTGGGTTTCGTGCTACCTAAAAGATAAAGACGACTCTTGGGATTCTATCCCCTTTCATGCAAAAGACCGCTCCGAATCATCAAAGCAAATCTAAAATTTAATGTCGACTCTTGGGATTCTATCCAAAAGACGGCTTTAAATTATCAAAGCAAATCAAAAACAATTAATGGGACGCCTACGTGGCACGAGACCAGTATGCGGCCAGAGAAGCCTATACGGCATGAAGAGCTTATGCGGACATATCCATGCTTCTTATTCAAAGTATTTCAATTTTACAAATTAAAAACTTTGAAGAGGATCTTGTAGAAGCATGGATTTTCTATGTGGCCCAAAAGCAATATGGAAGCTTCATGCGGCTCGAAACTTGAGGGAGTTTTATGCAGCTCAAAAGCACTAAGAGCTTCATGCGGCTCAGAAAGCTTCATACGGCCCATAAATAGCAGGGAACCTTATGCGGTTTGAAATCAGCCTAAGTAGATGTCCATAGTTACTCTGACATAAAGGCGACAGCTCTGACAGAGATGATGACTCTGACATAAAGACAAGACGTGACATGCTCCTAAAAAGACAAGAAAATCATTATGATATCTGGTACAGTTCACAAATTACAAAGAAGATTCTTTATGCAGAGCACCTATGCGACATTCATGCGGCTCAGTCATGAGACCACTCTCATGCGGCTCAGTCATGAGACCACTTTTATGCGGCTCAGTCATGAGACCACACTTATGCAACTCGGTCATGAGGCCACTCTCATGCGGCTCGGTTATGAGACAACTCTCATGCGGCTCAGTTATGAGACATCCTTCATGCGGCTCGATTATGAGACAACCTTCATGTGGCCCGGTCAGGAGACACTCTTCATACAGCTCGGCTATAAGACAATCCTTCATGCGGCTCAGCAAGGATGCATCATTCATGCGGCTCGCCACAGAGTAGCAGTTAAGACGCATGGCAGAAATTGACCAAGTCTTAATAGTTCGGATTTAGTGCAACAAACAGATCATGATCAATCTTAACCAATCCCCAGCTGCCCACTTCTCGAGGCACAGATACAAGGATGTGGCCCAAAATTAGCCACGTAGCTGTACACCCCATTACTCATAAATTTCTATAAATAGCAAGGTGCTGTTCCCTTGCATACACAAACACACACAGAGAGATATACACACACCCAGGCAGGGAGAGAGTATTTCTTCACCAAGCCGAGGTTACGTTCGATCGTCCAAGGAGTAAGGCAGAGTTGATAGAACTTTCCTGAGCCTCTACCGTCACCCCCCAGAATCTAAATTAAATAATTGTACTTAGATTGCTTTTCCTAAGTTTTGTTCCTAGGCTCTCTTTTGTACAAGCAAGTTTGTAATTGTGAGTCAAAGTTCAGTCCTCCTATAAAGCTGTTCTGTTCTACGACAATCAATGGCAAACAGCGGCTTGGCCATATTAGCGAGAAGGAGATGAGCTACTTGGTGAATAGGAAGGTGATTCAAGGGCTCAAGTCTACAAAGTTTGAGAAGTGCATGCACTGCTTAGTTGGGAAGCAAAATAGGGCATCTTTCTAAAGTCATCCAAGTTTAAGGAAGCTGGCATTGCTTGAGTTGATTCACTCGAATGTTTGCGGTCCTATAAAAGTAAAATCTATTTGTGGTACTTCTTACTTTAAAACTTTTATTGATGACTATTCCAAAAAGGTTTGGGTCAATGCCTTAAAGTCCAAGGATCAGTTGCTGCCCACTTTCAAAGAGTTTCAGGCCTCTGTTAAAAGAGAGACGGGCAAGAAGTTATTGTGTGTTCGGTCCGACAATTGGCAGCGAATACATTGGTCTCTTTTATGCTTATTGTAGAGAGCAAGGGATATAACACCAGAAGACTCCACCCAAGACACCTCAACTAAATGGTGTAGCGGAGCGTATGAACAGGACGCTCATAAAGAGGGTACAATATTTGTTGTCAGAAGCAAACTTGCCGGGCATCTATTGCGGTGAGGAACTTTACACAACTGCTTATATTATTAATTTATCTCCTTGTGCTCCTTTGCAGGGTGATGTTCTTGACAAAGTATGGTATGGCAAAGAGCCTATTAGGGTTATATACTAAAAGCATCACTTTTATAGTAACCTTATTTTCTTAAATTTTGAATGAGAATCATATTGGCAAATGTTTGTATATTGTATTTGTTGCAAGTGTTAATACAAATATTTGATATTCTATATTATAGATAATATAGTGTGTGGTGTCACACAGAAGATCATATTATCAATTTCCTATGGAGTATATAAATAGTTCACAACCTAGATGGACTTGGACAATCTATTGGAAAGGTTGTAGTATAATCTGGTATTAGTTTATCTTGACTATAGGTTTACATTAGTACACTTTGTGTGAATTGAACAAGACCACTTGAGGTTGTTCACTTTTTACTGACTATATAAGAGAACAAACACCTCTGTTATTATGGATGCTTGCGCTCTTAATCCGGATATAATAACAAACATGTATATACAGTACGTATTACTTTGACTCATAAAAGAGTGAGATTCATTATGGATCAACAACCTCTATGAATTGGGTAATAATATTGTATGTATGATGGGTTGTTGATTATAAATGGAATTCATGTCCCGATACATCGGGTTGATGATGTCCTCTTAAGAAGCTCATAAGGATTGTCATGTAAACCCTGCAGGTGGATTATATCCGACATAACAAATAATGTTGAGCGGTACTACTTAAGGATAAAAGATGTTGAATAAATATAGTTGTCAGTAACTTAATTTGATCGACGAACATATGATATCTTAACATGGGGAGCCAAACGAGCATAGAATAAAAGGAGCCCACAAACATAATTTAGAATTAGGGAGGTAGTGCAATAATAGCTCATTAGTGGACCGAGCTATTATTAATGGGCCTAGATTATGTGCTCGGACTGAACACGGGATATCCAGATCCGTTAGGAGGTCTAATCCTAATTTATCCTCCTGGTCCCTGTCGTAGCCTATATATATCCTCTATTCTCTGGCTGCCATATTACTGATCAAAAAATCTGAAGCTCTCTAAATTCGTGATTCACGTAAGAAGAGAAAGAGAGGGCTGCCAAGAAGAAGAAAAGGTTGGGAGATCGTCGCCCACACGATGTCCAACTTGAGGAAAGAATACATGTAGAAGATCTTGGGGTCGTCCGCTCGATATTTCTAGGAATTACTTGTCTTCTTTTCGTCGCAAGTATAATTCGTGAACCCTAGTTTCCGTTTATAAAGGGTTAGAACACGTATTAAATCTTTTTATCTTTCTATCGATCAATACGTACACTAAAGTAAGGGTCCTGGGAATCCCCAGTTCCATCAGAGCCGTCATACAATCACTTGCGAGTGTTTGGTTGTAAGGCCTTGGTGCATGTATCGAAGGACGAGAGGTCCAAACTTGAGCCGAAGATGAGGCAGTACATCTTTGTTGGCTATGGTCGGGATGAGTTTGGCTATAGACTCTACAACCTAGTGGGAATAAAGCTCTAAAGAAGTAGAAACATGATATTCGTCGAGGATAAGACCATGGCCAACACTCAGGATTCCGAGACGCCTTCTAAGACTGAGAAATTGCCTGAGTTAGAGTCATATTACTTTTAGCAGTTTCTAGAGGATATCGCAGAGGATCCAGTTATGGAGGAGCCAGTGCAAGGAGTTGTTTCCAACCTTGATCATTAGCCTGCTGATGGTGGTTAGGGTGTCCTCAAGAGGATGATCATATCGGAGAGGTAGTTTCTGAAGGAGAGGAGGCCGTTGGTATACAACCAGCACAAGTGGCTCCATTGAGAAGGAGCGACAAAGAGCATCAACCATCTACGAGATACTCACCAAGTGAGTATATACTACTAACTGATGGAGGAGAGACCGAAAGCTTTGCAGCGGCTATGGAAGACGAACAAAGTCAGGAGTGGATGCAGGCTATACAGGAGGAAATGAGTTCCTTATACGCCAATTCTACTTACGAGCTGGTACGGTTGCCAAAGGATGAGAAGGCTTTTAAGAATCGATGGGTGCTTAGAGTAAAGCAGACGAATGATACTACTCGCCCTCGATACAAAGCGAGACTGGTAGTTAAAGGCTACGGTCAGCAAAGGCATAGATTATGATAAGATTTTTTGCCAGTCGTCAAGAAGTCATCTATTCGGGTGGTGCTAGCATTAGCAGCCAATTTTGACTTGGAGGTCGAGCAGATAGACGTGAAGATGATATTTCTCTACGATGATCTTGAGGAGGAGTTATACATGGAGCAGCCAGAGGGATTCTGTGATAAGGGCAAGTCACATTTGGTCTGTCGGTTAAGGAAGAGCTTGTATAGTCTAAAGCAGGCTCCGAGGCAGTGGTACAGGAACTTTGAGTCATTTATGGGGGACCATGGTTATACACGGACGACAACGGATCACTGTATATTTGCCAAGTACTTTACCGAGGATGATTTCATCATTTTATTGCTCTATGTTGATGATATAATATTAGTGGGTTGGAATGCCACTAGGATAGTGGAGTTGAAGTGCCAACTGGGCACGGCCTTTTTTATGAAGGATTTGGGCACAACAAAGAATATTTTTTGGATGAAGATCAGCCGAAAGAGAGAGAGGGTCCAAGCTGCTATACTTGTCCCAAAAGAAGTACATTCACTGGATACTTCAGTGTTTCGGGATGGATGGGTCGAAGAATGTGAGTTGCCCCCTTGCGGCTCACTTTAAGTTCACTGAGGAGTAGTGTCCATCTACCGAGGACGAAAAAGAAGATTAGAGCGGGTTCCATATGCTTCAGCTGTGGGGAGTCTTATGTATGCTATGGTGTGTACAAGGCTAGACATCACTTATGCAGTTGGCACAATTAGCAGGTATCTTTCAAATCCTGAAAGGGTACATTAGAGTGCGGTCTAGTGGATCCTACGATATCTTCAGGACACTGTCGATTGGAGACTTTCTTTTGGTGGTGACGAGCTGAAGCTGGTTGGGTATACCGACGCTGATATGGCTGGAGATGTAAACATGAGGCGATCGACTTTGGGATATATGATGATATTTACTGGTGGAACGGTATCGCGACAGTTGCGGTTGCAGAAGTGTGTTGCTTGTCGACGACAGAGGTAGAGTACATTACGACAGCAGAGGATTTCAAGGAGTTGTTGTGGATGAAATAGCTGTTGCAGGAAATGGGGCTGAAGTAAGTGCAGTATACATTGCTTTGTGATAGTCAGTGCCATTCACCTTGTGAAGAATCAAACCTTTCATAGTCGGTCAAAGCACTTCGCGACTCAGTATCATTAGATACGGGATGTACTTGAGAAGAAGGACGTAGGGCTTGAGAAGGTTCGTATGGATGATAACGGAGAAAACATGTTCACCAAGATTATACAAAGGGAAAAGTTTGAGTTCTGTAGGCAGATCGTCGGGATGACAATCCCCTCCACCTAGTTGTGAAGGGGTGATATGTTAGAGTCGGTGGGGTTCCCAACCTATATGTAGAATACCCCGAGTGCGACAAGCGCCGTATGTGTGTCAGAGTAGTTCGAGGAGGTGACGAGGCCAATCGGAGATGAAAAGGAAGCTCGGGAGCCACCAAACAACATTTTGGAACTGGTGAGACCGATCTCGGGCTGAGTTCGGTCCCCAGTCGAACTTTGGCTAAGTTCAGTACCATGGTGTCCAGAACCTTGCTGGTTCGGCTCACACAGAGTTTGGACAGAACTCTGTGTCGACGGGCTAAAGTAAATTTTAGGGTATTTTTTGCACCATTGGATCTTATCCTACGATCCAGATTTTGCTACGGGATTAGGGGTTTTATATATGGTTTTCCTAACCCTAATAAAACACAGAGAAAAAAAGAAAAAAAGATAGATAGAGAAAAAGGAGGCAAGAGTGCCATTACAACTTTGGGAGAGAAGAAGGAGGATTGAAGGTTTTTTTGAAGGAGGATCGTGTTCGGGTAATCTCTCCTCGTCGTCTTTGTTCTTCGTAGCCTTGTAATAAATATTTCTTGCTTCTAAGGGTTGTGGGGATCCCTCTTGGATCAGGAGAAGTTTGTAGAAGGTGTACTCTTTTATTTCATTAGTGAAGGCTTCTCAAGGGTTAGACTCCGATCGTTCCGTAGTTTTTTCCACAAGGATTTTCTACGTCAAAAATTATCTATGTCTGCATGGATTGTTTGTGTGTGGTAAATGTTTTGGTTCGTGCTTTGTATTGCTCGGTTCTCTCGCAGGTACTCTCCAGTTTGGGGAAAGGTTTCCGTATTTCTTTCTCAACAAAAACATTCAGAGCATTCATTCTATTCATATCATAAGTTAACAAAAAAATTAGGAGCTTGAAATTTTTGTAGCAGTTCCCTAAAATTTTTGGCAAAGCCAAGGCCATATAGTGATTCCCATAAGCAAATCTCCTACTATTTTAAAACTAAAAGCATTTCTAAGTGTATAAACTAGAAGGTATTATTTTCAGTAGTCATCATTCTTTAACAAACTTAAGAAACAAAATTATTTATAATAGATATCCTCCAACAGCATATTCTAACTTGGCATTAAGTGCTTAAAAATCCTACTTCGTCACTTTATTTGAATCTCCAACTACTAATCTAATGCACTTCTTTTTTCTTTTCCTAGTTAGCAACATGTATTTACAGAACTGTGAAAACGACAATCTCTTTCAAATTGCAACATTGCAAGTGTAGCTATCCACGTCCCCAGCAAGCATGTGTTCCACTTACATCTCAACACATCTTTTTATTACTCCTAGTTTGGACACCGAGGTCTAGATGAAAATATAGAATCTCAGATAAGTTTGTTAAACACTACAATGCATCAATATGAGAAGATGATAACAAATGATTCCTATCAAGAAATGAGATAATTTCTTCAGTTAAAATCCTTCAACAAATATCTACTATAAGTTATTTTTATTATCCCCACTAGGTTTCTAAAGTATACATAAGTTAGACATCTTTTTGGCAAAAAGAACGATAATACTCATGCCATCAAACTGGAAACATATCAAAAGTATGCTAACTAAACCAGGTTTGTCTTTTGGAGTTTAAGGCTAGAAGGTTTGTTCCTTGAGTTTGATTCCCTTTTCTTACAAGTAATATACAACTAGCTCGATGTATGACATAAATTTTTCTGTGCTATAATTTTTTTCTTTGATTTGTTTGTAAGAAACCTGGCGCTCCAGTACTCTACCTTGGAGCTGTATCGGGTACTGCAGTTTCTCACGTATCAGACATTGTTGGACCTGTAAGTTGTTATTGACAAGTGATAATGTGACATGACTCTTGAGTTCTATATGTAACTAGTGTTATTTGTAAGACTAATGTTTCTTTCATCTTCTCTCAATAGGCTGGAATGATGTATGTAGTAGAATTTTCACATAGAAGTGGTAGAGACTTAGTACATATAGCAAAGATACATACAAATGTTAACCCCATTGTCGAAGATGCTAGGCATCCTCCAAAATATCGTATGCTAGTAGGAATGGTTGATGTCATTTTCTCTGATGTTGCTCAGCCTGATCAGGTATACTTGTTTTTATACGTTATTGTTCAAGTTTTTTAGCTTTTATCAAGATGATAGTTATAATTCATCACTTAGTAATAAGGTATAAATGCATTAAGTTCAAATTTGTTTCCAATTCTTTGATTCTTTTACTTGATGTTTGTATGGTATCTATGAATCTATGCTATAAGCTCATTGACTTATATTTGTATGTCAAGCTTTCTATGTTTATCCTAAGGTAATTATAGTGGTTTCTAATTATTTATGGAAGAATCAAGGAAATGGCAATTGTCAACTTCCAGGTCTGCCATATTTCTTCAAATATTGTCTATACAAAAAGTATATTCTAGTTATCTGCTATCTAATGCTCTTAGTTTATGTATGCAGCCAATATCATTTAAATGTGTCATGGTTATTTTATATTTTTTTAATATGTATCATATGATTAATTTATATTTATGTTCTAATAATTATGATTTTATGTTAGGTACTCTACTAAAGCATTTTGGAGTTTTGTTCATTTCTTGATTATAAACTCTTTCTTCCATCAAGCGTACGATGATAGAACTCAGATTCCCCATCAGGACATCAAATTGGATGATGCAAACTGATTCAGCTATTGAAGTTATTATTTTTTGGTACATCAAATTTTACTTTCTACTTAAAAAAATCTATTTGTTTCCAGCTCAAGTGTTCAAATAAAATTTTATAGTTTTATTTTTTTATTGTGTTTAAACTTGATATTCCTAGGGTTATATATACTCCAGTTAATTTGATTCTTTTGTAGGAATTGGTTCAGTAACTTATATTTATATTTTTTTATTATTTGGTTTTTGCTACTATTGTAAATATTTTTTGTTGGTTTTGGTGTCAATCTTTTGACACTATGCACTTGATGAATAAACTCAGATTCCCCTTCAGGACATCCAACTGGATGATGCAAACTCGAGCTTCTGATGCATGCTAAATATTAATTCCCAAAGTTTACTTATTTTGGATAATTAAACCTTGATATTTCAAATTAAGTTTTTCATTTTGCATCCTCTGTTTGAATGCATGATATTGGTGCTTTTGATTTTCCAATATATAATGTAAGCATGCAATTGTGTGCAATATATGTAATGCCCATCTTTCATGGACAATTATTACAATTTATTGGCACAGTTTATTTTGATAACAATAACAGCATCTTCGTAGTCTAGTTTTCTCTGTATTTCAGATTGATATTCTTTCAAAAGCTCTACTACATAAGTTCTGTCCATTCAAGGCGAGTCATCAAAGCCTTATGCATATTCCTAAAAGAAGACTGAAGAAAGGACCAGCGATCCTTAAAGACGGCTCTCAACAAAATCAAGATATCGAGTATGTACAAGGTCTAGGTCTTTCTGTAAAACCTAAGGCTGGATGATAAAAAGCTCTTCTATTTTTTCAGTCAAAAATCAATGTCCAAAAGAATGGCATACCGACGGTATACTGCTATATACCGACGGTATACCGCTGTATACCGACGGTATACCGTTTTTGAGCCACAAGAATGTTCTGTGACAAACATCGTTGTACCGACGGTATACTACGGCATACCGACGGTATACCGTTTTATGAGCCACAAAATGTTCTATGACGAACTTCGGCATACCGACGTCATACAACAGTATACCGACGGTATACCATTTTGTTAGCCACAAAAATGTTCTGTGACGAACTTCGGCATACCGACGACATACAACAGTATACCGACGGTATACCATTTTGTTAGCCACAAAATATTCTGTGACGAACATCGGTATACCGACGGCATACCGCTGCATACCGACGGTATACCGGTTTATCTGATTTGAGTTTTGAATAGACAAATACTAGCATTAATTGCCAGCATTAAATGCTCTCCAATGGATATAATTATTACCGTTACAGTTCAGAACGGAATACAGATGGCATGTCGGTCCATACCGACGGTCTGCCATCTGGGTTATATTCAGGAGCATTAAATGCTACCTACTCTTGGTTTTCTATATAAATGGATTCCTTCTCTCTCTTGAAGGCTATCCACTTAAGCCACAAATTTCTTAACAACCAAGAGCTCCACCATTACTACTCTAATCAAGCTTTTAATTGTCATCCATTCCAAAAGTGCTAGAGTATTCAAGAGTTGTACTTTTCGATCTTCAAGTGTTAGAAGATCAACAGTTCTCTTTCTTTCCTTTTTGAAGTTGGCGAGCCTTCGTAAGAAAACTCGTGTGTAAGAAGTTGGCGAGTTCTTCGGATCCAAACTCGTGTTTAAGTTGGTGAGTTCTTCGGATCCAAACTCGTGTGTACTATTTTACTCAATAGTAGATTTAAGCCGGAGAGAGTTCCGGGATTGGATTTTCTCTAGGGAGGAGACCAGGATACATCATGTGTTTGATTTTCTCACTCTTTCTCTTTTTATTTCAGTAATATAGCTTCTTGTATTTAGATTTATTTTATTTTCCTATTCACCCCCTATAGGGTTCTACAATTGGTATCAGAGCTTTATTCTCTTGATTTGGATTTACACCCTTACAGTGATCCGTGGCCACTAACCCTATTATCAACACTTTCCACAATAAGGGACACTCCACAAATAGACCTCCTCTATTTGATGGAACCAACTATAACTATTGGAAGATTAGGATGAGCATCTATCTGAAGTCCATAGATTTTGATTTATGGGATTATCTGATAAATGGTCTCCCTACTCCTTCCGGAGTTATTGAGGATGTTGTAGCTGAAACCCTTAGGGACAAACTCACTGAGAATGTCAAGAAGCTTGCTAGTCGAGACGCTAAGCCTACGAACGCTCTTTACTGTGCTCTCGATAGCAGTAAATTCAATAGGATCTATACTTGTAAGACTTCAAATGAGATTTGGAAGTTGCTAGAAGTCACACACGAGGGAACATCACAAGTAAAAGAATCAAAAATTAGTAGACTCACACAAGAATATGAATCTTTTAAGATAAAACAAGATGAGTCTATTACTTGCATGTTTACTCATTTTGGTGATATCATTAACCTCTTTCTTCTCTTGGTAAGGAATATTCTGCTCATGAAAAGATCAAAAAAATTCTCAGAAGATTGACTAAAGGATGGAGTCCTAAAGCTACTGCCATCATTGAAGGGAACGACTTGACAACCATGAACCTTGAGACCCTCATGGGGAAGCTTATGACTCACGAACTTGACATGAAAGATCAAGAGGAATCATCCATGCAAGAGAAGGAAAAGGAGAAGGCCAAAGAGAAAGAGAAGTCTCTGGCTCTCAAAGTTACAAAATCCTACTCAAAGGATAGCTCCGACGATAACGAGTCAGACGAAGATAAAGAAATAGCTCTCACAGCTAAGCATTTCCGAAAGTTTGTCAAGTTCAACAAAGCCAACCGCTTTAGACGGGACAACGATAAAGATCTGACGTGCTACCAATATAGAAGAACCGGTCACATCAAGAAAGATTGCCCTATGACAAGAAAAGACTCAAGTAAGTACGAGAAGCCTAGTAAAGAAAGCTCTTCCTCCAAAAAATACGCCAACACCAGCATCTGGTGTGAGAGCGATGCTAATGATTCAGACAACGACAAAGATTGCAAACACAATACAAATGTTTGTCTCATGGCAACCGATGAGGTACTCGATGATCTCTCTTTAAATACTCTTACTTATGATGACTTGGAAAATGCTATTCTTGAACTACATGAGGAACACAAAGGTGTTAGAAGTAAGTACAAGAAATTACTAAAAGTGGTTGATGTACTTCAACTTGAAGTAGAAAGACTCTCTAACATCATTATTGATATAAAAGGAAAATCTCCTGCTTCCGATACGGATGAGATAGACTCTTTGCGACTCAAGTTACAAGAATCTCAAGTTATCATTAAGAAAAAGGATGATGAGATTCAATCCCTTAGAAGGGCTTATGATTTTGCTATGTATAAAGTTCAAGCTGTAAATAGAAGAGAATATGATACTTCTACTAAGTATAATGATCTTCTTTTACAGAATATTTACAGAATAAGAAACTAGGTGATAAGACCACTACTCGCACATATGCTCCAAGACACGCCTACACTCATCAAAATACTAGTCACAACTCTTACATGAACAAGAACACTACACACAAGTCCTATCCTAACACAAGGAAAGGACCCTTTGTTAAGAAGAATACCTCACACTATGCCTTTTATTATTATCATCATAACACTCATGATAGAACTCCTTGCACTAAAGCTTCACATGTGCATAACACTCACACATTTTCTTCTAAATCTTCTATGATATGCAACTATTATGGCTTACTTGGACATACTTCTAATTATTGTCTGACAAGGAAACAAGTTGATATGAAAGTTTATAAATGGATTCCTAAGACTGACAATCAAGGACCCAAACAATCACGGGTACCAAAAAGTTCATATTCAACTTATGTTGTAGGTGAAGAATCCTTCTCATGCTAGAAGCAAGTGGATCCTCGATAGCGGTTGTTCACGGAACATGACTGGTAATGCTTCACTTTTTACAACGCTATCGATAAAGAAAGAAGGACGTGTATCCTTTGATAACAATCTTAAAGGCCACATAATAGGAAATGGTAATATCAGTTCCCCTCCTTATCCTTGTATTAAAAATGTTTGTCTTGTTGCAAATCTTAAACACAATCTTCTCAGTATCAGTCATCTTACGTATAATGGTTATGATATTAAGTTTGTTAAACTCAAATGCTTCATTACCGATAGCTCTAGTGGATCTACAGTATATGAAGGCATTAGAGAAAACAATATCTATGTTCTCTATCTTGTTAAAGGTAATAACAATGACAGGTGCTTAGTTGCAAAGAACGATAAAAGTTGGCTTCGGCACATGAGGCTCGGACACGCCAACATGGATACCATTTCCCGTCTTGCAACCAAGAAGCTTGTACGAGGACTTCCAAGTATCTCCTTTAAAAAGGATATGGTATGTGAAGAATGTGAGAAAAACAAGTTGACCAAGTCATCCTTCAAATCCATCAACTCTGTGAGTACCTCTAGACCACTTCAACTTATTCATATGGATTTATTTGGTCCTTGTAGAGTAGCTAGTCTTGGAGGCAAACTTTATGCTTTTGTTTTGGTTGATGATTTTTCGAGATTTACTTGGGTTATTTTTCTTGCTAGTAAAAGTGATACTTTTCGTAAATTTGTTGCATTTTATAAACGTGTTCAAAATGAGAAAGGCATTTCTATTAACAAGATTAGAAGTGATCATGGAGGAGAATTTGACAATGTCGATTTTAAAAGATTTTGTGAAAAGAATGAATTTGGTCATGATTTTGCTTGCCCACGAACTCTTCAACAAAATGGTGTTGTGGAGAGAAAGAATAGAACCCTTGGCGATATTGCCCGGGTTATGTTAAACCAATATAAGCTCCCCCAATACTTTTGGGCGGAAGCCGTAAACACGACATGTCATGTTATAAATAGGGTTTTAATTAGACCTATTTCTAAAAAGACTCCTTATGAGCTTTGGTTTTAAAAAAATTCCCTCTATTGAGTATTTTAAAGTTTTTGGATGCAAATGTTTTATTTTGAGTACCAAGGACAACCTAGGCAAGTTTGAAGAAAAAGCTTATGAAGGTATTTTCTTTGGCTACTCTACACATAGTAAAGGTTTTCGTGTCTTTAATAAAAGAAGTCTCGTTGTTGAAGAGTCAATTAATGACTCTTTTGATGAACTTAACTCTTCTACATCCTCCTCATCCGATGATATTGATGACATCTTTTTTGGTTGGAGAATTCTTCTATTAGAGATCCTCGTCCTTCTTCATCTAACAATGAAATTGTGACCCCTCCAACGAAAGATTCCACCACTCGAGCCTCCTCAAGAGGATCTCCCAAAGGATTGGAGATTTATTACTAATCATCCTAAGGAGCTTATCATTAGTGATCCTTCATCCCGTGTAAGTACTAGATCTCCACTCATGATCTTTATCCAAACGTAGCTTTTATTTCTCAAATAGAGCCTAAAATTATTAATGATACTTTTCATGATGAATTTTGGATGATAGCGATGCAAGAAGAGCTAAATCAATTTAAGCGAAACAAGATTTGGGAACTTGTCCCTAAACCTAACAACCACCCCATTATCGGAACTAAATGGGTGTTTCATAATAAACTTAATGAAGATGGGTTAGTGACTCGTAACAAAGCCTGATTGGTTGCTCAAGGCTATAACCAAGAGGAAGGCATTGACTACGATGAAACCTATGCTCCGGTTGCTCGTCTTGAATCCATTCGCATGTTATGTGCTATTTCTTGCTTTAATGATTTCAAACTTTTTCAAATGGATGTTAAAAGTGCTTTTCTAAATGGTATTATTAAAGAGGAAGTTTATGTTAAGCAACCTTCTAGCTTTGAAGATTTTCAATTTCCTCATCATGTCTTCAAACTACACAAAGCCCTTTATGGCCTCAAAGCTACTCGTGCTTGGTATGAGCACCTTAGTTCCTTTCTTATATCTCACAATTTTTCTAAGGGCAAAGTCGACACCACACTTTTCATCAAATCCCTTAATGGCACACTCTTATTAGTATAAATTTATGTCAATGACATTATCTTTGGTTCTACTAACAATGTACTTTATGTAGAATTTGCTAAAGTAATGCAGGATGAATTTAAAATGAGCATGATGGGCGAACTATCATTTTTTTTGGGCTTACAAATCAAACAAAGACCCAAAGGAACCTTCATTAATCAAACTAAATATACAAAGGATCTCCTCAATCGCTTCTAACTGGACTCATCCAAATCAATGAGGACTCCTATGGCAACAACGATAAAACTTGACAATGATGAAGATGGTACTTCGGTCGACATTCGTAGGTATCGAGATATGATCGGTAGCTTACTCTATCTAACCGCTAGCCGACCTGATATCATGTTTAGTGTATGTCTTTGTACACGATACCAAGCAAATCCAAAGGAGTCGTACTTATGTGCTGTAAAGCATATTTTTTGATATTTCAAAGGCACCATTAATATGGAACTTTGGTATCCAAAATCTTTATCCTTTGAGCTTCACGGCTTCTCGGATGCAGATTTTGTCGGATGCAAAATTGACCGAAAAAGTACTAGCGGCGCATGTCAATTCCTTCGGAAATCCTTGGTATCGTGGTTTAGTAAGAAACAAAACTCTGTTGCTCTTTCAACCACTGAGGCGGAGTATATAGCGGCCGGATGTTGTTGTGCACAAATTTTTTGGATGTCACAAACACTTGTAGACAATGGCATTTTTTTTACTTGCACCTCTAATAAATGTGATAATACTAGCTCGATAAATCTCACGAAAAACCCGATTTGTCACTCCCGTACAAAGTACATTGAGATTAGACACCATTTTCTTCGTGACCATCAACAAAAAGTTGACATCCGCCTTGATTTTATTGACACTACTTATTAATTGGCCGATATTTTCACCAAACCACTCCCAGAGGATCCTTTTGTATTTCTCTGCCAAGAATTAGGCATCATTCATTTGGACACTTAGCTCACCTCCAACGGCACACCGACGGTATATGGCGGCATACCGACGGCAGACCAATTTACGTTCAGAACTATGTTCTGTGCAAAAAATCGGTATACCGCCGGCATACGCCGGTATACCGATGGCATGCCGTTTGAGGCAGACAATGGCTGTCAGATCTACATCGTGCCCCACCATTTCTTCCACTATCTTTTTCCACTTTCCTTATTAACTACCCATCAAATCACTTTCTAACTCTCATTAACTACCCATCTAATCTCATCCCATCCCATCCCACCCCTTCCACTTCTTCAATTAATTACTTTCATCATCACACTTTTCAAAACTCCCCCCATTTACTCCCTTCATCAATTATCTTATATTTTTAAAAACCCTTTCCAATTCCCCTTCTTCCTTTATAAACTCAATATTCTTCTTCTTTCTCCTCTTCATTCTTCATCTCTTCTCCTTCATACCTTTCCATCCACCCATGGCAACCCACAAATATCCTCGCTCCTCCTCTACCGCTGCAAACTCGTTCACTTCCGTGCCTCTCCCTCATGGCTATGATCCGAAAATTTTCACCTCCGACATGGCTGCCGACGCTTGGTTCCAGCATTTTGCCAACCACAATGTCTTCAAGGGAAAGGCCATAAAGTGGAATCTTTTCCCCGGCCATCTATCCCTCTTTGAGTCGGTCGGCCTCTCATCTCTTCTGCGACGTCAGGTGCCCGTCTACCCGGCGGTGGTGTGCCTATTCTACTGCAATCTCATTCCCGATCTCCAGAACAATGCCATCGAAACCATGGTGAATGATTGCCACTTTTGCCTGATTGCTCGAGACATTGCCGAGATTCTCGAAGTCCCTAATAAAGGAGATGCTTTGTCGACCTTGGCCGCTCTCTATCATTCTGCCGAAGTCTCCTTTGATGAGTTCTGCGCCATCATTTGCTAGGGACCCAATCCTCCGGCCATTCTGGCTATTTCCAAGCAGTTGGAGCTATTTTACTACGAGCTCCATCGAATCGTCTACCACACCATCTACCCCAAGGGCAAAAACTACGATGTGATCACCAATAATGCATTCGTCTGCATGTACTACCTCTATTCCAAGAAGACTTGGTTATTTTCCAAGACCCTTCTCAACGCCTTCTTCTCTGTCCTGCCCGCGGGAAGCAATTCCTCAATTATGGCCTTCATCACCCTTATCCTAGAGGCGAAGAACGTGGATCTTTCACTCTGCCAGTCGGATGACGTACCCTCCTTTCTTGATGTCTCCCGTTCTATCCTTGGTGCATCAGTGTCTCGTACGTCTACCTCCCAAGAACCGCCGGCCGCTTCTCCTGCTGCGCCTTCTTCTGCCCCTCCTCCATCCTGACGTTTTATGCCGCTGACCTAGCAGAATTTTGACATGCACATGGCTCAGGCGGAGGAGTAGATACAGGCCAACACTCGCGGCCTTAGGAACCTTATCCATAGCTGCTTCCATGACCAGGCCTATTTCATCCAGCACACTCTCTAGGACCGGAATAACTATCTGGATCTCAAACTTCAGGATCCCCAGTACCAAGGCTTCCGCTTTTCTGACCCCAACGCCTACGGATTCATGTACCCGGATGGCGTGGATCCTTTCGGTACATTTTATGGTGCTCAGGGTAGGAAGGACGATGATCCGGCGGATGAGTAGTAGCGGCCTCCTGTTGATGGTGGTAGACTAAATTTGTGTCGTTTTAGTGTGTGTCCTTTGAGGTCCTTTGGGGACCAGTAGTTTATTTTTATGTTGTGTGTAGTCCTACGGGGACTGTTTCTTATGTTTTGATATTGTCTTGCTCACTCTCGTGGAGGAGAGCTTTATCTTTTATTTATGTAGTCTCAAGCATGAACCCTATTTCCATATCTAATATATGCATGCTTCTGTCCACCATATTGCTTTCACTACTTATTGCTGAATTTTTTTTACTTATTTCCCATCTTTGAATAAGTGACAAAGGAGGAAAAAAAACGTATTGAGGGGGAGTTGTATACCTACGGGGGAGTCACTCCCTGAAGATGCTATCTCTCTGTTCTGTCAATTATCAAAATGGAGGAGATTGTTGGCACAGTTTATTTTGATAACATTAACAACATCTTCGTAGTCTAGTTTGCTCTGTATTTTAGATTGATATTCTTTCAAAAGCTCTACTACATAAGTTATGTCCCTTCAAGACAAGTCATCAAAGCCTTATGGATATTTCAAAAAGAAGACTGAAGAAAAGACCAGCGATCCTTAAAGACGGCTCTTAACAAATTCAAGATATCGAGTCTGTACAAGGTCTAGGTCTTTCTGTAAACTCCTAAGGTTGGATGATAAAAAGCTCTTCTATTTTTTGAGTCAAAAATCAATGTCCAAAAGAACGGCATACCGCCGGTATACCGCTGTATACCGACGGTATACCGTTTCTGAGCAACAAGAATGTTCTATGATAAACATCGGTGTACCGATGGTATACCGTTTTGTGAGCCACAAAATATTCTGTGACGAACTTCGGCATACCGACGGCATACAATAGTATACCGACGGTATACCGTTTTGTTAGCCACAAAAACATTCTGTGATGAACTTCGGCATACCGACGGCATACAACAGTATACCGACGGTATACCATTTTGTTAGCAACAAAATGTTCTGTGATGAACAACGGTATATCGACGGCATACCGCTGCATACCGACGGTATACCGGTTTATCTGATTTGATTTTTGAATGGACAAATACTAGCATTAATTGCTAGCACTAATTGCTAGCATTAAATGCTCCCCAGCGGATATAATTATTACCGTTACTATTCAGAACGGAATACCGACGGCATGCCGGTCCATACCGATGGTATGCCGTCTGGTTATATTCAGGAGCATTAAATGCCACCTACTCTTGGTTTTTTATATGAATGGATTCCTTCTCTCTCTTTAAGGCTATCTACTTAAGCCATAAATTTCTCAACAACCAAGAGCTCCACAATTACTACTCTACCCAAGCTTTTAATTATCATCCATTCCAAAAGTGCTGGAGTATTTAAGGGTTGTACTTTTCGATCTTCAAGTATTAGAAGATCAACAGTTCTCTTCTTTTCCTTTTGAAGTTGGCGAGCCTTCGTAAGAAAACTCGTGTATAAGAAGTTGGCGAGTTCTTCGGATCCAAACTCGTGTGTACTGTTTTACTCAATAGTAGATTTAAGCCGGAAAGAGTTTCGGGACTGGATTGCCTCTAGGGAGGAGACCAGGATACATCGCATGTTTGATTTTCTCACTCTCTCTCTCTTTTTATTTAAGTAATATAGCTTCTTGTGTCTAGATTTGTTTTATTTCCCTATTCACCCCCCTAGGGTTCTACACAAATTACTTGAACTCTGGTAATCATGACACATTGATTAAACATGGGTGTTTGATTATGCTTTTAGCATAGCTTTTGCGATTTGCTAGAGAAGTTTTAGTTGTCCTTGGTGTCCCAATGAGTTTCTTAGTTGTAGATCCCTGCATAAACAAATTTGATATACAACGAAGCTGTACTTGTGAAATTCTGGCCACGCTTGGAATGTTCAAGCTTGGCTTGTTTATGGCCTGAAAGTATTGGGCAATGGCGGCGGTCGACGGGCTCCGTGGGTTTAAAGTCTCTCTCTCTTTCACTTGTTAGCCAAGAATGAATTATGAGTTATGACTAAATCATTGTTGAAGTCTGGGTTGAGTAGATATATTCTTACATGTTACTATACTATGTTTTTCTATCCAATATTGAATGCTGATGGCTAGCGTACAGGAATCCTGCAGTTTAGTTAGCAGCAACTACTGCAACAGATGCTAGCAGTACAAATGTGCAGTCTAATGCGGAAATCTGCTACAGCAGTACATCACTGCAATGGGGGAGGCAGGAAATGATGTGCTTAGCAGTAAATCTGCAGTAGGAACTGTAGCAGTTATCTTCTAGTAGTAGTAGGAGAGGCCTACATAGATGCAGGTTAGGTAGAGTCACTGCAAACAACAGTAGGTGCATGGGTTTGAGTGTAGAAAATTTGTAGTTAACCTGTAGCATGTAGGCTTGCAGTCAGTTAGTGCAGGTAGTGAATGTACCATGGTGATATAGATATGTTTTCATAGACAGGGATCCATGTTGAGTGTATAGATTTGTTGATATAAACAATTGAAGAGTTGTTGAGGATCTTCTTGACTTATTGCTCGGCATTGTAGTGTTATGTTGTAGTGTATCTAAAAATTGAAGAGATATTCTACTCATTACTAGATTGGATTGTTATGTTGTTTATCTCTTAGTTTACAATGGATAACTCTTCCAATTCTAGTCCTCAATATCTTGGTCTCCCTCTCTCTCACTCTTTTCTTCATATGTTCTCTCATGTAAATATGTAGTTCAGTAGTTGACAAGAAATCTTTTGCGTCCTATGTGCAGACATTTACACTCAAAGTGAGCATATACTATGATAGATACAAGTTCAAAGTCAAGAATCTCCTACAAAAGATTGAAGGTGCTTTAATATATTTCCTTCTTGTTTATTATATATTTCTAGTACACATTTTTCTGTAGAGTAAATAAATTGGGGCCATTCATTCATCTCCAAAATTTTGATATATACTTGATGTAATGATTTTTAAGTTTCTCCTTTTGACCGTTTGGAGGGTGTTTGTGCGTGTTGACAGTTTTGAAGGGATGTCGACAAATTTGGTAGTGTTGATGAAGCCAAATGAAGCTACATACTAACAGTTTTGAGGGTCCCTAAAAAAGGAAACATTAAGATGTACATATACATGTATTTGGACATGTTTTTGAAAAAATGTAATTAAGATGGTGATATTATGTACATTGGAATATGATATTTTTAATTCGAAAGGAATGATTCAAATGTTTGTTGAATTTCATAATTTATGTTGTCTGATTCGAAATGAATGTTTTGGAAATGGTCAGTGTTGACCATTGCTTGTTATAATATTTTGACAGGTGATATATAAGCGTGTGCTAGTTATAACGCTTTGACATGTGATATATATGTGTGTGATTTCCAAAACAGTTTGAAAAACGTTATATATATAATTCCTATTTATAACACTCCAAAATAAATGTGTCTTATATATGGAAAATATTCATAACATTTTACAAATTTTGTGGCATATATAGCGGTATTATTTCTAACGTTTTCTGGAAAAAGTGTTATATAAGGAGAGATTATTTGTAATTGTTTTAGTAAACATTTATAACACTGGTTTTCATGACATTTGAGGAGTTACAAAAAAAGCGTTATTAAATGTCATTTATGACGGTTTTGGCCGTCATAAAAAGGTATTTTTCTTGTAGTTCCCTTTGGTAATATGGAGCATATTGGAGGTACGGAGCCTAGAAGTCACCCGAAGATAAGAGTTTAATTCTAAATTCGTCATAGCATGTATGCTATTTTGTAGATAGGGTTTCATGTACTTTTCGATGTCCAATTCTTACGAAACCAAAACTAATGGAATGATCTGTGTGTCTATTTTTATGTCGAATTGGCAACCCATATATTTCCAAACGTTTGTCCGGGGTGTCCATTATATGAGCGTGTGTCCAGACTGAACCAATTCCTTTGTGTGCGAGTTTTTATCAACTCTCGGACCACTTTGGCCCTTCTCATATTTTTGATAAGACTCTAGACATCCAATGCTTTCCATTGGATATATTTTGGTAGCATTTAATTGACATTTGATATTTTAATAAAATTCGAACTTGTCATCGTGTTATAGGAACATCAAAAAACCATAGGATCTATGTGTCAATTGACTCAAAACTTAAAAGAAAATATTTAAATTAACTATTGTGCATGTTTTGATTTAAAAAATATATTTTTTACCTATTTATCTATAATTTTCCAAAATTAAAGTTGTTAAGAAATTATGATTTTGAGACCAAAATTAGGAACCAAGTCAATGAATATTGATGTAGAAGCAATATGAGATATCGGATTCAATTTTCTATGAATTGAATACATTAAATATTATTACAAATATTTTTAACTATTTTTCCAAAGTTAAATATGATATTATGTTACTGATATGTTATTTTATTGGGTAGATTTAATATTATACATATAAGATTGTGTATAGTAGTTAATATGACTAGTTTGGTGTATATATTATTATAGTCTATATATGGTATGATTATATATGATATGTCATAGGAGTACTATTATTAATTAATACGTCTATTACAGGTGCACGTGATGGGCGTAGCGAGGATCTCGGAGTCGGACCATCGTCTATGCATTTTTAGACCATTGGCAAGTATACCTTGCCGACTGTACAATATTTAGATGTCCTATTTGCTACTGTTATTCTTTCTGTCATATGGTTGCAAGCTTCTTGTGTTCATACATGGTTGTATTATGTTGCTTTACCTCGTTTCTTGTTTATCTGCATGTATATGTTTTTTATTATTTTCTTTCATTGCTTGTTATATTTCTTACTGTGCTCATAGTTGTCTTGTGATAGAATTTCTTGTCCCTATGCCACTTTCCTTGAATATGACCTTTTTGATTATGCATCATGTATCACTTTGACTTGACTTGATTTGATTTTGACTTAAGTTTGACTTGACTTGACCTTGTGTCATCTTAGGCGAGGAAATTGATACTAGGATTGGCTAAATTGACCATTCTCAATTGGGAGTTACTTGCATTGAACTACTTGCATTGGCTAATTAGCCATGTCTAGTATTATGCTTCTCTCTGGCATGACACTGTCTTAGTATTCTTGTGTCTTAGTTATTCTTTCCTGTGTTTTTTTTGTTTTTTGTTTTTTTATGCATGTTATTTACTGTGACGTGTGTAAAACCTCTAAAATTTTGCCATATATATATTTTTTTTTATATATATTATTTGAATTATATATTTGTTATTATATATTTTCTTACTTTTATTCATGATCATAAAATGTACTCTTCCGTAGCTTTGATATTTGGAGCACAAGAAATGCCAAAATATAGAAACTTCTTTCATGAGTTTTGACCGAGACAAGTTTATCTTCGAGTTGGTATATTATGTCCTACTCAAATATGTCTTATTGTATTCTATTTGCTTCCCACATATATAGGGTAATTATAGATTTTATTTCATATTTTTGCAGACTTTAATTGGGTCAAACCTAATAAGAAAACTCAATCAATACAAGTTTATATATTTGAAAACTTGTATATCTTTGTACCGATTCCTCTTCTATTTGGTTTCCAAAATCCATCAAAACCTACACATACCCACATAAGAATAGCCTATGACAGATACCCATAAATACTCTATATAAATACCATCTCACCCTAACCGAAAATACCCCAAATAAAACCCTAACCTTATCTCTACTACTGCCGCTGCTGTCCCCTTCTTGTGCTGCTATTTGGCACACTTGCTGACCACCTCCAGTCCAACCACCTTATCCTCGACATACCCAAGACCCCCCTCCACCTTTCCAAGGCCTGCCATTACTATAGGTCGCAATAGCCTGTACAAGACACCCTCAATTTGCTGTCCGAAAACACAATAGGTAAGACCATCTTGCGAACGTGTTTTCTCTGCTTCTAGACATCAAAATTTTATAGGACCAAAAAAATGGGCTCTCTTATGTGTCAACTTCCTTTATATAATGTAATGTTGAAATCCTTTTGAGATTTTTTGGAACACACATTTTACAAAATTAGGTGTGTCCAAAATTGACATTGTTCAGTGCATGCAGTTTTGATGCAGTTAAAGAAGTGCTGACCACTGAACCCATCTTGACGATTCCATCTGGACCTGGAGGATTCGTGATCTATGGCGATACTTTCGAAAAAGGATTATGATGTATATTTATGCAGCATGGGAAGGTTGTAGCTTATACTTCTAGGCAATTGAGGACTCACGAGAAGAACTATGTACTTATGGCTTGGAGCTTGGAGCAGTAATCTTTGCATTGATGCTTTGGAGGCACCATATATATGGGGAGCAAGTGGAGATCTTTACAGATCATAAGAGCTTGAAGTATGTCTTCACTCAAAAGGACTTAAATATGCAACAGAGGAGATGGTTGGAATTGATGAAAGATTTCAAGATTGATTTACAGTACCATTTAGGGAAGGCAAATCTAGCAGCCGATGCTTTGAGTATGAGTTCTATGGCATTTTTTACTACCCAACCACAATTATTAGAGGATCTACAGAAGTTGGAGATAGAAGTTATACTGCCAGGATTAGATGGCCAATTGACGAATCTTCAGGTGCAGTCGTCATTGATTGAGAGTATCAAGGCCATATTGCCTACGGATGTGAGATTTGAAAGATTTCGACAGAGGACCGAAGCCGGTATGCATACCAGATTGCGTATTCATGAGGACGGGGCCTTGAGGTGTAGAGATCGCCTCTATGTTTAGAATGGAAAGATTCAGCAGGAGTTGATGACTGAAGCACACAGTTCTCCATATTCCATTCATGTAGAAGGAACAAAGATGTACTGAGATTTGAAACAGCATTATTGGTGGCATGGAACGAACCGAAAGATAGCTTGATTTGTAGCAAAGTGTTTGGTGTGTCAGCAATTTAAGGCTAAACATCAGAGATCAGCATGATTGCTCCAACCATTGCCCATTCCGGAGTAGAAGTGGGAGAATATTACGATCGATTTTGTGACAAAATTTTAGGGGAGCCCGAGTGGCAGAGATGCAGTTTGGGTTATAGATCGACTCATGAAGGTAACCCATTTCTTTCCTTTCAAAGTGGGCCAATCTACGGAGGCGTTAGCCGAGATATACATGAAGCAAACTGTACGGCTATACGGAATGCCAGTTAGAACTTTGTCCGACAGCGATTCAAGGTTCACTTCATATTTTTTGAGGAGCATGTAGGAGAGTCTTGGTACGAGGTTGAAGTTTAGTACATCATATCTTCTGCAGATGGATGGCCAGTCAGAGCTTACCATATAGACCTTGGAGGATATGTTGAGAGCATGCATGCTCGACTTTGGAGGTTCATGGGAGGATCATTTTCTTCTAGTGGAGTTTTCTTATAATAACAGTTATCAGGGAGTATCCAGATGGTGCCATTCTAAGCTTTGTATGGAAAAAAGTTCACTCTCATGTGTGTTGGAGTGATGTTGGTGAACGATAGATACTGGGACCAGAGTTAGTGGTTCGTATGGTGGAGAAAGTGAAACAAATTCAAGGACATTTGCGAGCAACACAAGATCGACAAAAATATTAGGTAGACAGTCATTGTCAACCATTGGAGTTTCAGCAAGAAGATCATGTATTTTTGAAGTTTTCTCCTACTAGAGGTACCATTAGATTTAGAGGAAGAGGGATGCTTAGTCCGAGGTACATCGGGTCGTTCAACATGCAGTTGCGTACAGGCTTGTGTTGCCACACATTAGAAGGAGTTCATGACTTGTTCCATGTATCTCAGCTGAGGAGGTATGTATTAGATCCTAGTCACGTTCTGGACCATTTCGAGAATACTGTGGGGCCGAGCCTATCCTACGAAGAACAACCAATAGAGATTTTAGACCGTCGAGAGAAAGTCTTGCGGGACCAGACCATGCTTTTAATTTGTGTCATGTAGAGACAACATGCACCAGGTAAATCGACATGGGAGTACGAGTGTCACTCCCAATTTTTGAATTAGGGGTATTTTCGTCATTTCCCAAGTTTTATAATTTTTGGGAATTCTATTTGATTTTTATAGGATTTTTAGGGATTTGTTTGACTTAGTTTGAATTTTATCCAATTCGGACTTAAGTTGGAGACCCGGGTAGTCTGGACCATAGTGGGACCCACATACTAGCTGGGCTTGGCCCATATGCCATCCTAACTAGGCTATAAACCATAAACCACACTCCTATGGCTTATCTAGTCATTAAGAGGCTTAATTAGTCAAATTAGAGTTAAACCAAACCAAACTAAACCCAAACCAAAACAAACTAAGTCTAATGGGTTTGGAGGCCTAATGGATCTCCACCCAAACCTATTAAGCCCCCCTTGGCCGGTCATGTATAGGCAACCCCCCTCTCTTTCCTTCACCACAAAGTAATCTCTCTCTCTTCATTTCACTCTTTTCTTTTGAAGCTTCTTCTTCCTCAAGGCAACCAATTCTAGGTATGCTCATTAACCCCCATTAATTTCCCCTCTTACATTTATTCCTTCATAATAAATATAGAGGAGACCATTCTCTACATTATGACCATAGCTTTTATAGGTTTTCCTAAAAACCTAATTTAAGGATTTATTAGGGGTTTTCCTTTTTAGAGAGGAATATATATATATATATATGTGTGTGTGTATATATATATATATATATATATATATATATATATATATATATATATATATATATATATATATATATGTGTGTATATATATGTATTGTGTGTGTGTAGAGGAGAGTGGTGGTGGTGGTGTCAGGAGAGAGTGTGTGTTTTTGTGTGTGTGTGTCTATATATATTTACATGTGTGTGTTTATGTATTTTTATATATATATATATATATATATATATTTTTATATATGTATATATATATATATATATATATATATATATATATATATATATATGTGTGTGTGTGTGCGTATGTATTTTTATATATAGGTAGGAGTGTGTGTGTGAGTGTCTATATATATATATATATAGATGTGTTGTGTGTTTGAGAGTCTATACATATATAGATAGATAGCTAGATGTTTAGATAAATATACAGATATATATATAGAGGGAGGGAATGAAGAGAATAAGAAGTAGCAGCAATAGCAATAGGAAGCAGGAGCAGCAGCAGCAGCATTAGCCATAGCACTGGCAGCAGCAGCAGTTAGCAGGAATAGCAGTAGGAGCAGCAGTATACGGAGAATAAGACGGATAATAAGGAGAAGGAGACGGAGAATAAGACGGAGAATAAGGAGAATGGAGGAAATCAAATTAGAGAGGGTTTGTGAGTGAGTCGTATTTAGTGAAAGGGTAAACTAAGATATTATCTTAGCCTACGGCCAAGATATGGGTTTCGGAGTTCAAGATAGACTCGGATAGGGGTTGACTTCCAATGTTCTCCTATGACCAAGGTTGACCTAACTAGACTTGTCTTGACCTAGAATGACTTAATAGGATTTAAATTGATTTGACTTTACTTCCTAAACATAGTATTGATACGTCTTGTTCTCTATAGGTCCTCGAGACGCTGCATTGGATCCAGTTGACATATTATATCATATCACAGGCGAGTACATTCTCTGATAACTTTTTTCCAATTTATGATAACTGTTATGATTCATGTACTTAGTGTAGATATGCTCATTCCTGACACATGGTTCTCACGGATTGGTATTCCTGGATCTCAACGAGAGATGTTGCTCCTTGCTAGCTTGGGATGTATTGTACAAGCTCCCTTGTAGCTCTTGCACAATATGTGGTCACTGATTCTAGAGAAACTTGCTCCCTTCTCATAGAATCCAGTGCAGTGACGTGTCTTGTTTGGATCCATTCTACCAGTTAGGGGTGGGAGAGTAGTAGCGTATGCCTGTGATCAAATCCATCTTGCATTCTTGAATAGTGTTAGTCATATACCGTACTTATGACTAGCCAGGCCAGTTCTTTACAGGTTCCCAAGCCGGTCACAAGCTGAAACTACTACTCACACACATTGGATAGATGGCTTACCCTGATTTGTGTACATACCATGATCAGTTCTACTTTTCTGTTCTAGCACTAGCTCTACAGCTTACCATGCCATGATACATATATGTACACTCCATGATTTCATTGTATATGCTCTATTTACAGGCTTATGGCTTTTATTCTATTTTGAGATCTGTTATGAGATATATGTACTCGTTCCATCCTGACCGGATATCTTGAAAATGTTTACAGATGCAGAGGAGGACTATTATTGCACTTACTACGACCCACCGGACTTAGTGGATTTAGAGACAGATACCCTAGATCCACAGGGTGTCGTACCGCAGGGTGAGATACCGCCTACCCTGTAGATAGAGTAGGTTTTTGTACTGGACCTTGTCTCTAGTCACTCTTGGGACTGTTATTATTTTGGCTTGTATTAGAGACTTTGGACTTAAACTTGTATATTCTTTGTGTTTGGACTTGACAGGTTTTATTTTATTATCGTGTTGTCTTTATATTTCAGTATTTACTTTATCATCTTAGTGTTGTGATTGAGCACTCATATATTATCATTGCTTGTCCTCCGTTCGAAGTTGACCATATTCTCGATAGGTTTTTGATATTATATAAACTGTTGTTAGAGCAGTAAACCTACAGCGTTCCACGCCGTTTTTACGGTGTGGGTTGGGCATTGTTACGCACACGTGCCCTTACAGCGGGTGCGGGGCGTGATACGTTTTTAGTGGTGGCCCATGCAGGTCGTAAAGTCGCAATTAGTGCGATGTCGTAGCGGCACTCGTCTTAGAGTGTTGACTACGAGCCTGTGTTACACATAGGAGGTGGTAGGCTACGAGTACTCAATCACAGTAGGATCTTTCCGTGCTTATCTTGCTTACCGTCTTTGATATTGATTTAATGTATTCTAGCTGTCCTCCTTTGGTATAATCCTTCTTGTGCCATATTGATATCTTCCTTTCAATCTGTCTCCAGGATGGATATGACTCATTCTCTCAGTGAGGAGCACGAGGAGACGGAGAGGTCTGCTACCTCTGGCGGACAGGCTCCAGTCACTTCCCCTGTAGTTGGAACTTCAGTAGGGGCTCTCGGGGGTACTCCTCCAGCACTCTCGATGAGTGTCCCTGGGGTCACTGCGGGTGCTCTTCCTGTAGTGCCGGGGGCTACGACGGGAGCTGTCGGAGGCGTTCCTCCTCCTCCTCCTCAGCAGGGGACTGCTCCGATGGTGGTTGGAGCTGTTCTTCCGTTGCCTCCTCTTTCCACAGACATGGGGCAGATGCTCGCATTCTTTCAGCAGGTATTGGAGTCCCAGCGGGCCCAGCACGAGGCACAGATGAGACAGACAGAGGCCATGCGCTAGGGCATAGAGGATGCCCATAGGTTGGCTCTGGCTACGGCAGAGCGTGGGGCTCCACAGCGGGAGGCGCAGCTGCAGAAGCCCGGAGACATCCAGGCTTTCAAGAAGATGGGTCCGAGGGATTTCAGAGGGACCGAGGGCATTGTTTATGCTGATGACTAGCTCGAGGATGTCGAGCATCAGATGAGGGCCTCCCGCCTGGCAGACGACCTTAAGGTTGAGGCGGTTGGCTTACAGTTATTAGATATTGCCCGGACATGGTTTCGGAACGAGCCGGCTCTTGCAGGAGAGTGCCAGACTAGGGCTGAGTTTCGGGCCCTATTCAGAGAGAAGTTCTTTTCCCCATAGACAAGATCGACCTAGTACGGCAGTTTTAGAACCTACAGCAGGGCAGTATTACCGTGGAGGAGTATGCGACAGAGTTTGGCCGGCTGAGCCGATATGCCGAGTACATGGTGAACGACCTAGTGATCCGAGCAGAGCGCTTCCGGGAGGGATTGACATGGGATATCAAGATCCTGATCCCTTCCTTCTATGTGACATATGCAGAGGTCTATACGGAGGCTCGGAAGGTGGAGAGAGAGTGGGGCTTGAAGCCGAAGAGGGATCGTGAGTTGTTTTCGAGGGCCAGTAGCAGCACGGGGGCTGCTAAGCGCCCTCAGCTTCAGCATCAGCCGTTCCAGCATCATCACCAGCAGGTGCAGCCAGGGCACCTGTCCAGAGGGTTCAGCAGCGTCAGGGGCAAGATGATCCTCCGTGCCACATCTGCAAGAAGCCCGGTCACCTCTTTGAGTTCTGCAGGAGGAGGCTGGGGCGGTGCCACTTTTGCGGTGCTGCTGGGCATCAGATGCGGGAGTGTCCTAAGAACTCCCGTATTGCTAGAGCAGCTCAGAGGGCACCTATTCCGAGGGCACCAGCTAGTGTGCCTGTAGTTCAGCAGCGGGGTCCACTTCCAACCCAGCAGCAGCAGTTTGTACAGCACCGCCAGCAGAAGGGTGTTCAGTGTAGAGCCTTTGCTCTTGCAGCCGAGGAGATGGAGCCTATTGCAGATGTTATCGCAGGTTCTGTTCTGCTCGATTCTTTTCCAGTTTTAGTCTTGTTTGATTCTGGTGCTACGTACAGTTTTGTGTCTGTTTCTTTTGCTCTTAGGCACAATATCATTGCTGAGTATCTTGGTAGGACTTGCAAGATTATGACTGGGAATGGCATCATCCTGGTTAATAATGTTTGCAAGGGGCTGAGAGTTTCTTTGAGAGGCCGGTAGCTGAGTACGTGTTTGCTAGTAATGCCACTTTCGAGCTACGATGTGGTACTCGATATGGACTGGTTGAGCATACACCATGCTAGCATATACTACAGAGGGGGCAGGATTCTGTTCAGGCCGCCTGGAGAGCCGGAGTTTCAGTTCACCAGGGGTGCAGCGGAGCCAGGAGATGGATTCTGTGGAGCGTTGTTGGAGGGACCGGTGTTGCCACATCCACTTATTGCTGAGTTCTTGGATGTCTTTCCCGAGGAGTTGCCTGGGATGCCGCCAGATCGTGATGCTGAGTTTTCTATAGACCTAGTGCCGGGCGCTGAGCCTATCTTACAGCACGTCTATAGAATCAACAACAGTGAGTTAGCGAAGCTGAAGAAATAGGTCGATGAGCTGGAGGACAAGGGCTTTATCCAATCTAGTTCTTCACCTTCGGGCGCGCCAGTTCTTTTCGTCCTGAAGAATGATGGTACGGTACGTATGTGCATTGATTACAGGGCGCTCAACAACCTTACCATCAAGAACGAGTATCCTTTGCCAAGGATTGATGACTTGTTCGACCAGTTGAGCGGCGCGAGGGTGTTCTCGAAGATTGACTTGCGTACTGGGTACCATCAGCTGAAGGTGAAGCGGGATGACATTCCGAAGACTGCATTTCGTACTCGCTATGACCAGTATGAGTATACCGTCATGCCGTTTGGGTTGACCAACGCCCCGACGGTATTCGTGAACTTGATGAACAAGGTATTTCATCAGTACCTTGACAAGTTCGTGGTGGTCTTCATTGATGACATTCTCATCTATTCGAAGACACCATAGGAGCACAGAAGCACCTGAGGATTGTGCTGGACACTCTCAGGAGGGAGCAGCTGTATGGGAAGCTGTACAAGTGTGAGTTCTTCTTGGATCGCATGGAGTTCCTAGGCCATGTTGTCTCTAGCGAGGGGAATTCAGTAGATCCGAAGAAGATTTCTGTAGTGGAGTCCTGGTCTACGTCAAGCTAGTAGCAGAGGTTCGAAGTTTTCTGGGTCTGGCCGGTTATTATCGGAGGTTCGTGCAGGACTTTTCCAGGATTGTCCAGCCGATGACCCGACTTACCAGGAAGAACGAGAAGTTTGTTTGGTCAGAGGAGTGCCAGGCCGCCTTTGATGAGCTGAAGGCGAGGTTGACTACAGCGCCTATCTTGACGCTGCCATCTGGATCTGGTGGTTATACGATCTACAGTGACGCTTCAGGATGGGGTTTAGGTTGTGTACTTCAGCAGCACGGGAAGGTGATTGCCTATGCATCTAGGCAGTTACATCCTCATGAGAGGAACTACCCTACCCACGATCTGAAGCTAGCAACGGTCATCTTTGCTTTGAAGCTGTGGAAATACTATCTGTACGGAGAGCGAGTTGAGATCTATACATATCACAAGAGCTTGAAGTACGTGTTTACCCAGAAGAAGCTGAATATGAGGCAGAGGCGATGGTTAGAGCTGATGAAGGATTTTGATATATCCTTACAGTACCATCCGGGGAAGGCTAACGTGGTCGCGGATGCTTTGAGCAGGTATCCCGTAGCCATGTGTTTGACGATGGATCGTCACCTTCTGGTAGATTTGGAGAGCTTGGGCATAGAGGTGATAGTTCCTGGGTTCGAGGCGCAGATGTGGGGTCTCCAGGTGCAGTCAGAGCTGATTGATAGAGTCAGGGCAGCTCAGTTTGAGGATGAGGCTCTGAAGGTCATCAGAGAGCAGGTCCGGGCAGGACTGTTGGATGAGTTCTCTATAGCAAGAGATGGGTCGTTGAGGCATGGTACCAGATTATGCGTGTCGAGCGGAGGACTTCGAGAGGAGGTTCTTCAGGAGGCGTATCGTTCTCAGTACTCTATGCATCCTGGAGCCAACGAGATGTATAGAGACTTGAGACAGCATGTTTGGTCATATGGCATGAAACGCGAGGTGGATCAGTTCGTTTCTAGATGCTTAGTGTGCGAGCAGGTGAAAGCCGGAAGGCAGAGACCCGGTGGATTGCTCCAGCCACTACCCATTCCTGAGTGGAAGTGGGAGCATATCATTATGGACTTTATATCTAGGCTTCCGCGCTCTCCAGGAGGAAAGGATGCGATTTGGGTCATTGTTGATCGATTGACCAAATCGGCCCACTTTTTGACTTTCAAGGTGGGTTTGTCTACGGAGAGGTTGGCCGAGATGTACGTGTGGCAGATAGTCCGATTTTACGGGGTTCTAGTGAGTATAGTCTCGGATCGGGACAACCGATTCACTTCCCACTTCTGAAGGAGTTTGCAGCTTAGCTTGGGCACATCGCTCAAGTTCAGTACCGTATAGCACCCCCAGACAGACGGGCAGTCGGAGAGGACGATTCAGACCCTCGAGGATATGCTTCGTACCTGTGTCTTAGACTTCGAGGGATCTTGGGAGGACCATCTTCACTTGGTAGAGTTTGCTTATAACAACAGCTACCAAGCCAGTATAGAGATGTCACCTTTCGAGGCTCTATACGGACGGAGGTGCCGTACTCCCTTGTTTTGGGATGATGTCGGCAAGAGGGTTTTGCTTGGACCTGAGATGGTAGTGGATGCTGCAGAGAAGGTTAGGGTTATCATAGATAGACTTCGTGTGGCACAGTATAGGCAGCGGCATTGGGCCGATAGCTACCGGAGGCCGTTGGAGTTTGAGCTATAGTTTAGATTTTTCTAGTATTTGAGTCTGATTGTGATTGTTTTAGATCAAGCTTTAAGTCTTGTGTTCTTGTTCTAGGTTGGTGATCTTGTATTTCTGCGGATTTCTCCGACGCGTGACACGATTCGTTTTGGTGGCGACGGGAAGCTTAGTCCACGATACATCGGACCTTTTTGTATCTTGTGCCGGGTCGGTACAGTGGCTTACCGACTGGAGTTACCGCCCGCACTAGAGGGAGTGCACAACGTGTTCCACGTGTCGCAGCTGAGACGGTACGTGGCAGATCCCAGTCACGTCTTGGACCACTCCGAGATCGAAGTGGGACCGACACTCAGCTATCCAAAGAAGCCGGTTGAGATCTTGGACCGAAGAGAGAAGGTGCTCCGAAACCAGGTCATTCCCTTGGTTCGCGTTGCATGGAGACACCACTCTCCAGGTGAGTCTACCTGGGAGAGAGAGGACGATATGCGGGAGCGATTCCCATATCTCTTCGAGCCTTGAGGTAAAATTCTTTCTTTTCCTTCCTTGTTCAATTCATGTTGCAGTATTAGTTTTCATTCAATTTTGAGGATAAAATTCTTTTAAGGAGGGTAGATTTGTCGCCCCCAATTTTCGAATTAGGGATATTTTTGTCATTTCCCAAGTTTTATAATTTTTGGAAATTCTATTTGATTTTTATAGGATTTTTAGGGATTTGTTTGACTTAGTTTGAATTTTATCTAATTCGGACTTAAGTTGGAGACCCGGGTAGTCTGGACCATAGTGGGACCCACATACTAGCTGGGCTTGGCCCACATACCATCCTAACTAGGCTAGAAACCATAAACCACACTCTCATGGCTTAAGTAGTCATTAAGAGGCTTAATTAGTCAAATTAGAGTTAAACCAAACCAAACCAAACCCAAAACAAAACTAACTAAGTGTAATGGGTTTGGAGGCCTAATGGGTCTTCATCCAAACCCATTAAGCCCCCCTTGGCCGGCCATGTATAGGCAACCCCCCCTCTCTTTCCTTCACCATAAAGTAATCTCTCTATCTTCATTTCACTCTTTTCTTTTGAAGCTTCTTCTTCCTCAAGGCAACCAATTCTAGGTATGCTCATTAACCCCCATTAATTTCCCCTCTTGCATTTATTCCTTCACAATAAATGTAGAGGAGACCATTCTCTACATTATGACCATAGCTTTTATAGGTTTTCGTAAAAACCTAGTTTAAGGATTTATTAGGGGTTTTCCTATTTAGAGACGAATATATATATATATATATATATATATATATATATATATATATATATTTTTTTTATATATATATATATATATATATATATATATATATATATATGTGTGTGTGTGTGTGTGTGTATATATATATGTATTGTGTGTGTGTGTGTAGAGGAGAGTGGTGGTGGTGGTGTCAGGAGAGAGTGTGTGTTTTAGTGTGTGTGTGTGTGTCTATATATATTTACATGTGTGTGTGTATGTATTTATATATATATATAGATATGTGTGTGTGCGTATGTATTTATATATATAGGTAGGAGTGTGTGTGTGAGTGTCTATATATATATATATATATATATATATAGATGTGTTGTGTGTTTGAGAGTCTATACATATATAGATAGATAGCTAGATGTTTAGATAAATATGCAGATAGATATATAGAGGGAGGGAGTGAAGAGAATAAGAAGTAGCAGCAATAGCAGTAGGAAGCAGGAGCAGCAGCAGCATTAGCCATAGCACTGGCAGCAGCAGCAGTTAGCTGGAATAGCAGTAGGACAGCAGTATACGAAGAATAAGACGAAGAATAAGGAGAATGAGATGGAGAATAAGACGGAGAATATGGAGAAGGAGACGGAGAATAAAACGGAGAATAAGGAGAAGGAGACAGAGAATAAGACGAAGAATAAGTAGAAGGAGACGGAGAATAAGAAGAAGAATAAGTAGAATAAGACAGAGAATAAGGAGAATAAGACGGAGACACTACGCCAAAACAGACGTTTTGCGATAGACCAAAATTGTCGTAAATCACGATTAACGATAGTTTTGATCTGTCAGAGCACCCGTCGTTAAAAGCGCATCCCAAAATATAAACGACAGTTATGAACTGTCATTTTCTAGATGACAACAACGACAGTTCTTGTCTGTCGAATAAAAACGACAAACAAAAACTGTCAAATAATATGTAAATTTGTCATCTATATTTTTTCATATTTAACAGTTAAGACCTGTCATTTTTTAGCAAACAAAATTAAAAAAAATCTCAAATCATTCCATATCAGAACTGTTTAAACATGTTAGTCCTCTACATGAAACTAGAATACATCTGAAAACAAAACTTTATATAAACATCAACAATAACCAACAATGAAAGAAACTCGATCAAAATTGTATTAACTAATAAATGTATCGAATTTACATAGCAATATTCCATCAAAAACAAAAGAGAAAGCCCAATGTTGCTATCTCACAATGACTTAGTTCTTATGATGAACCAAAAAGAGAATGTTATTGCTAGCTTACAATCTCAAGTACAGTAGAAAAAAAAAGAATTTTAAAACCTCAATGAATATTTTGGCCATTAATCATTTCTCCAACCATTTCAAGGTTCCCGTCTCTGTCGAACAACTCATTGCCGTCAAAAGTTTCATCGACAATGATAGAAATCATAAATTGCTGAAGATGTTAAGTCCACCCTTCAATACGAGCCACTATCTTTGGGTCCAATACTGCCTTCGTGATACAAAAAAAGATTCAAAATTAATACTTGGTATACTTTATCATTTCCATTGTTAAAACGTTGAACAATACTATGCACCAACCCAAAACCTCCAAAGATCTTACTGTGAGAATTACAGTGGCACCTGTCGTATGCCCAAAAAGAAAGCATTTTGCAACCAAGGATTTTCTGCCAACACCTTCTCCAAGAAAGCATTTTGTAAATATTACAACCAACTGTCGTTAACTTTATTCAGTGTATCTGTGTCTATAATACAACAACAAAATTTAGCTGAGATATCATACCTAATCATCAACAACAGAATCAAGGGAATGAAAATAACCATGTAACCCATCACTTCTGCCATGTCCTGAGGAAAAAAAGGAAAAGCAAAATATTTAATAAAATATAAAACTATGTCAGACTGTCACATTGAAAGCTGACAATGGACCAGGTAAGAGTTAAATGGGAGGAATTCTTGGTGCTAGTAGCCCAAGAATAAACAATGAAATAACAAAGCTGATTGAGGCATATTTAGAAAAATAAAACTTCCGCAATCATTCCTTAGTATTGACACAAAGCTTTAGAAATATTAGTATTAAAAGTAGAAAAAAGTAAATATATCTTAAGTGCGTGCAAGGTGAAAAGAACTACGCTTTACTTGGTTATACTTGTAGGGTTATACCCACAAATTATATTCAATACCCTGTATATATCATATGTAAGGCCCCATATATATCGAGCATGTCGTGCAGGTTGCAGAGATGGAAAGTAAGTTGATGAAACGAGTATGAGAAAATGATGACGAATATGTATATGTGGAAGTCACAAAACCTTGTTCCACTTTCTAGTTGAATCCCTAACAAACAATTTTAAGGAAATTTTGAAGCCACCAAATATCTTTAACAAGATACAAACCTAAATAAGTGCATGCTTTGTGTACACTAATAAAGACAAAAAATTCACCTAAAATATTTCAGAACAAAGCGAAACAACATTTTAACAAGATTAATTGATGGTACATGGAATCAAGAACAATTATTCTCAAGTTGTGAGATCATGCCTGGCAATCATTCTACTTCTACAGATATGTGGTTTTCCTTTCTGAGTTAGCAAGAAGTAACCTGGTAACCATAGCCCACAAGCTTTGGAATGACACTATGTATCACAATAATCATGAACCATTTTTCTTGTGTTTTGCTACAAAGCACAAACTATAACCCGTTAACTGATAACATCCCCTCTATGGATAAGTGCCCAAGTTTTCGAAGATACATTACTCGACAAGGGGGTCATTTATGGTAGTTGACCTCCAAATAAACCAGAAACTCCTCTAAATGAAAGACTCAAGCCTCATGGTACCTAGTATCATCCTCTATTTTGGTTAAGTGTCAATTTCTTGGGAAAAGGGAAATTTTTTGCAACGGGATCAATTGGTGGTAGTTGGAAGAACCAATAAGGATCTATATTTGCTCTAACTGAAAGACTAGAAATTAACTAGTTAAGGTGCAAGCTGCTTTGAAGCCTTCTTAAATATGACGTGCTATAGGAAGATACATAATACATAAAAGAATAACTGAAGAATTCTAAATGAATAGGTAATAGAAACTCACCCAGTATTCTCCAACTCTTTGGTTCGGAATCCATTCTTGCACCTATACCACTACATATTAGTTTCCCAGCATGTTGCATACCATTTTTAGGACCTAACAGGACAACTGTTCAAAATGTTAGGAAGACCACACAAAAAACTACTCAGTTGACGTCGTTGTTCGAATCAAATCATGCATTGCATCTTACCCAACTAACGGTAGTAGCCTGTGCAGGGGTTGCTAGCAATCATGCAGCAAATAGAAGAGACTGAGCCAGTAACCACATTTTTGTTTTCAGTCAAAAGGCATGCTACAAAGCATAGAGACAAGGCTACATGATTCAAGCATCCTTTTTACAGCTTGGTAAGAAGTCTAGGAACATAAAAGAAGTAATAAAAAGTCATTAGTTTCTTGTGATCTGTTGTTATAATTACAGAAAGCATGGGAATTCCCTGGCATGGATACTTCATCATACCTAATGAACATAAATTTGATATTAATACCACAAAAGATTAGTTTCGAGAACTTAAAAAAAGACCTGGGTCGAAACCACGGATAGTGCGGCACTTGAAAAATGTTGCAATGCTCGGAATTGGGTGTAAGTCGAATACCCTTCATTCCGTGTTAGCAGTTTTGTAGTTTTGTAGTTTTGGGTCTTAGAAAACATAAATTGTTATGAAATTTCATTAAGAATTCCCGAGGTATCAACAGAGACATACATCTCAGCCTTTGTTAACGTCGCTCCCTGCTAAAACTGAAAGCAGAATGCTATATATATTAACTTTTGCCAATACATTATGCTACTTATATTATATTAATTGATTATTCACATACAGATACTTGAGTTTGGACATGGCACATATAGACACTTGAAGTTGGTCGGTGTATTATATTCATCAAAAGAGGATATTAGTTGTTATAAGCAGTACATTTTAATGAGTTTAAGAAGATATTCAAACTAAACTATATCATAGAGATAGGGATAAAAATCTAGAAGCCTATTGTTGGCCCAGACTAGCCAATCAAACTATATGCTAAATTTCTAAGATAGCATGGGGTAGGTTGCTTAAGCCGTATAGATGCTCAAGAGTACTTATGGTCAACATGATCCAGACTAGCCAATCAAATTATATGCTAAATTTCTAAGTAAGATGGCATAGGGAAGGTCGCTTAAGCCGAGTAGCATAGGTGCTCAAGAGTACTTTGTGTCAACATGAACTCCCATGGAAGCTGAGAAAGCAGTCTGAAAATAAGTCATTCAAGATTGTGCCCCCATCATAATCGGCTTAACGTTGGAAGCAATGAAGTGAATACAAGGGATAGCTATCAACAAGAGATACCAGGTGATTAGATTTAGAGCCCAGGCTATCAGTGTGTAATGTTCCAATAAATACCAGATTATTAGATTTATGAACCCAGGATTCCAAGCCCCTAATGTTCCATAAAGCTATTTGAATCGTGGGATAAATTTTATGGGAATCAAATGTACAACTTCTTCCATAGCATATATGTATAGAAGTTTTCCTATAAAGGACTGTTTTGTGTTAAACTATGAACACATAATCACACAAAAGGCATAAAATAGTAAGTAGACAAATAGCACGTGACAAATGTATGAAATATATTTTTCTATGTTACAAAGAATTAAATACTTGGTTAATTAAAAAGGGTTTTTATCTAACAGTAATTTTATTGCACTGAAATGAACTGTTACAATACCTACAGAGTATTCACTTTTGAAACTGGGATTATGCTCTTAGAGTCTTCAACATTACCTTGGATTTGAAAATTGACTCTTGAAAGCCAACTCTTTAAACTGAGATAACGCACTTAATGTTATCTTTCAAACTCGAATCAAAATTAAAGACTGAAGAATAACATAGTTGAAATAAAGTTGCTTCATGCTAGTCACAAAAAAATATTACAAAGTCGAGAACAAATTATAGCTTTTAAATGGTACGTGTTAATATTGCCTATAAGACACTTCCAATTCATAGAACTTTAAAGTGGTGTTAACTTTACAGGCTGCCAAAAGATTTCTTCGCAATTACATAAGGGCTGAAGGGCTAGTCAAGAAGTTAGATAGGTGAGTTATCCCTCATAACGATCACTGATGAACACAAAATATGAGAAAACGAGGTGCAATATCAAAAGTTACTATCTAAATCTAATATCAGCCCAAGACAGCACATTGCAGCCGACATATCCCAAAATGACAAACGATAAAATATGCACTGTTGTTTTATTTTTCCTGCCAAGATAGCACATTTGTCGAACTTCCCAACACATTAGTCACTGCAGACAACAATTGCAACATTATGAGAAATGAACCCTTGTTCCTCATCAGCATGAAAATACATTGATTACCTAGAAATAGAGAGCTTATACATTAGCTAGTCACTTCCATATCTATCAAATGTAAAATTGGACTTCACTTTCTCTTGGTACTAGTAGCCCAGGACAGGGGTTGTCATTATAACTGGCTCTATCTAAAAAAACATTTTTACTACAGAAATTTGAAAAGGTTCCATTTGATCAATCATCTCTCTTTACAATGTTTGTCACCAAGTAGTTCAATAATCTACTTATGGTCGTATTGGACTAAGAGGTCACTGAATATGCATGGCTGAAGATAAAAATTCAGTTAGATATGTACTCATGTGTGTTCACAAGTATTTTGAAATATTCTTTTTTCTAGACATTAATGTTGTCATTTCTAAGAAAAAACTCATCATGCTTAGTTTAATATAGATTAATTCATAGTCTACAATAAAATTGGTATTAGATCTTCCAAACAAAAACCATCTAGTTAGCATACCTTACCGAGAAATATATGTTTAAACTGAAGCATCCCAGCAATTGTAAGCACGACTGTTGGGTTATCAGGCACAAGTGATGCACTGGGGAGTATCTTGTGGCCTCGCGAGGCATAAAAATTTAGGAAACAACGAAATATTACAACTCCACTTGTAGAGGAATGCCTAAGACTTCCTGGTGGACGACACAAAAGGTATTGGTGGTCTGTCCCTCGAGTCTAGTATATAGGGATGAAGGAGGGGGAGAGAGAGGAAGAGGAAGCATCTGGGGTTGGGGTTGCTCAGGACCTGCGTTAGGATGATATAAACATACTGCTTTCATTATAAAATTTATGTACATATGATAAACTTGATGTATCAAATGATACCATTAATTGAGTAAATAAACAAACAAGGTTTAAATCTACCTGAAGCACACCCATCAATCGGATATCTAAGACATCAACTCTATAAGCTAAATTACGGACTCCGTGAAAGTAACCACCTGATATCAACATCAGAATAAAAATACATAAGAACACACGCATATAAAATGCAATTTCTTATGAGTAAAGATGAAAAAGTAATGACCATTTATATACCTTGACGACCAAGACCAAGAATTAACAGCTATAGAGCTCAAAACAAAGCTTTTATAAAAATTCAAAAAGATTTTCAGTCTGAATTCTCACACAGAAGATAGCCCTCATCGTGTCAATAGATAGAGATCATAAAAATCCTTTTATGTTGTTATTTAACAAATGGTTGATGATAACTTCCAATTGTTTTAATGATAGTTTGTCAACTGCCAAATCTCAATGTGGTTAGAACAAAAGCACACACCAGTACTCAATGCCATGGCAAAGCTGTTGAATGCAAGTTTGGTTGAATATAGGATCTTGTGTTTCATTATCTCCATTTATATTGTCAAATGGTGGGAGGTCGATTTGGAGTTTGAGAAATACAGAATGGAGAAGGTGGAGGGAGAGTAGTGGTTACTCTAATATAGACTTACATGCTACTTAACAAACTTTTGTTTATTCAGGAAGTTGCATGAATCTTGTTGGCGAGGAAAAATGCAATGTTGTATTATGTTCAATTCACAATTTTGGGCCAAGTGAAATGGGGGCTGGCATTTGCATCATTGCATGTGTGTAGAGCTAATGGCAGTCGTATGCATTAAAGCATAAAGCTTTCGAATTGTGCGGTTGCGCCCTTGTTTACAGGCTTAACTCGGGTGGTTGATGACAAAGGAAGAAATGAACTTGTCTAGATTTGAAGGAGCACAGACTCATATTAACAGGTTCCTCCATTTGCATCAATAATTTCAAGTATGGACCATAGAAAATAAACAAGAACAAATCCTAGAAAATAAACCCTAGAAAATAAAAATATAAAAACAAATCCACCTTTCGTCGACAAGGAAACCCTCTTTCGTCGCTCCCTCGATAAGGAAACCCTAGAATACCCCGTACCCTACCGCAGACGAACAAATCCCCCCTCGCGCCCCACCGTAGAGGTTCTTCGTTTCTGCATCAAAATCACAGGAAGGGTACGAAGGATATACGAACAGAGATAAGGGTTTGAGAAATGGTGCGAAGGAGATTACCTGATGCCGACGACGGTTCCAGTCGAGGTATTGAGAAATGGTTGGAGAAGAAAATTTTCCTTCTTTTTGATTGGAAGAGAAGAAAAGTTTCTGAAAAGGGTTTTTGGGAGGAGTGGGTTGTGTTAGCGAATTTTGATAAAAATCAAACAACAAATTTTTTACTGAAATAGTATAGAGTCAAAATTTTAATATTAAACAACAGTTTTTATTTGTCAAATCCAAATTTGTTAATTTTGGTGAAATAGGTTTTATGGTAAACAACAATTTTTTTCTATCGAAAATGCAACGACAGTTTTATTACGTCGTTGTTGGACAATTACAACTGTCGCAAATCATCATTTTTGGTGTAGTGAGAATAAGGAGAAGGAGAAGGAAAATAAGGAGAATGAAGGAAATCAAATTAGAGAGGGTTTGTGAGTGAGTCAAATTTAGTGAAAGGGTAAATTAGGATATTGGCCTACGGCCAAGATATGGGTTTTGGAGTTCAAGATGGACTCGGATATGGGTTGACTTCTAATGTTCTCCTATGACCAAGGTTGACCTAACTAGACTTGTCTTGACCTAGAATGACTTAATAGGATTTAAATTGATTTGACTTTACTTCCTAAACATAGTATTGATACGTCTTGTTCTCTATAGGTCCTCGAGACGCTGCATTGGATCCAGTTGACATATTATATCATATCACAGGTGAGTACATTCTCTGATAACTTTTTTCCAATTTATGATAACTGTTATGATTCATGTACTTAGTGTAGATATGCTCATTTCTGACACATGGTTCACACGGATTGGTATTCCTGGATCTCGATGAGAGATGTTGCTCCTTGTTAGCTTGGGATGTATTGTGCAAGCTCATTTGTAGCTCTTGTGCAATATGTGGTCACTAATTCTAGAGAAGACTTGCTCCCTTTTTATAGAAACCCGTGCAGTGACGTGTCCTGTTTGGATCCATTCTACCAGTTGGGGTGGAGGAGTAGTAGCGTATGCCTGCGATCAAATCCATCTTACATTCTTGAATAGTGTTAGTCATATAGCGCACTTATGACTAGCCAGGCCAGTTCTTTACAGGTTCCCAAGCCGATCACAAGCTGAAACTACTACTCACACACATTGGATAGATGGCTTACCCTGATTTGTGTACATACCATGATCAGTTCTACTTTTTTGTTCTAGCTCTAGCTCTACAGCTTGCCATGCCATGATACAAATATGTACACTCCATGATTTTATTGTATATGCTCTATTTACAGTCTTATGGCTTTTATTCTATCTTGAGATCTGTTATGAGATATATGTACTCGTTTCATCCTGACCAGATATGTTAAAAATGTTTACAGATACAGAGGAGGACTATTATTGCACTTACTACGGCCCACCGGACGTAGTGAATTTAGAGACAGATACCCTAGATCCACAGGGTGTAGTGCCGTAGGGCGAGATACGGCCTACCCTGTTGATAGAGTAGGTTTTTGTACTGGACCTTGTCTCCAGTCACTCTTGGGACTGTTATTATTTTTGCTTGTATTAGAGACTTTGGACTTAGACTTGTATATTCTTTGTGTTTGGACTTGACAGGTTATATTTTATTGTCGTGTTTTCTTTATCTTTTAGTATTTACTTTATCATCTTAGAGTTGTGATTAAGCACTCATATATTATCATTGCTTGTCCTCCGTTCGGAGTTGACCATATTCTCGACTGGTTTTTGATATTATATAAACTGTTGTTAGAGTAGTAAACCTACAACGTTCCATACCGTTTTTACGGTGTAGGCTGGGCGTTGTTACGCACACGTGCCCTTACAGCGAGTGCGGGTCGTGACAACGAGGATGCGATTAGGGAGCATTTTTTTTCATCTCTTTATGGGATCAGGTATGTTTTCTTTAATTAGTCTTTATTGATTTCTTTGTATTAGTATGTGCTTAATTTCGAGGAGAAATTTTCTAAGGTGGAGTGGTTGTAAGACCTCTAAAATTTTGACATATTATATATATATTTTTATTATTTGAATTATATAATGGTTATTATATATTTTTCTACTTTTTTTATGATCATAAAATGTACTCTTCTGTAGCTTTGATTTTTCGAGCAAAACAAATGCCAAACTCTAGAAACTTCCCTTATAGACAAGTCCATCTTCGAGTTGGTATATCATATCCCACTCAAATATGTCTTCTTGTATTCTATTTGCTTCATACAACTTCGGGGTCAATTTAGGCCAAGAAGTTATCTACCGTGAGATTTGTTGTAACTTCCCACTTATATTTTGGACTCGACATCGATCTAACCTAAACGACCCAATATATAATTTCGACTATTTTTGAGCCTACTACAAACATTTCTAGTGTCACAACCTGCACCCGCTTTTTCAGATATGAGACGTGTCCAAGCCAGCCTATGCCACAGAGTCGGGGGTAGAACGCTGTCACGGCCAAGATGCTCAAAATTACAAAAATAACAACTTTATTGCTCATTCACATTTCTAAGATGTATTACAACAGTTACAAGATTTATATTTGAAAGAAAAAATACAACATTCTAATACATATTTGAAATAGCTACAAGTGTCGCTGGTGTCAGTAACCTGCAACTCAGCAGCAAGAAGACAGGTAGCCGCTGGTTGTCCTAGCCAATCTCTGACCTTCCTCCAGTTCCATCCGGAGCTGCCCTCCCAAAGATCTCTGATAGCGCACCCCTGCGGAGTCAGTTGGGGCGTATGATGTCTTCTCCAAGCCACCGCTCCAAGCAGGCCGATGATTGAACGTCGCCCAACTGGAGACGGATCAGTGGTTCCGCTGTGATGCGGCCTCGAATAATACGACTCCACGATGCCGAGGATCTGTTGTTAGTGGCCGCCTCCGACATATGTGAGAATTTGGAGTACCTAGCTCTCATGAATTTCGTCCATGGCGAGGTCTCGGTGCGCAACTTCCACCACAACTTCATGGAGCAGGCGTCCAAGATATGGACAAGTTTGCTAAAACCCAGACCTCTTTCTTCAGTGGGTTTGGCCATAGTCTCCCAACCGGCCCAATGGTGTTTGTCCTTGCCGTCGCAATGTCCCCAGAAGAACTTGGTGAAGAGGGATTCAATGGAGTGTAGCACCTTCTTGGGAGGAGAGCAAACTGCCAGGGTGTACATCGGGATGGATGATAGAACGTGTTTGATGAGGATAGTTTTGCTCCCCGGTGATAAGGTGGCGTTGTGCCAACCAGCGATGAGTTTGCGGATCTTGTCTACTAGGTGTTCATAGATCCCCGAGTTGGACTTGCCGTATACTAACGGACACCCGAGGTAGAGGAAGGGTGGGTAGGCCGTGCCGAAAGAGGTCATGTTGGAGAGCAATGTTGAGCGAGTTTTGTCTGCTTTATGATGGGTGTAGATGACACTCTTGTTGCTGTTGACGCGTTGTCCAGAGCAAGTGGTGTATCTGTCGATGGTACTCAAGACGACCTCGATGTATCCGATGTCTCCAGAGGAGAAGATAAGGATATCGTCTGCGTAGGCCAGGTGAGTGATAAGTGGGCAGCCGGTAGTGGTGTGGAAGTGATTGAAGCCGAGAAGACTGGGCATGCGCTTGAGGCTTCTGCTGAGAGCTTCCGCCGCAATGATAAAAATGGTGGAGGAGAGGGGGTCCCCCTGTCTAACCCCGCGAGTGGAACGAAAGAAGCCCGCAGCCTGGCCGTTGATGACGGTGGAAAACCACGCATTGTTGATGGATCTGAAAATGATGTCAATCTACGGTTCGGAGAAGCCAAAAGCCCTAAAAACCCATATCATGAATTGCCAGTCGAGGCGCTCGTATGCCTTTTCCATTTCGAGTTTGATGGCCACGTTCCCTCCCCTGGACGAAAACTTCATGCAGGTGATCATCCCTTGGGCTAGGAGGATGTTGTCAGTAATGTTGCGGCCTTTGACAAACCCGCTTTGCTCTTCGGAAATGATCTTGGGGAGAAGATCGGTCATCCGGGTGGCGACGATCTTAGATATAATCTTGTTGGTGAAGGTACAGAGGCTGATCGGACGGAAGTCTTTGAAGGTTTCAGGGTTATCTTTCTTTGGGATAAGGATGATGTTGGCGCAGGAAATCGAATTGGGATATCTGGCCCCTTGAAGAAAGGCAATAGTGGCTTCAAGTAAGTCTGTTTTGAGGATGTTCCAGCAAGTTCTGAAGAAAACCCCGTTGAAATCGTCCGGCCCCGGAGCACTGTTCTCGTTGATGGACCAAACAGCCGCCTGGACTTCCTCCTTCGAAGTGGTGGCTAGCAGGGTCTTGTTCTCCTGGTCGCTAATGAGGGAAGGGATAACGGACAATAGTTCCTTGTCTTTGAGGACCCGCACTTTGGTGAAAAGGTTAGAGAAGAAGTGCACCGCCGCAGCCTGAATGCCTGCTTGGTCGTCCACCAAGGTGCCATTGTCGTCAAGAATTCGGTGTAATTGAAGTTTGTTCCTGCGGCCTTTGATGCACGCGTGAAAGAAACTGGTATTTCGGTCTCCGTCAGTATCCCAGGTCGACCTGGCTTTCTGTCTCCAGAATTCGGTCTCCACTCTCAGCCTGGATTTAAGAAGAGCTCCAGCGAGGTTAAGCGAACCACGGGCCTCCGGTGAACTGTTAGTAGCAAACACAATCTCAGCACGGGTGATGTCGTCTTCCGCCTCCTTAATAGCCAGAAAGATGTCTCCGAAGGCCTCTTTACTCCATGACGATATAGCCTTACGAGTGGCTTTAAGCTTAGCTGCCATCCAGACCAGCGGGTCGATATCCGAGACGGAATTCCAAGCGGAAGCTACGACGTTCTGAAATTGAGGGTGATGACGCCAAAAGTCTAGAAAGCGAAAAGCTTTTTTGTTGCCGTAGTGATTGTTGCTAATCTGGACGAGAAGAGGGGAGTGATCCGATTCAGTAGAGTTAAGATGAGAGAGGTTAGTGATCAGGCCCATGTCGGACCAGCAATCATTGGTCATCGCCCGATCTAATCGGGAGTACTATCGCCGATGTCCCTCCTGCATGATGCACCAGGTGAATGCGCTGACGTGGAAGGGGATGGGGGTGAGGTTCCCTTGAAATATAAAGTTATTGAAATCGTCCATTGCTGGCTGGGGAGGAGGGCGGCCGTCGGACTTCTCCTCTCTGCAGGATACCGTATTGAAGTCTCCAATGCAGAACCACGAAAGACCTTGGGACTGAATCTCCAAAAGATCAGCCCAAAGCGCTCTACGTTCAGGGATGTCGTAACTGCCATGTACGGCGGAGAGGACAAAACGGGACTTGAGGGCCGGGTGCTCAATCCAGCAAGATAGAGCCTGAGGCGAGTCTTGGATGATGCTAAATTTGAAATCTTGCGCTAGCATAATCCAGATGTCATTACTTCCGGCGATGGCTTGAGGGAAACCTAACTTGAGTTGAGTGGCTTTGAGTCTTTTTTGAGGAATTTTAGGTTCAATAATGATTAATAGGTCTATGCGATTTGTTTTCTTGAGGCTGAGGATTCTGTTCATTGTTGGTTTGTTGCCAAGCCCCCTCGCATTCCAGGAGATGATGTTAAGCATTGGATGAGGGAGTGGGATGGGGGTGACTGAGCTTCATGGCAGATCTAGTTGTCCTCGCCGTCATCTGCTTTTGTTTGTTTTTGTTCTTCTTGGAAGAGGATTTTTTGGTGGATATGATGGTGGGTACGTTGCTTCTTCGACCCGGTTCGCTGCTACAATCGACATCTGTGACGGGGATATCTGGATCGTTGTCGTATTCTTCTAGAGCACATAAGGGGTTGTTACGGTCCAGAAAGCCCGCTTCCTTGGCTTGCCAAAATCTGTCGGTTAAGAGTGGGTTGTAGCTGGCTTGATCGTCCTTATATTGAGTGGGAGGATTACGATGGTGTTCTGAATCAGCCGGAGGGAGGGACGGCTCGGATGCGGGACGTTTGGGATCAGTGCCGGGGGACTGGGGTTCCTTGTGTTGCTCAGAGTGTCTCACCAGCAAGTCTTGTCCAGGCTGTTGAGATCGGTTGGAGGTTGGTTGGGTGGAATGAGAGTCCTCAGAGGGATGTGATGCGGTGATTTCAAGGGAGTTGAGGGGTTGGATGAAGAGAGCGGTGTCAGTTCCTGACTGGTGTGTAGGACCACTATTTTTGGGGGAATTTTGCTGGCCAGGGGAGGTGGTGGGGGACTCGCTGGAGTCATTATGGGCATCGTCAGCATCGAGGTCTGAGAGGAGTTCGAATGGATTGTGGAGGGGGAAGTCGGTTGGAGTTAAGGGGAAAATAGCGGAGCTGGTCATGGCGATCGTCGGGCGTGTTGGACCGTCAATCTGAGGAGGGTGGTCGGGATTTGAGTTATGGGTAGTTTTGGCGGGTTCTCTTTGGGCGGTTGTCGCGTGTGGGGTGCGCGTGGTAGTCTTCTTTAGTTCAGGGTGTGCTCGGAAGCAGTGCTGCATTAGGTGGCCACTCATCTGGCAGTGTTTGCAAAAGATTATGTTGTTGTCATAAACCAGCGGTTGGATATATATATATATATATATATATATATATATATATATATATATATATATATATATATAAAATATATATATATATATATATATATTTTTTTTTTTTGATATATATATAAAAAAAAAAAAAAAAAAAAAAATATATATATATATATATATATATTAGTCTTTCATAAAGCTATATATATATATATATATATATATATATATATATATATATATATATATATATATATATATATATATATATATATATATATATATATATATAGCTTTATGAAAAAAATAAAAAATATATATATATTGCTTTATGAAAGACTAAACTCAGCTTTATATATATTTTTTATTTTTTTTCATAAAGCTATATATATATATATATATATAAAAATATATATATATATATATATATATATATAATATATATATATATATATATATATATATATATATATATATATATATATATATATTTAATTTTTTTATATATATATCCAATTTATATATATTCTAATTCTGTTATCTCGTACTAGAAATTCCATGAGTACCGAAACTTTCAGAATATATATATATATATATATATATATATATATATATATATATATATATATATATATATATATATATATATATATATATATATATATGTGTGTTGAAGAAGAAGAGTAGAGATTATTTGAATTGAAAGTTTCGGTACTCATGGAATTTCTAGTACGAGATAGCAGAATTAGAATATATATATATTTTTTGGAATCATAATTTTATGAATAAAATTCTTGAGGACGATTATCAAATTGGATAAAAAGAAAGGAAAATATGTCCAAGGTATTTAAGTTTATGGAACATAAATTTTGAGGAAAAATCAAAATTGTAAAAAGCGATTATTGATGAGATAATATTGACGATTCAAGGATTATGACGATATTAAACACGACTCAAATATTGAGTTATTGATCTTAGATTGAGATCGATGAAGTTATTAACAATCATTGAGATTTTCGTAATTCTAGGATTGATGGTTGTACGATCGAATTAGACACAGAGGGGTTGTCATGCACATTATCATTTCTAAACGATATTTGTTGTTTTTATTTTTCCAGCTAACTAAATAGCCTGTTTTCGTTGAGTATTGTTTTCCTTTCGTCGTCCAACTGTTTCGATCGTGTTTTCATATTAAGAAAATTCTTCAACCTACTCAACCCTACATACCCCAGTTATTTTTTAATTTCGAAGACAAAATTCTTGTAAGTTAGGTAGGATGTAAACCTCATGAAAAATTTCAATATAGTTTTTTTAACTTTATATTTTGGTATTTGTTTTATTTTTGTATTTGTACGTCAAGTTCGAATACGTATATACGAGGTATTTAATTTTTATATAAAAAGTTTTATTATAGGTTTTTAATAAATATTTTTGTTTTCGAAGTACATATAAAGTAAATATTTTTATATATAAATTGCCCCGCCGAATTTAGTCAAACTTTTTATTTAATTTTATTATTATAAAAAGTTTTTAATTTATACATGTATAGGTAATGATTTAAAAAATTGGTATTTTTCTTTATAAATAATATGTACTATACTAGAAGATAATGTTTTATGTACATATACTACTTGCATGCGAGGTTTATAAAAATAAATTCATGTATATTTTAATTTTTGAAATTATTTATTATTTTAACTTATAAGATTATTTAAATTTATTTGTGGTAATTTAAACTGTGATTAGATTTTATTGATTTGATTTAAATAGTCTACTTTAAAGATGTGATTTATCTAGATTTAAATTGGGTTTGTATTTGATTGAATTTGTTTTAATTCGATTTAAATTTAATGGTGAATTATATAGTGGTGGTTTAAACTACCTAATTTTTATCTAATTAGGAGTCTCCACCTCCTAACAAGGAGAGGCTTCTTTGCCCTTTTTCTTAGAAAAAATTTCACAACCCAAAAATCTCATCCACCAACGTGAGTACACCATGCCGGTGTCCAAATTCCTTCGTGTCAGCTATGACGGCCTCGGGTCAGACCCCGGGCGTCTTTCCACTATAAAATATTTTTACATATACATTACCATTTTCGTGTCCGATAATTTTGGACATAATCCCAATGTCCCCTGCCATGTTCGACACCCCGAACACGACGACAAAAAGCACATAAATCAGAACCTAATTCCTAACCCTAATTTGATCCTTATCCCTATCCGCCGCCGCCCAACGTCCCCTGTCCCGGCCAAGCACATCAGCACTAACAGCCATAGCCCCTTCAACTCAAACTTTTTCTCTGCCACCTGTTCTTCTGCGTCCACCACCAGAACCATGGCCACTACCGTTCGACCCCACCCGCTCCATCATCAACACCACCGTCATTCCTTTTTCTCCTGGCCATTGCTACCTCCACCGTCGGAGCAGCACCACTTCGACCATCCTGACCTGACCTCCCTGCTCTTCACCATCCACCTCGTCGTCCGACCCACCGCCAACAACCAACACCACCATCAACAACACCAACAAACACCACCAAAACTACACCAATCCAACCGACCACCTCCGCCAACACTCCCAAACATCCAAATAAATACAAAACCCTCACCTATGCTCTCCACCACTGCCAGGGCATGCGCCTTCGTCGTGCCGTTCACCCCGACCTCGCCATCGTCGATGAACTGCTATGACGTAACGTCGAACTATGCCTTAACCCTAGATCTGGGTGCCAAACTGTCGAGCCGCACCCTCCAGTCAACCACCTCCAGGTTGGCCTCTTTTGCCGGCTGGCATCACCGTGACCAACACGGCCACGTGCTCGCGTACAACCAGTCAGCTACCCAGCGGTGTGGAACCTTGTAAGTCATCCCTCTCCTCTCTCTCTCTCTCTCTCTCTCTCTCTCCAGCTCTCGTCTCTCTTGGTTCTTCCTCTTTCTTTTCTCACCCATTCTTTCCTCTCTCTCCTTTGGTTCTGTTGGTTTTTTCCTCTTTCATTCTCCTTAAGGGGAAGACAGCACTGCTGGATTCCAAATATTTTATATATTATAGTTTAACTTATATTTTTGTTTATTTTCTTTATAAACCTTATTGTTATTATTATTTACTATTATTATTATTACAAACTATCAATACAAGTAGGTAGATTTAAAAGACAGTATGTGTATATATTGAGAATACTATAGTTATTAACTTGTGAATACCATTGCTATGATTTAGTATTTTCTCTTTAAGGTTATTATTGCTATTATATAAATATGTGTTACGTATTTTTAAAAATTATATATTTTGACAAAATATAGTTTTAGGACTTGACTTTACATGTAATTTCAAATTAGACAAGAAGGCCCAAACTATATTATTATTTTATGTGTTTTAAAATATGGCTTTGCGCCTAAGTTATCTTTGACAAACTTTATAGTATTTTTAAAAAAATTACATATAATTACTTAAAATATTTGGACAAATAAAATGTAGTTTCCAAATTGATATGTACGTAAATTATTTTTAAGTACTTACGTAAAATTATTTTTAGCTAATATTTTTCAAGCATTATAAAATATTTTCTAAAAAAGTATATGTATTATTTACACCAATTCCTTCGATTATCATAACGTCCGTGACTGATCCCATTATTTCTACTCCCATGCCAATTCTGAACCTTCTTATGTCGACCCTAGCTAATTTGACTACTCTGGACTCGATGGAATATTCAGTGCCATCATCGGATGCCATCTTGCGTAGTTGTAACACCGAAGTTAATTTTGTGCCATCATGATCATTACCATACTGGACATCCTACCAGGCAAGATACCTTACCATATTAATGCTTATATATAGTCTGCATCTTTATTGTTTAGCTACTACATACTTACTGTCTATTTATTTCTAGTTCATCGAGTTGTATCTTTATTATTGTTCATGATTTACTTTACTGTGCTTCCAGTAGTTGTACATGATGCCATTGTTAGTCATACTTTTATTTTTTCTTAAAAATACGCATGTGGACCGAGAGTTACAGGACTGCCGTTTGTTAGTACGTTTTTCATAAAATTTATCAAGGCTATGCTACGAGATATGTGTGAGTTATGAGTAGCATATAGAGGTACTTTCATGTTGGTTGATTACCCGTGTGCATGCGTTAGGTCTAACTGCTAATAGAGGCATTTAGGAGACTTTGCAGTTAGTAGAGGTACATGGTCGTAGGAATGACTTAGATAGGTGCATAGGGTGGAGAGAACAGTTCCTTAGCATATAGGCAGAGTATGCACTTCCTTATATCCCGGAAGCTCTATTGGAGATATGGTACTGATTACCCCATTTTCCTGTTTCGACTAGCCTTTGATGTTCGAGGAAACTACATGCTTTGAGACCCCTGGTGTCCATAAAGGGTACTATACCAAACCCATATAGCCAAAGTGCCCATGCGTTGAAGGTTTGTTCTTAATGCATGTATAGAGTAGAATGGTTAGGTGACCTTAGTTGATGTCATGTCACCCTTCGTTCCAATAGTAGCATGGGATTGTGTTATGGTTAGGTGACCTTTGTTCTTTCATTTTGTTATGTATTACTTCTCATTAAAAATGGTTGGTAATGGATTTGTCTTCGCCTAACAGCTTGTGTAAATAATAATTCATACTGATTTCATAATATCTTTATTCTTTTATTTTGTGGATGAGATTAGTGAGCCATGATTATACTTATTTACAGCTTACGTATATTTATTATACTGCTGGTATGTTGACGTACCTAGTCATACATATTTTGGGATTGGGACATTACACACATAGTTCCACTTATGCATATAAGCAGTCAACCACCTTATTCAATTATACAACTAATTTTCTCTATGGGGGTTTCTAATCAGCCCCTTTCTACCTGAAGGGTGTCATGATCCGCTTCTCATCTTCGCACAAGGGAAATATATTAAGGACAAGGTTACATGAATCACAAAGGAGTTTAATGATAATCCTTTATGTCAGAAGTAGTCAATTGGGAGGGAAAAGAAGCCCACATGGTTGGGTTTAAAGATCGTAGTAAGGTTTGGGTAATGAATGAGGTTTGTTAGTTAACGCACGAAATAAATAATATTAAGGGTTAAGAATTCGGAACAAAATAATTGGAGACTCGTGAGACATGGTTCTTTTAGAGAAGATAGTCTTCTAGATTGGGATACGAAAAAGAGAAAGATTCTAATCATTCATCATTTTCAAATGATTAGAAGGTGATGATAATGGATATAGGATTGAGGGAAAGGATGAGTAACTCGAGACGATGATGTAGTTACATGGCTTGGTCGATGACTAACTACACTTGTGTATATACAACTATCAAGGTCATTGGTGATATGATAACTATGGTGGGACACTTCTAATTTTATTAGAGTGACTTCGTGTCCATCTTTGGTTCCTATCAAAACAATTTCAAATCTTTTAAATTCGAATTCCTCAAAAGTTTCTCAATAGGTATTTTAAATCTCAAAATAATCTACCAAATTCTCTAATCATCTTAGTTCATCATTATAATCCTAACTTAAAATTTCAAAATCTCTAATCAACCTCGAGATAAACCTTATCTTATTACTAACTTTTTTCCCACCAAAATTTTAAATTCATTATTTAAAACTTTAAAACTCAAAATTTTAAATGAACTCATCAACCGTAAATTTTCAAATCCTATATGACAAAATTTGAAAATCCAAAATTTAATCCTCAAGTTGATTTCATATCCTCCAACATATATATAAATATATATATATATATATATATATATATATAAAATATATATATATATATTTGAGCAAAAGGACTTTTATTGATGTATCAGGCGCAAAATGTCGAAGCCTATACAAGTAAGCGCGCCAAGCGCGAAGAAACAACAAAAACAAAAGGAAATAGCCGAACACCGGAGGATAGTCGGTTCCCGTGGCTAGAGCAGAGCCTGCCAAAATCGTTCCGGAGAGTGGGTGCAGCAACTCCTGAGTTTTAGAATTTGTCGGAGGACTTCTCGGATCGGTTGTAATGGGTTGTATTGGCAGCCTTCATATCTGAATTTATTCCGGTTCTTCCAGAGTATCCAAATTCCAGCGGCTGAGCGATCTGATGGCCGTGGGGGCCGTCCCAGCTGGAAAGGAGTTCGTTGAAGCCCCCGGGCCGATGCGTCTGCCCGCAACGACGAGATAGGTCGCTCCAAATCTGAGTTGCTAGATCTCCGGAGAGCAAGATGTGCTCAGCCATTTCTGACTTGTGTGATGTGCAGTAATAGCAGCTAGACGCGAGGCTGAAGCCGATGGAGGTGAAGGAATCGTCGGTAGAGAGCTTCCTGTGCTGGGCTCTCCGGATCAGAAAAGACCACTTGTTGGGGATGTAGGATTGCCAAAACGGAGCGATCAGCGGAGACGGAACACTGGCGCCCCCACCTCGCTCCTAGCAAAGGCCATCGTGAACGAACCTCCGGCTGTGGGGGCCCAGATCAAGACATTCGGAAGATCGTTGAGTTGTACGTCAACGGCAACAAGCTCAGTCCACGCGTCTGGTCCCAGCCAATCCCTGATCTGCTCCCACCTCCAACCCGAGACGGGGTCGCACAGATCACGGTTCGTGCAGTTAGGGGGGGCGTTCGGTGAAAGTTGGTGGACCGTATTGTCGATCCAGTGTTCGTGGCAAGGCGACGAGTTGCCGTTGCCAAGCCACAGGCGGATAAGGGGTTCAGCTAGTTGACGACCGTGAAGAATACGGTGCCAGGATGAAGAGGATCGATTGTTGGCGACGACCGTCGTGGTGTAAGAATGTTGGAAATATCTAGCTTTCATGAACCGCGTCCAGATAGAGTTATTAGATCTCAACTTCCACCACAATTTCATGGAGCAGGTATCCACGATGTGCAATAATTTGATGAAGTCGAGACCCCCATTGTCGGTCGGTTTGGCCATCGTGTCCCAGCTAGCCCAGTGGTGCTTGTCCTTGCCATCGAGATGTCCCCAGAAGAAGTTGGCGAAGAATGCCTCTAAGGAGGATAGAACCATCGAAGGGAGGGAGCAAACGGCCAGGGTGTAGATGGGGATGGAGGATTGTACGTGTTTGATGAGGATCATCTTTCCGCCTGGAGATAGGGTCGCATTGTGCCATCCCTCGATCTTCTTCCTTGCCTTGTTTACTAGCCCATCGAAGATGCCCGAATTAAATATATATATATATATATATATATATATATATATATATATATATATATTTTTTTTCTATTAAACCCAATAAGTTATAAATATTTCTAAAAATCTTACAAGTCAAAACCACCTTGTTTTCTCAAATAAATTCTCTCAGTTATCTTATGAAGAACATTACAGTCTCATCAATAAAAATATAAATAAAATTCTTAACTATCATTCGATGTCGATAACGTCGCTACTACCCAACTTAGAATTAACTAATCCTGCACGCAAGATCATCCATTTAAGAAATATAGGGTTCATCACTCCTTGAAATATCTATTGCCTTTATAACTTAGATAGAACCTCCATCCAATGAAATCTTAATTGCCAAGGTATTCCTTCTAGCCATTTGACCTATGGGCATATACTAGTGTAGTCATCTTCTTATCCTTTATTAAGCACGAGAAATAAAATTCACGGTAGAAAGGAATCAAGCAAGATGCAAATCAAGACAGTCAAACAAGAGTTTGATGATGGAATCAAGGAAGGTGATCAAGTATGTGAATGAGATCCTAAACTCTAATCCTATATGCAAGCTTGATTGGTACAATGATGTAACCAAACAATATATTCGTTGACCTACATGGGCTACCACAAAAATATGTAATGCCCTAGTACTAAAATAAGTAGGACTAGGAACATAACATGTCAGCCATATAATAAATATATGTAAGCTGTAAATGTAGTATAAAGATAATCATGGCTCACTAAATCTTATCCATAAAAAATAAGGAATAAAGATATCATTAAATCAATTATGAAAATTTTCAATGATCAATTTGTTGGGTGGCGACAAATCCACTACGAAGCGAACTCTAAAGAATAGATTGAATACATGAGTAAAGAATAACAATAAAATAAGTCCACCGTTTAGGAAAAATTGCATAGTCCACGAAGAAAGAGAATGAAGAGTCTAGTCCAAAATTCGTACTCTGGGATATTGTTGATCGTCTATACCTCGAGAGATCACCAGGTCCTTAGAGGGTCGTAACAAGATACAGAAAAATATGTCATATAACTGAATATAAACTGCTCAATAATAATCTAGATTATAACATGGTCTAATATTTCATCTTCGAATTAGTGCACCACCCCAAAAACCAAACAAGGACAGGAGGTGGCACCCTAAGTTGTGATAAAATACCGTTCTGCGTCATGATCGGGCGTAAGAACATAAATCAAACAGAAAAGTACATATGCCTGAACAGATAAAGGTCACCTAACCATTATATATGAGAATTCACTTTGAAGACAACGTTCCATGCAGGGGCTTTATGATCAGCAACAAAAAATAAAGTAATTGCAGTAAGTAGCGCTCATACAAGTCACTATCAGCCCAAGGTGTGGCAGTAAGTAGCGCTCATCCAAGTCCTATAAGTGTGTGTGAGTGTGTATATGTGCAAAAATAAATAGTAGTCCCTATGCTAATATTTGTCCCCTCCCTCCCCATGATACTATACATGCATCATCTCCACAACACCCAACATGTATCGTTTCCATGATACTGTTTATCCCTTAATAACTGCCAAGTCTTCCATACAAATCTATTAGCAGTTATATCCAAACACACGGCCTGTACGCACCGATGATAAATCAGTATGTAAGTTTGTATCTATATGCGACTCATGACTTTATGGTATACATGTGTCAAGGTCAATGAGTGCATCACAAACAAAGGATGATCCCTTAATTCTAGGTCAAATGTGCATAGAAATAAATAAAATAATGAAAATATGTCTAAACAGTAAATTACATCTAATATGATTTGGAGGAACAATTTTATATTGCAGAAATAAATATAAATAAATACATGAAATATGGTGAGCTAAAGTAAATAAACAGTAATAACAAAGTATCTTACCTGGTGGTGGTGCAACGATCTGACAATCTCCAAATTAGTCCAAAAGCCATGGTTGATATGAAGGAGTCCAAAGTTGCGAAGGAAATGGGAAAATTACATTAGTCATGGTCAAGATGCTAATCGAAGGAAATTTACATAATAAATACGTATATACTATTTTTAGAAAATATTTAAAATTAGATATATTTTAATTAAAAAAATACTTATAACTTATATTGGAAAATATATATTATATTTGGAAACTATATTTTATTAATAAAATTTTGGAAAAATACTTTAAAAATCTGGGAATATCATTTTAAACCAAAGCTATAATAAGACAGAAATATTACAATAATATTTCTATAGTTCGAAACCCAAATGAAAATAAATATAGGCAATCCTAATAGCATATTTTGTCAGAAATATAATTTTAGGTTAATAACCATATTTTAAAATAGGTAGAAATAACCTTAATAATTTATTTAGGATTTTTAAACCCAGTTTGAAAATAGATGTAGGGCCCAAGTCCTAATTATATATATATATATTTTTTTCCCTAATTATATATATATATATATATATATATATATATATATATATATATATATATATATATATATATATATATATATATATATATATATATATATATATATATATATATATATATATTATATATATATATATTTATATATATATAAAAAAATATTTATATATATATATAATATATATATATATATATATATATATATAAATATATATATATATATATAATAAATGTGTATATAAACCCACTTTGAAAAATAGATGTAGGGTCCAAGTCCCAAAATATATATATATATATATATATATATATATATATATATATATATATATATATATATATATATATATATATATATATATATATTTTGTCAGAAATATAATTTTAGGTTAATAACCATATTTTAAAATAGGTAGAAATAACCTTAATAATTTATTTAGGATTTTTTAAAACCAGTTTGAAAATAGATGTAGGGCCCAAGTCCTAATATATATATATATATATATATATATATATATATATATATATATATATATATATATATATATATATGTATATTCTTTTTTTTCAACTCAGAAACTTTATTCATCATCTCCAAGGCGCAAAATGTCGATGCCTTTACAAGTATGGCCAACTACAGTAGATGACTGAAAGGAAAAGGAGCGGAGGACAGCCTCCAGCTCGGCAAAACTCTTGGGAAGTACCAAAAGTTTTGTTTCCATGATACTGTTTATCCCTTAATTATTGTCCGGAGTCCCGGAAGTGCCAAAAGTTCTTCCGGACGTATTTGCAAAGTCTGCTCACCTTAAAAGTTTATCTTTGGATCTTACGGGTAAGTTGATCAGCGGTGTACTGGTGACCCTCATATCTAAATTTATTACGGTTCTTCCATATAATCTATGTGATGGCGGTTGTGACAATCTGGTGGCCGTAGGAGGCACCACCCAGGTGGCTAGAAGATCATTGAAGCCCCCGTCAACCTGGACCTGGCGGTAGTGGATGGAGAGGGCGGCCAACGCCTAAGTGGCCAGATCTCCTGACGAAAGGATGTGGTCAATAGATTCAACATGACCCTCCGTGCAGTAGTGAAACGCTGATACTAAGCTGAATCCGATGGTGGTGAGGGTGTCGTCGGTAGGGAGCTTCCAACGGAACGCACTCCACGTCAGAAAGGACCATTTCTTAGGAATGAACTACTGCTAGAAAGGTCAAATTAATGGAGAAGGCTATCCAACGCCTCAAACCAAGCGTTTGGCGGAAGCAAGAGAGAAAGCACTATCTACCGTCAGAAACCATTTCAAATTGTTGGGGTTCGTCCCTATCCTCACGCTAGATGCTTCGAGTACAGCAGTGCCATCCTCGCTGATCCAGGCTTGAACCCACTCCCAGTTCCATTCTCCAGCACCATCCCACAGATCTTGGATCGCATTGTTGAGAGATGCGTCCGAGGTATTAGGGGGAGGGTCGTCTCCGTACCATCTTTTATGGAATAAAGACGATTCTTCCGTTCCCAACAGAAGCCTGATAGAGGGTTCGGCAAGGCGTCTGCCAGTTAGGATGCGATGCCAAGAGGCAGATTATTTGTTATTAGATTTGCTACAGTCAGATAAGTGTGCTTGTAATATCTGGCTTTCATAAAATAGGCCCAGATAGATCGGCCCTCGTGGAGCTTCTACTATATTTTCATAGAGCAAGCGTCCACGATGTGAGCAAATCGACAGAATCCTAGACCGCCCTCATCCGTAGCTCTGGCCATAGTGTCCCAACTGGCCTAATGGTGTTTGTCCAACCCATTACGGTGCCTCCAGTAGAAGTTGGCGAAGAGGTGTTCTATGGAGTTGAGGACCTTCTTAGGAGGAGAACACGTAGCTAGAGTATAAAGTGGGATGGAAGAGAGGATGTACTGGATAAGGGTCATCTTCCCGCCTGGCGATAATATCACGTTGTGCCATCCCTCTATCTTGGTTCTAATTTTGCCCACCAGCCCGTCGAAAATGGCCGCATTGGATCAGCCGTACACCAATGGGCATCCTAAATAAAAGAAATAGAATAAGCCACTGAGAATTAAGTCATGTTGGAGAGAGTAGTGGAGTGGGCTCTGTCCGCTTATGATGAGCATATATAACACTTTTGTCGGAGTTGACTCGTTGCCCTGAGCAGCAAGCGTATCTCTGCACCGTGTTGTGGACCACCTCTACTGACCCAGTATTGTCGGAGGAGAAGATGAGGATGTCATCGACGTAGGTGTGAAACTCATAATTTGTATTTAATAATTAAATAATATTTTGGTATTATTATTATTAGTATTTCAAAATTATTATTATTAATATTAATATTATGATATATTCGGGTGAAAATGATTTCGAAAATAAATTTATAACAAGGATCTTTGATTTTCGGACCCAGGCCCGAGTCCGAGCCCAGACCCAGGCCCAAACCCAATCCTTTTTTCTATTTCTTAATTCTGATTTTTTGGACTTGGTTAAGTATTTTAAAAAAAAAATTTATATTTAGTCAGCTGGTCCCGTAGGACCAGCACCCCAACTCACATTTGATTCTTTCTCCCATTCCTACTTTTCCTCCCCAACTCCTCACATCCCCTTCTCTCCAACGTTCAAACCCACACCTCCCCTTTAATTACTTCCCTCTTTCCATCTCCCCACAACTCCCAGGCGATTATTAACTCCCTACATTTTCACTCAAAAACTCTACCTCTCTCTCTACCCTTCTTTCTCCAGAGAACAGCCATCCTCATAACACCCCGACTCCTCCTTTCGTATTCCTAAAACCCCCAAAAACTTTCTCCTTATAACTTCCCTCCAGAACACTTCTCCTCTTACACAGCCACCATATAACCCCACTTCTCTTCCCACTTCTCCTTCACAGAAGAAAATTCCACTCTCCCCTCTCTTATTACTCGAACTCACCCAACAGAGAAGAGAAAAACTTCATTTCTCTTCATCCCCCTTTTACTCACAAACCCATTTTTTTCCACCTAACTCCACCTACCCTCGAGCCCTAGCTCGGCCGACCGAAGTCCGACCCACCCTCGGCGAGCACTTCTGAGCTCGGCCGACCCCTCTCGCGCCACCCTCCGTCGGCTTCTAGCAGGCCGACCGCCCCGTGCCGCCCGACTCCGGCAGCACCTCCGGCCGTCCGTGCGCGGCCCACTCTCTGGCGACCTCCGCCACCCCTAGCTCGCCCACCCCCGGCGAAGCCAGCGGCCGTGCGCCCCTCTCCGCGCGCGCGGATCTCCCCCGCGCTGTCCTGAGCTCCGGCACCCTCGTTTCCCCCGCGAGCCCCGCTGTCCAGATCCACTTTTCCGTCGTCTCTCCAGCGCTCCCCGCGAGCTTCCCTCTCCGACAGCGTTGCTGTCCGCCGACGTCGCTGCCCTTCGTGGGATTTTTTTTATTTTGGGCCAGCGTGCATATTCTGAACTTTTTCGACATTTTCGTCGTTGACGTCGCTGCTGGATCTTCTCTATTCTTTCTATATCATCTGAGAGCTCTAGCCGAGCACCCGAGGTATAATTCTCTGTCCCGTTGCTTTTCATTGGTAGTCTGTGATGATAATCGGTCCCCGGTTTCCCCTTCGGAAATTCGGTTAGCTACGTAGTAGATTCGGTTAGCTGCGTTAGCATATTCTGTGATTTTGTCTGCTGGGTTTTGTATATTGTTGGTTGATTTTGGATTTCCCGGGTATTTCGGGAAGATTCTGGTGGTTGGAAAATTATTGTGGTGGTTATATTTTCGGGATTATTATTTGGTTGGAACAATTGCAGGTTTTGTGGTGCATTTCCCAGTTTTGGGTTGTCCCGGAATAGAGGAAATGCTGCCCAAATTTTTACAAAACTTTATCTATTTTGGATTTCAAATTGGTTTTCGAAAAATGAATTTAAAACTGATTTTCGGGCGATGACCGTACTGGTCTGTGGGCCCTAGCGAAATGCAAACGCACCGGTCCGACCGGGCGTTGAGGTATTAGCTAGATTTGATGATGGACCGAGTCTGAGACTCCAACTTTTAATTTAAAATTATTTTTATTTAATGTTTAAGTTATTTATTATAGTTATCTATTTACGGCATATTTTATTTAGTAATTAAACATTTTCTCTTATTTTATGTAAAAGAATTGTACAGGGCATAAGCCCATAACTCTAGGATGATTAGCTGTGCCCATGTATTGCATAGTGTAGGTTTTACTTTCTTTCTGGGTGGATGTTGATCTTGGGTGATTTTGGTTTGAATGGATAATCGTAGTTAGAGCGTATTCATATAATTAATTAAGAATTAAATAAAATGGATAAAATATTAGTAGGATAACTAGTTCATGATTTGTCACTGTAAAAAAATATATTTTTATAGATATATTACAAAAAGCACAAAGTTTTCAAAGATAATTGATTCTTGTTAATATTTCCAAATAATCAAATTAACTAGTTAAATCAACGCACGTAGCTTGCGACGTAACCGTTAGCTGTAGCTTAATACAACTTAAAACCTGACTAGGACTTACTACTAGAGATTGCAACTAGCACACTTAGCTTGGTTATATAGCGGATCTAAGTCGAGTTCTCAACTGTAGGAACTCGAAGACATACCTGACGTTTCTCCTCGGTACCAACTCATCTCTCCTGTCATTTTCCTGAGGCAAGTATAGTTTGTGTTGGTTTTTACAGTTATTTCTATAATCGTTTTACTGTATGTTTAAACCACGATGCAAATACGAAACTCTCTCGAAGAGTACTGATTGTGACTACTGTACTGATTGGGACTGGGGGAATAGAGTAATGATTATGACCAAAGCCAACTGTAACTACTGACTGTGTTAGCTTTCCCCTCTCCACACGGGGACAAGCCATATCGTATCGCTAGGATACTACTGTACATCCCAAGCCGGTCATAATTCATTGCCTGTTCAAATCACAATATTTTACCGCTGAAAACTATTCTTTCTTTAAACTGTTTAAAACTGCATGATTCTATTATTTACTTTAACTGTTTTAAATTAGCATGAATTATACTTTGCTCCCTCCTGACTGGAGAACCAACATTTTAGGTATCACTGATGAGGCTTTGTTCCGCGATCCCAAGACGAGGAATTCGAGACTGATGAGCTGTTTGCCTAGAGTTTTATTTTATTCATGATGTATGTAGAAAATGGTTTAAGTTGTATCTTTCATTTCATTGTAAAAGTTTAATAAAGTTTTAAATTTCCGAATGTTGAGTTGTGACAAATATAGTGTTGTTGTATGGTTACCTGCTACGGAACAGCTTACTGCCGCCGTCTCAACAATGGTGCAGGCTGGGCATGATCCGATTTGACCCAAGAAATTGGGACCGGGTCGTGACAGTAGGCCAGGTGGGTAATAATCGGTCAGCCGCTAGAGGTATGGAAGTATTGAAAACGGGGAGTACCGACCATTTTATTCAGATTTTTACTTGTAAGCCCCCTCATTTTTGGATCTTATTTTTAATTATCTTATATAGATATTTTAATTTATTAAAGTAATAATGGCTATGTTAGTAGTTTACTATAGCTTTGATTTTGGAAGCACAACAAATATTATTTTCTCAAATCCAGTTCCATATTTGAATTCTAGACTCTTTCAGCTTGAGTTTAATATATTATGTCCCATCCAATTTTGCTTTTCAACATTCCTTTGACCTCGCGCAATTTCGGGCCAATTTAGGCCAATTTTAGCTATTGACGTAATTTTAAGCCAACTTCCAATTTGATTTTTGGACTTGACATAGATCGAAACCATATGACCCGATATATGGTTTTGATCCATTTTGAGTCTACAATACACATGCCTAGGGTGTACCATCCAATCGAGTTCTCATGTGCTACTTATTTACTAATGGCACATGAGACTCATTAAATTAATTTTTTGGGGCCAATTTGACTAGTAATGCTACTCGAACCCTAACCTAGTCTACCCTACTAGTTAGAGCCTAACTAGGAGTACCAAAACCAAGTATACATATATTTAATAGAACTTTAGAGGTTTAAGTGCGGCCATATGAAATATTTCCTTATATATTTGGCTTGGTCAAACAACTAACCAAAATAGGAAACCTATTAATAATAATATGATTTGGAGAATTTAGATCAAACCAAAGCCCATGCACTAAATATATATACCTATCAAACCCTAACAATCTTCCTCTCTCATAACTGCCTACTACTCCATAAATCCTCCCAAACCTAACGGCCACCACTCCAAATCAGAAATCCTAGCCGACACCCTTTCCTTCTCAAAATTCTAATTTTTCCTCAATTTTCGCACCATCACCACCACTCACATGACCCTCTCAACATCCTCTTCCACCCTAAAAACTGTAGGAGCAACCTTGCGGCCGTTAGAGAGGTGCACGATGCGCTACTTGGGCCGAAACTCCGTCGAATCGATGTCTGAAATGTCACAGCAGGTTAGTCAAATTGTTGATACGGTTTCATCCAATTTTTCTCATCTGTTTCTCCTTAAACCAAATCTAAAAGTTACCTTTATATGTCTACTCCAATCTATGGTCACCGGATCCCCTAGTTCTAAGCGGTTTGCCCGTGGCGTCGATTCTACGACAGGGTATCCAGAATTGATGAATTCTGTTGTCAGCTATTTTTTACCTATCTAAGGTCAGTTTCTAATCTTCTTATATTTTTATTCAGAATCTAGACGTCGATACATTTCAAACGCATATCTGAAAGTTTGGTTTCGCATCCGTTCACTATTTTTAAAAATTAAAAACATTTGCTGTGTCACCAAACTCCAAAAAATTCTGCTTTACTTGTGTCCAAAAGTGTCAAAACTCCATGGATCCATATTAAACTTCATGTTGTGCAAAGTTTAACATTATAAGTACTATTTTAATTAATTTTTGGGATTTTGACAGAATTTATTAATTTTATTTAATCGTTGTTTCGGGCTAAATTAATGTGTCGAATTGAGGAAGTCATATGTGGCATTAACATAAGACCTCTTGTGAAAGGGTTCCCCTATTGAAAATATCATTATAGCAATATATAAATATTTATGGATAAATTCCAGAATTTAAATATATTACTTTGTTATAATTGTAAAGTATTTATGAGAGAATTTGGTACCTTATCTACTTATATAATAGATGCAGTACCGTAACAACATTATGGCAACTAGGAGACATAGATACTCATATAATCGATACATGATATGTTGATATAGAATATTAAATATAATGTATTATTATAGGTGAGCTTGGAAGGATCGACAAGGACATTGGAGTTGGTCAGGACCACCCGCAGACAGCAGTTACAAACAAGAGTGCCTTACCTTGTTACAGATTATTCCTTTCTATTTTGTTGTTCTTTTTTATTAGCATTGCATGACGTGGGACGTTGATACTTAGTGTCCGTTTATGGTCGTGTGCCAATGTCATGATAGTGACATCGAGTATTGACATTAGGCATTACGCATATACTGATGTGTCCATTGACACAATTGACCACATGACACCAACATATTCATGATGTGAGGTTTATATGACTATTCGTGGTATTGACCTCGTGTTAGCATTCTAGATTTCTTTATCAGTATTGCTTTTACTTTCGAGATGACTGTAAAGACTTGACATTGCTAGATTCTAGACATGGGGATTGGGGAGAACTTGACTACAATATCAGACCTATTGTCATGTGGCCCATTGTTTAGTGACCTTTATCTCTGTAGCAGAGTAAGGGATTATCAATATCGAAAATTGATTGTCCTTGATGCCACGACACAGGTACTGGGGACAATACCCTGCTGAGGTACTAGTGAGCCTTAGTAGAAGGGGTCTGGTATTATAGAAAAGTATCTCACTTGTATAACACATAGACGGATAAGTAGGTTGCCTTAGTATATATTTTTATTTATGTACCTTGACATGTATATTATGCACCTTTCTAGTCCTCTGAGGACCTGGCTATTTCCCAGGCTTAAACGAAGCTAAAGACTACTCGGAGGTTTACGGTTCGGGAGCTGAGACTGGAGGCGTACCGACACAGAAGGACGAGATAGTGCCAGAGGATTTTTCGTGATCATGTTATCTTCATACTTAGTCTTGCTAAATTATTTCATTTTCTTTTTATCAAACTTGTATTTGATTTGTACTTTGTTTCTATTTCTGTGGTTTCAGGATATTTTACCTGCATAAACTTTATTACTTTTATTGCTGGATATTTGAGACATTTTCTTATTTATTCTTGATCTCTTTGTGGACTCTGTGGATGTGATTAGATGTATATACCTATGGATTGTGTTGTATTTCTTGGTGTTATCATGATTTACAGCTTAAGTATTTCGCTAATGGGCATATTGTGTAGCTTGGCCCATTGGTGAAGTGCTGCTGGCATGTATTTGTATACCTAGTCTTACGTATTTTGGGACTGGGGCGTTACACTACTCAACGCTTTTGCTGCAATGATAAATATGGTAGAAGATAGAGGGTCTCCTTGTCTGACACCTTAGGTAGATTTGAAAAATTCTGCAGCTTGGCCGTTCACAACCGTAGAGAACCATGAATTGCTGATAGATCTCCACATGATGTCGATCCAAGTTTCTGAGAACCCGAAGGATCTGAAAACCGAGATCATGAATTGCAAGTCCAGTCTGTCGTATGCCTTCTCCATGTCTAGCTTGATAGCAACGTTCCCTCCTCTTACCGAGAATTTCATACAAGTGATTGTCATTTGGGCCAACAGGATGTTGTCAAGGATGTTGTGACCTCGGATGAAGCCGCTCTGCTCGACAGAGATAATTTTGGGGAGTAGCTCAGCCATTCGATTGGCGATGATCTTCGATATAATTTTGTTCGTAAATGTGCACAAGCTTAAGGGACGAAAATCTTTGAAGGTCTTCGGGCATCTTTTTTTGGGATGCGGATCAGGTTGACACTAGAGATCACTTTAGGTATCTGGCTCCCTGGAAGAAGGTAGTCCCCGCTTCATGGATGTCTGATTTGATGATGTCCCAGCAGGATCTGAAGAAAAAACCAGGGGCACTATGCTTATTAAGGGCCCAAACTGCTTCTTTGACTTCCTGCTCGGATGGCAAGATCTGCAACTGTATGTTGTTACTATCTTCAATCAGGCGAGGAATCGTGCTGAGGAATTTCACGTCCTTGGTGATGACCTCTATAGTGAACAACCGGGTGTAAAAGGATTCCACTGCTGACTGAATATCCTCGGGGTCTTTGAATGTACGACCGCTCTCTTCCGTAATCTGGTGGATGTTGAGATGTTGCATATGTCCTTTGACGCAAGAGTGATAGTAGCTAGAATTTTTGTCTCCTTCGATATCCTTGGTCAGCCTGGCTTTCTATTTCTAGAATTCCGTCTCCACTTGATCTGAAACTTCAATACCACTCTAGTGAGGTTGAGAGAGGCTTTTGCCGTAGGGGATCTGTCTCGAACGTATAGGGACTCGGCGCGGTTGACATCGTCCTTGGCGGTGCGAACTACTTGGAAAATGTCTCCAAACGCCTCCTTACTCCAAAGTGTGAGAGCTTTCCTGGTGGCTTTGAGATTAGCAGCCACACGAACAAGGGGGTCATCAGCGACAGAACCACTCCATGCCGCTGCTATGATATTCTTGAACTGAGGATGGTGGCTCTAAAGATCAAGGAAACGAAAAGTTTTCCTGATCAAATTCGGGGATCTACTGATCTCTATGAGAAGCGGGAAGTGGTCCGACTCCGTCGTATAGAGGTGCGAATGGCTGAAGGAGATTTCCATGTTAGACCAGTGTGAGGTAATGAGGGCTCGGTCGAGACGAGAGTATTGTCGCCGAGAACCTTCCTGCATGTTATACCAAGGGAAGGTGCTGCCTGAGTACTGAAGGGGGGACAAGTGACCCTTGAAAATAAAAGTAAAAAAGTCGTACATGGCCGCCGTGGGGGGAGGGTGCCCTCCAGACTTCTCCTTCCTGTAGGTGATTGCATTAAAGTCACCTAAAACGAGCCAAGGATGGCTGGGGTGGTTGTGATGGATGTCGATCAGAGAGTCCAAAAGTTGTTTATGCTCAGAGATGTCACAACTGCCATGAACGGCTGACAGAATAGACCTGGAGTGGAGCATTGGGCGTTCCACCCAACACGTGAGCACTTGCCTCGAGTCGAGGATGGTGCCAAATCTCACATAGACCGTGAATAAGATCCAGATGTCGTGATAACCAACAATCGCGAAAGGGAAGCCGAGTTGTAACTAAATGGACTTAAGTTTCTTTGGAGGGATTTTGGGTTCAATAATCACTAAGATGTCGATTCTATGCATATTCTTGAGGATTTTTAATCTTCTCAAAGTAGGTTGGTTCACGAGGCTTCTAACATTCCTGAAGAGGATGTTAAGCATCTGATATACTGGAGAGGGAGGGTTTATTAAGTTTCGTGGCCGATTGAGTGAATCTGGCCGAGACCTCTTTATTACTTCTTTTGTTGGATTTTTTGATGGTGGCTACAGCCTTGACGGTGGCCTTGTAGAGGCTGGCCTTACCGTTTCCCTTGAGTCCTCATTTGGGTGCGTGTAAGTCTCTTCGGCTATTTCGTCCAGGCCTCCAAAGCAGCAGTTATGACTGGCAAGTCCGGCGTTGATGGCTTGTTGCGACCTGTCCGCCATGCTTGGGCCTAAGTTGGCCAGTATGTCTGGTTGGATGGAAGCCACGTCTGGGGGTATGGTGGGGCTCGTCGAATTTTGGATTTGGGGACCCCTGAGTCCTGGCCTATCCTTACACTCGAAGGTGGAGTGCCCTCATCCCCGAATGGGGCTCCTCTACAAATGTGTAGCTGCTGGTTTCTGTGAGGACTGCTTCCGGCCCTAGGACCCCTTGGTGGTCTTCCGAACAAGTGGTCTCCAGAGCCGCTTCTGGGATGCCGATGGCGAGAGAGTCAATTTTGTTGGTGATGTTAAGGACCGGGGTTATTATATGCCACGATGGCCCTGTTCTGTGGAGCTTTGTCTTGAGAGTGGGGTTTTTCGACGCTGGCTTCGAACCTGATGCGGGAGTTGGGTAGAGGCAAGAGGGGTGGTTAGTTTTTTTTCCCTGGGCGGTTGGGGGAGTTTATCCTTGTGAGTCGCTGTCTTCTTCAGCTCTAGATGGGCACAGAAGCAGTGTTCAATGAAATAGCCTCTTATATGATAGTAAGTACAAAAGATGATATTATAGTCGTAGAGGATTTGTTGGGTGTGCATCTTGTTGCTAAGAGCTATTTGAATATGATTGGGGAGTTTTTTGGTTAAGTCAAACTCTATGCAGATTTTAGCATAGTTCACTTTGGAATGGTTTCGGGTTTCTTCTGCCAAGGCCATGAACATGCCAAAGGAGTTGGCAGTCCTCTTCAGTATAGTAAGGACAAAGCAGATGAGAGGTAAATTAGGGAGGGTAACCCAGGCGGAGATGACCGCTAAGTCCATGTCAGTGTTGAATTTTGCGGTCCATCTAACAATTTGCATAGGGTGAGAGTCAATACTGCCGAAGTCTCTTGTCCAAACATTTTTGTGGTATGTTTCAGAGGAGAGGTGTAGAAGGATGCGTTTCGGGTCCAGCGGTGCAACCCAGTTACAAAAACAAAAGTTTTATTACAAACTAAGAAAAGAGTACACAAGTACAATTAATTTCTGAGAAAGTACAACTATAGTAATCTGATCATAAGACGGTCACTTTATCCCTTGGACGATGTGATATCGATGACACAAGCCTCTGGAGAATGCAACAGCTCTTTGTCAGTAGAATATGATCATTGGTGATGCTTTACTACTGATTTAAAACTCTATTTTCTGAGTTGTGCGCACTTCAGGTTGCGCGCCTTCTATCTAATTGTGCGAACGGTTACTTGAACTGCTGGGGATGCATGGCATCATTTGGGTAAGATACGCATGGTCGTAGGAAATATAGTTGATATGTTCTTCGAGATTAGTGGCATGCGCACAACATCATCTTGCTTCTGAACAAAAGTTGATCAGGTGGCGCCAACGCTCTAGGTGGAGCGAGTGCGCAACTTGATATTTGGCACCTTTGAATGGGTCTTCTATGTTATGACGATTGATTCTTGTGCTTCTTGATAACTTGTGCAAGCTAGCTGTTAGCATTAATTGCATGCTGACAAAATCTCCTCGAGCGCCACATTGTGCGGGATTCGAATGAATTTTCTTCGACTTACGAGCTGTCAGAGCTGTCAGTAATAATGGCAGCCATTACAGCTTCTCGAGGATGCTTAACACGTGGAGCTCGCACACCCTGGCTTAGGCGCAACCTGAGACTAGCGCAACCAAGTGATCTGGCGTCTCTTGATGCTGGCGCTTTGTTGAAAGGGGCACTCATTTATTTTTTGGCTTCTACATGACCCCCTTCAAAGTTTTCAAAGTTTGAAAGATTTCAAAATTTGAAATACTTTGAATTACAAAAATTTGACACGAGTTGCGCCAGTCAATGTTTAACCAACTCCTCTTTTTGAGCGCAAGTTGCGCAACAGTTTCGAAATACTCTTTAGGCTATAAATAGTCGTTCAAAGAGGAATTTTAACTTTTTACTGAAAGTTATTTTCCTCAAACCCTTCATCTGATCCTTCTAACTTCCAAATCTCCTCCGACGATCTTTAATGGCACCAAGGAAGTCCGCCGCCGACAAGGGAAAGGCCATTGCTGGGCCTTTATCATGTATATTACCGCCGAGGGTGCCTCGCTATGCGCCTCCATCATCGAGAGCTGAACAAGCCAACCCACCTCTCGAAGGTGATCTTCATAGAACAAATAGACCATCACTTGGGCGCCAGTGAACAAAAAATCCACAATGCCATAGTTGATCATCTCTTTTTAGAGCTCTGATTGAATTGAGGACTCTGTAACGTGCTCCTCCTCTTTTTAGAGTGCAAGCGTGCACTCTATTACTTGTGCCTCCTCTTTTTAGAGTGTTGGCTGTGTCAAAATACACTGTTTGTTTTTACAAATTGTATTGTGCAAGTTTCGAATTTGTGCCTTCTGAACTTCGAGTTTGTATTAGTCGCAACTTGATAATTTACGCAATACAGAACTTGAGTTCATATTAGTCTTGAGCTGACACTAGGTGCACTCTGTAGGCTTGTGCAACATAGAATCATGCACAACCTAGATTATATATTTTTTAGATGCTCGTGCAACCTATGACCTCGCGCACCCTGCTTTAAATTTAGATATTGTTGTATAGACTTTATAATTGATCTTTTTCTCTCTTATTTTGTAGTTGATCTCAGAGAAGGTCCTGATGCTGAAAGATATGCTTCGGCCTTCAACGTGTCAGAATACCGAGAAGACTTATCCCACATACGGTATCCTCAATATGATCTTCCTGAGTCCCAAAGGGCTATGCTTGCAGCTTAAGAGAATCCCACTTTGTTATGCTTGTTGAACGGTGAACCTTTGGAAAGTCTGGACAATGTCGTTAATAAGAAGCCAGCTTTCTTATTTGGAGAGGCAATCAAGAAGACGTCCTAGCCTAAAGCGAGGAGATAAGACAGATTTTATCAATATGGGGACAGAATCATGTACCTCATAGAAATGTCGAGACACTTGTCTCTATCTCGATATGCATTTTCCAGTTATCCCCGATATATGACGTTGGATCTAAACCCGATTCAATAGGCCAGAGTTCAGAAAATATTCTACATGCTGGGTCCAAAGAACAAGGATTTTTCTTAGCACTTCGGAGAGATACAGTTCCTATCTGAGAGGTTTGAGACCAAGCTGTATACCTCCTGAAGGTTTATCAATGCTTCTTCCTGTCAGGGTACCTATTTTCGCGAACATGTTTGCGAAGGCTGAAAAAAGATACCCAGACCAAACATGCGCTTAACAGGCTTAGTGAACCCTAACATGAAACGATGGAACAGTGTAGTGGTTTGGGTTTTGGAATACTTTAAGGATAAACTCCTCGAATTAGAGCTCTATGATCCGATTTGGGCCACTACTCACGACTTTCGTCTGAATGCTCACATATTTTTAGCTTTAGTTGAAAGATACAATAAGAGGACCAGTACCTTCATGACTTCTCACATAGAAATCGGCTTCGCACGTCATGAAATGAAATATCTTTCACATTTGCCAATGGGTGAAAACCCATATGAAGAATATGTTTCGACAAACGAGGAACTGGATACTCTATCAGCAGAGAACCCTCAGATGGTGGCTGTATTTGAAGAGTTATTATGCCACTATATGATCTGTTCCTTTACTACAAGAGTGCTTCCAAAGGGACTTGCTACACCTCCAAATGGCTGCCATACTTGTTTCTTGGGCATGCTCATGAAGAGAAGATCGTCGAGAGTCAAGCTTGCGATCCTTGTTTTTTCAAATCGCTCAGCCGCAGGGATGTAGAAAAATTGATAGAAAAATTTAAGCATTACGATAACATCCTGGATGTAGATTAGTACCCATTCACTGCTGGTGCCACAATTAAAATTTACCTTAGACATGGTTACAGACCCATGTCTCGAGAAGCCCAGCTAGGGGTTTTCAATCTTTATGGCTACGGCAGTTTGTGATACCCGGAGCCAGTACCGTTGACCGATTCCATCTAGGTGTACTATTCGTCGCTGTGCGTCTAGTATTCGGCTACAAGATGGATCTTCTCTCGGCGATGACCTGCTGCTTGAACGCAGGCTTGCGTTCTTTCGTTAACACTATGGTGTACGATAAGAATTCTCGGGATGACTTACCACCTACTGAAATGCCGTACACATATCTATTTGGGTGGTTGCTGTTGCACTACCCTGACTTGATTGACCCCGATATGGGTGAAGTCCCAGGAAATTTTATCAGGCGTTATTCCAATACTCGATGGAATATAAATGTACTGTCAGAATGACTAAGAGCTTTGAACCGAGGGTCTGGATGGAGATTTCAATGTGTTCCTCCTCCTCCAGGATATGAGAATCTTCCTTCATAACTCATAGATCTAGAAGCAGCATCTCTCCATCTATCTTCGGCTGAGTTCACATGGTTGAAGATGATCTGGCCATCACATCTTGTGTACCGGTTTGAGGGTGAGTACTTTCTGGAACCATACTTACCAAGCTGATTTGCTCGACAGTTCGGCTATGATCAACTGCACTTGGATAATATTGTCAGCCCCTATTTTTCAAAATTAATTAAATTAGAATTAATTAGTTGCTAATGGCCTATTTAGCATTAAAATAATTTATTATGATTTTTAGGAATTTTTCTAGAATTTTTAAATGATTTTTAAACGAGTTCTAATTACTAAAATACCATTTTGCAATTTATTAAAATGTTTTAATACCATTTTATAATTTTTAGAATTGTATTAATAGTAGTTTGTAATTAATTCAATTGTTTTAATTCAGTTATGCAAATTTACTTTTGCATTATTTTAGGGTAGGGACCTAATTGTAATAAATCTAAACTCTAGGGACCCCACTGTAATTTGACCGTCACCCCCCCCCCCCCACGTACTCACCCACGCCCGACGACTGCCCGACGACCGACGCCGACCTGCCCCCGCGTTTCCCGGCCGACCTAGCCCAGCCCGACCGACTCAAACCACCTATAAGAACCCCCAGACTCAGCCCTAACCCTAGCTCAGCCCCACGACCACCATCGACCCCCCCACAACATTCTTCTTCCCCAAACCCACAAAAGGAACCCTAACTCCGGCCATCCACCCAGAACCGCCTCCACAGCGACCTTCACCACCGACCACCACCGTCGACGAGTTTGCCGCAGCAAGCTGGGTCGACCGCCACCCAAGCGCCGCCACGACGTTGCCTCCTCCGCCTTCCAGCGCGTTCAGAACCCCCCTTGAAGTTGGACATCTAAGTTGCAGCACCAATACGTGTCGTGCGTGTCTCGTTTTCACGTGCAACGTTCGCCTCGACACGAGCATCCTAGGGGTAAGTCTGGACACGCATTTTATGACCCGTGCGTGTCATGCCTAACACGGACACGCGACTCCTGTGTCCCTAACTGTCAGGACACATGGTTGTTTTATCGGGTTATTATTAATTTAAACTAAAACCTTAATAAATGAAACCCGAACCCTCCCCCTAACACGAAGCTCGGGCTGACCCCCTGGCCAGCCCGACCGAGCCTGAGAACCCGACCCACAGGGCCGAGTTCGGACCCCCCCCCCCTCGTGTTATGTTTCTTTTTTTTTCTTTTTTTTTTGTTTTATTTTATGTTATTATATATATATTATATATATATATATGTATTTCTGTATATATATTTTATTATATATATATATATATATATATATATATATATATATACTGTTATATATACGTATATGTACAGTATTTATATATGTATAAATATATATTCTATATTTAGCATTTTAATGTATGAGTGTATATATATATATATATATATATATATATATATATATATATATGCATATGTTTATATGTATTTTGTGTATATTTTTTTTTTGTTTTTTTTGTGTATTTTGTGTATATATATGTACCCTATTATATATATGTTATATTTACTATTATCATATATATATTTACTGTTATCTATATATATTATATATTTATTTCTTTATATATATGTATATATACTTCCTTATATATATATATATATATATATATATATATATATATATATATATATATATATATATATATATATATATATATATATATATATATATATAAAATATATATATATATATATATGTGTGTGTGTGTGTGTGTGTGTGTGTGTGTGTGTGTGTGTGTGTGTGTATGTGTGTGTGTGTGTGTTATATGTTATATATGTATATCTATACATACATAACTGTTTAGCCTATATAATTTACGTAATATTGTACATATATTATACTTTAATATATGTAAATATACTTGTCATATGTATATGACTACTATGTATAATTTTACCTTGTTAAAATATTAATATTTATTTTGTACTTTTACCATATTGTATTTTTGTGTATTTTAATTACTGCAACCATTTGATGTCCAAGCCTAGCATGGATATTTGGGCTCAAATATTTATTCACACATTCAAGACCTGTACAAGTCATATTGGACTTGATTCATGGCCTTGGGTCCTGTATTTGAACTCTGGTTCAAATTATGTATATGGACAAAATACGCAGATAATTAATTATTTAATTTTAATTGTGTACCATGCTGTTTTTGAATTTCTAAAAATACTTTTATTGCTGTTAAAATTCTGGAAAAATAGTATTTAGATACTATGTTAATTTAGCTAATTTATCATAATTTTTGCAGTATTTAATTTACAGTTTTGCCGCTGTTTTGGCATATGAAACCAGAACTCATTTTCTGTGTACTTATGAAAACTGATTTTTATAAAATACTTATACTAGTTAATAAATTCCAGAAAAATTATAGTAAATTTCTATAATTAACAAGGATCATTTTGGTTCTTTATTTTATGTAAAATTGAGTTTTTGTCTATCTCAAAAATTGTTGGAACATAATGAACAGTTGATTTATTTATTGAATAATTACGACTTGTAACTTTTTTGTGTGTTTTGTGTTTTAGTCGTATTAAACCTCACCCCACACTAGTGTAAAGGCCCTAGAAAGTTAGTTTGAGTATTGTGTCACCCCACATTGGTCTCCTATGCTAAAGTAATCATTTTGGCTAGGTGTCCAGTCACAAGTCGTGTTGCACCAATTAGTGTCTTAGTATTTTAGCTTAGTATAAAAACTAAGTTTATGTATTTATTTCTACAGTGATGAGTTACCAGGCATCTATAGCATTTTTATCGCAGCTTGCTTTGCTTTACTTTGTTAGAGGCAAGTACTTTCTACAAACTTTATATACTGTTACATCAATGAACTGCAAATCCAACCATGTTAAATGCTGATCCTTGGGGTAACAAGTTAAATATTCACATGTTGTACTTTTAGTTACTACCATGCTTAGAACAGTCTTTATGTATCTCTCATGATTAGAACCTGGGTTATGGGGAAACTGTTAGTAGCGTACGTGATCATGCCCCCTTACTCGTACGTACGTACCGAGCAAGGTTGACATTTTATGTATACCTTGTCGTAGGCGCACCAGTTGTATTTTTACGTACGTACATCTATCGCTTGTTTTACTTGTACGGAAGTACATTTTATATACTTGTAGCACAGTATATTTTACACCTATTGACGATCACGTACCTGCTACAGTTTTAAACATTACATATACATCTGTCTCTATGACATATGTGTCCTTGCCATGATAGATTATGTGATGCCATGTTTCAAGTTGTTCCTCTTATGTTCATTTCCATGTTTCATATGCTAGTTTGTTAGAATCAGTACTTGCTCCCGTCCTGACAGGATAACGTTGTAGGTATCCTTACAGAGGATGAGTTACTCTGCGACTCTTATTATGGAGATACTGCCGAGGACCAGGCTTTACCTTACGAGGATGTACCTGTGGGGAAACTCGTCTAGTTTGCGTAGTTGCTTGGGATATTTTAGTGTAGTCATGTATTAGACTACGTATTTTGTAACTGGATATGTATCCAGTTTTATATTTCAGACTTGTACTTGGACTTATTACTATATGAGACTACTTTTATGTTTGGAGCATTTATGACTTTTATTTACTTATAGAACTGTTAGCACATTTAGTCTTATCTTGTTATCTCTAGAACAGCTTACTGCGCTTTATCTCAAGCGTAGGCTGGACATGACTCGGCCCGGCCCAACAATTTGGGTAGCAGATCGTGACATGTTTTTAGTGGTAGCCCATGCAGGTCTCTGACTAAATTGTTTGGTTACGTCATTGTACTAAGCTTGCCTACAATTAGGAACTTAAGGTAATTAGACAACATTAGGAATGACGCTTAGAACACCTAGAGGAATACTAGGATTGCAACATAGAAAATACATCACATGCTTGCTATTATAATTAGATTTTCTTATTTATGATTGTTTACTTTAAAGAGTCCTTATAAATCCTTTTTATTTTATTTAGATGGTGCTTACTCGTTCATCCCAGTATGTCACACTTGACAATGGCACACTCCCTATCCAGTCAGCTGACCAGTTGATTGATACACCCCCACCTCCACCTACCATACTCCCCCACTCCATAAATCTACCAACCCAAATGCCTCCACCACCTTCCACATCACAGTCCCAGCAGGACCCGATACTCCCACTACCACCCATCACTATACCTACCCAGGCTTCCGTCACACTCAACGGGAACCAACTGCTCACTCTGATCAAGGGGTTCCTAACAACCCATCAGGAGCAGCCTACCCTACTCCGCCAGAGCATGGAGCGTTCTGAGGAACGTACCGTGGTCCCACCACCTGTAGAGCCACGGCAGAGAGCGGGGACGATCAAGGACTTCATAGGTCTGAACCCCAAGGAGTTCTCAGGGACCGAGGGCATAATTGTAGCAGATGACTGGCTAGACTCAGTAGAGAGGAAGCTCCTTGGAGCTAGGTTGCCGAATGACCTCCAGGTCGAGGCAGCAGGATTTTTGCTGACAGACTTGGCAGGAGTTTGGTTTTGAAATGAGCCGCTATTCACGAAAGGGAGTGCCACTTGGGATCAGTTCAAGACCCAGTTCAAGAAAAATTCTTCTCGACCACCGCTAGCGTAGCCATGGGGCTACGATTCCATAACATCCAGCAGGAGAACCGTTATGTTGACGAGTATACGGCAGAGTTTAGTCGCCTGAGCCGTTTCACTCTTAGTCTAGTTGCAGACCCTGAGGAGATGACGCGTAGGTTTTGCCATGGTCTAGTTCCAGACATTGGCATTCTTATAGTGGCGAACGGTACGACTGACTAATACCAGAGCCTAGAGTTGGCCTGGAGCATAGATAAGCGTCTTCAGTCTTGCAAGAGGCCGACTTCTGTACACCTCGAGGGACCGTCCAAGCGTCAGGCTTTCCAGCAGAGAGCACCGACGTCGCACCAGCAGACTTACCGTCCCCCTACACCACATCACCTGACCCCGCCAGTTAGAGCCCCGGGACCCCGACAGCAGCAGAGGGGAGCTATGTGTTCTTTCTGTGGAAGACTAGGGCATGATTACTCCATCTGCAGAAAGAGGTTGAAGCAGTGTTTAGCTTGCGGGTCTTCCACCCATCAGCTTCGGGACTGTCAACAGCCAAGGTACCTAGATGGCCGCTTCCGACTCAGCAGCAGATGTTTGGGCAACATCTGCAGTAGCAGAAGGGACCCCAGGGGAAGGCTTATAGTCTAGCCCTTGAGCAGGAGCCAGAGCAGGTGTCGGAGCCAGATTATTTGGCTGACGTCATCAAAGGTCATGTTTATTTGCATACTTTTCTAGCTCTATGCTTGTTTGATTCTGGTTCATCTCATAGCTTCCTGTCATTAGAGTTTTTGTATAAACACCATCTAGTAGCTACACCTACTGCGGAGATTAGTAGTGTAATGACGGGAGGCGGACCAGTGCCCATTAGAGCTATCTATAGATGCTCTATTACTATAGCCGGGAGAGAGTTCAGGGGACGATTCTTTGTGATGCCACTCCTCGGTTATGATATCATATTGGGGATGGACTGGCTTAGCTATGCCCATGCAGCTATAGACTGTCATGAAGGTAGTATTATGTTCAGTCCCCTAGGCACAGCACCATTCAGTGTTAGGAGGACAGGGCCGGAGATCAGCCTAGAGCCGAACTGTTGTGCGACAGTTGGGGAGTTAGCACCGCCACACCCTATCATTAGGGAGTTTATGGATGTATTTCCAGAGGATCTTCCAAGACTTCCGCCTGACAGAGATGTAGAGTTCACTATAGATTTAGTACCGGGTTTATCACCAGTATTTCGGGCTTGCTATAGAGTGAACCCCAAGGAGGCCGTAGGAATGAAAGAGCAGATTGATGACCTATTGAAAAAGGGTTTCATTCGATCTAGTATTTCTCCATGGGGATCGACAGTGCTCTTTGTGCCTAAGAAGGATGGTACAGTTCGGTTGTGTATTGACTACCGGGCGTTGAATGCCATCACCATTAAGGACAAATATCCTCTGCCCAGGATAGATGATTTGATCGACCAGTTGAGTGGGGCGAAAGTGTTTTCCAGGATAGATTTGAGATTCGGGTACCACCAGGTGAAGGTCAGGGCAGCAGACATCCAGAAGACGGCATTCAACACGAAGTACGGGCAGTACGAGTTTCTGGTGATGCCATTTGGTCTCATAAATATGCCAGCTGTCTTTATAAATTTGATGAATAAGACATTTCACCAGTATCTGGATAAGTTCGTCATAGTGTTTATCGACGACATCCTGATATACTCGAAGACGCCGGAGGAACACGCAGAGAACTTGCAGATAGATTTAGGGATTCTGAGGCAAGAAAGATTGTATGCCAAATTGTCGAAGTGCGAGTTCTTTTTAGACCGAGTGGAGTTTCTTGGCCATGTAGTTACTGGAGAGGGGATCTCGGTGGATCCCAGGAAGATTGCTGCAGTTGAGACATGGAAGGCTCCGAAGTCAGTTTCAGAGATCAGGAGCTTTCTGGGTTTAGCCGGCTATTATAAAAGTTCATCCAGGACTTTGCTAGGATAGCTGAACCCATGATAAAGCTGGCACGAAAGGACGTAGAGTACATTTGGTCAGAAGACTGCCAGGCAACATTTGAGGAGCTGAAGAGGAGGTTGACGACCGCTCCAGTTCTGACATTACCTTCAGGTTCTGGAGGTTTCACCATATACAGCGATGCTTCAGGAAAGGGGCTAGGATGTGTCCTATAGCAGCATGGGAAAGTGATTGCTTATGCATCTAGGCAATTGCGGACTCATGAGCGAAACTATCCTACCCATGACCTAGAGTTACCTGCGGTGATCTTTGCACTCAAGTTATGGAAACATTACTTATACAGAGAGCGTGTGGAAATCTTTACTGACCACAAGAGCTTGAAGTATGTGTTCACGCAGAAAGAGCTCAACATGAGGTAAAGACCAAGGTTGGAGTTGATGAAAGACTTCGACATCGATTTACAGTATCATCCCGGGAAGGCAAATGTGGTTGCGGATGCGCTGAGCAGGCATCCGATGGCATGGTATCTGATGATAGATCGACATTTGCGGGAAGATCTGGAGAAGATCGGTATCGAGATAGTTCGGCCAGGATCAGTGATACAGATGATGGCGCTTGATATTCAGTCAGGTTTGATGGAGCAGATCAGGGAGGCACAGTCTACAGATGAGAGCCTTCACAGACTTCGAGCCCAGGCTTTAGCTGGATTGCTGGATGACTTCACTATAGCGACGGATGGATCCTTGAGGCATGGAAGCCGATTGTGCGTGCCGAAGGGAGAGCTGGTAGAGGCAGTCTTACAGGAGGTGCACCGATCAAGATATTCTATTCATCCTGGGCTTACAAGATGTACCGTGACTTGCAAAAACATCTTTGGTGGCACGAAATGAAGAGAGATGTATCACATTTTATTTCGAGATGCCTAGTTTGCCAGCAGGTCAAGACGGAGCGCCAGAGGCCAGCTGGTCTGTTACAGCCGTTACCCATTCCCGAGTGGAAGTGGGAACACATTACGATGGACTTCGTCTCAGGGATTCCTCGTTCCCAAGGTGGGAAGGATGCCATTTGGGTCATCGTGGACTGGCTGACGAAGTGTGCGCACTTTATACCCTTCAGGGTGGGGCTTTCCACCGAGAAGTTGGCAGAGCTATACATGCAGCAGATTATTCGCTTGTACAGAGTACCGGTGAGCATCGTGTCGGACAGAGACAGCAGATTCACGTCCCACTACTGGAGGAGCTTGTAGGAGGAGTTGGACAGTAGGCTCAAGTTCAGTACGACGTACCACCCGCAGACAGATGGGCAGTCCGAGAGGACGATACAGACACTGGAGGATATACTGAGGACCTGCGTACTGGACTTTGGAGGATCATGGGAGAGCCATCTGCACTTGGTAGAGTTTTCATACAACAACAACTACCAAGCCAGTATCGGTATGTCTCCTTTCGAGGCGCTATATGGACGACGATGCCGTACACCGCTCTTTTAGGATGATGTTGGGGACAGAGTCATGCTTGGGCCAAAGATGATCACGGATGCAACAGAGAAGGTCGGGATGATTAGAGACAGGTTCATAGTAGCTCAGGACAGGCAGAAATACTGGGCTGATGCTAGTCGCAGACCGATGGAGTTCGTAGACGGTGATATGGTGCTAGTGAAGATATCACCTACTAAAGGGATGATCCAGTTCGGACGAGGAGAGAAGCTGAGCCCCAGATACATCGGGTCGTTCGAGATACTTAGCAGGATCGGAGAGGTAGCTTACAGGGTTGCACTTCCACCCAACCTAGCAGGAGTTTACGATGTCTTTCACGTATCTCAGCTGAGGAGATATGTTTCGGACCCCAACCATGTTCTAGATCATTCAGAGTTGGAGATCGGACCGAGCCTTGCAGTTACTAAGCAGCCAGTGGAGATATTAAACAGGAGGGAGAAGAGTCTGAGGAACAAGGTTATACCCTTAGTATGAGTAGCTTGGAGCCGTCACTCTCCGGGTGAATCTACTTGGGAGAGGGAGTCGGACATTAGGGAGAGATACCCTTACTTGTTCGATCCAACCGCTGCGAGGGAACCACCCGTTCCCGCCTGATACCTTAGAGCTTAGTTTCGATTGTAGCCTTAGTCATTCGTTGCATTGCTTGCTATGTTAGAATATTGTAAGGCCGTCAATCCTTGTAAATTTCGAGGACGAAATTTTTCAAAGAGGGAAGACTTGTCAGCCCTTGTTTTTCAAAATTAATTAAATTAGAATTAATTAGTTGCTAATGGCCTGTTTAGCATTAAAATAATTTATTATAATTTTTAGGAACTTTTTTAGAATTTTTAAATGATTTTTAAATAAGTTTTAATAACTAAATACTATTTTGTAATTTATTAAAATGTTTTAATACCATTTTGTAATTTTTAGAATTATTTTAATAGTAGTTTGTAATTAATTCAATTATTTTAATTCAGTTATGCAAATTTACTTTTGTATTATTATAGGGTAGGGACCTAATTGTAATAAACCTAAACTCTAGGGACCCTACTGTAATTTTACCGTTACCTCCCCCCACGTACTCACCCACCCTCGACGACTGCCAGACGACCGACGCCGACCTGCCCCCGTATTTTTCGGCCGACCTAGCCCAGCCCGACCGACTCAAACCCCCCTATAAGAACCCCCAGACTTAGCCCTAACCCTAGCTCAGCCCCACGACCACCATCGACGCCCCCACAGCCTTCTTCTTTCCCAAACCCACAACCGGAACCCTAACTCCGGCCACCCATCCAGAACCGCCTCTACAGCGACCTTCACCACCGACCACCACCGTCGACGATTTCGTCGCAGCAAGCTGGTTCGATCGCCACCCAAGCGCCGCCGCGACGTTGCCTCCTCCGCCGTCCAGCGCGTTCAGAACCCCCTCGAAGTTGGACACGTAAGTTGCAGCACCAATACGTGTCGTGCGTGTCTCGTTTTCATGTGTAACATTCGCCTGGACACGAGCATCATAGGGGTAAGTCTGGACACGCATTTTATGACCCATGCGTGTCGTGCTTAGCACGGACATGCGACTCCTGTGTCCCTAGCTGTCAGGACACATGGTTGTTTTATCGGGTTATTATTAATATAAACTAAAACCATAATAAATGAAACCCGAACCCTCCCCCTAACATGAAGCTCGGGCTGACCCCCTGGTCAGCTTGACCGAGCCTGAGAACCCGACACACAGGGCCGAGTTCGAACCCCCCCTGTGTTATGTTTCTTTTTCTTTTTCTTTTTGTTTTATTTTATGTTATTTATTTTATTTTTTATTTTTTTTAACCAAAAACTGTTACCTTTATTAGAAACAGAGGGTAATGAGTACATCCGACCTCACGGTAACAGAAAAAAGAAAGAAAATACAATAAAAACACTACTCTAAAGCCCAATACGGAATAGTCGGAGGATGATGGCAGCCCGAAAGCGACTTCCGAAACTGACGCTTCACCTCCCGAACCAAGAAATCAGAGCCAACACTACGCCCCTCGTAGCGATGCTTATTCCGGTTCTTCCAAAGCACCCAAATGATCGCTCCGGCCAATGATCTCCGATGATGACTGCCCTGTCCCCGCCACCACCTTTGAAGAAAGGTTAGAAAGTCTCTATGCATCCGTGCCTTAAAGAAACCCCGAAAGATAAACCAAACCATCCTAGCAAGATCCCCGTGGAAGAAAATATGCTGGAGGTTCTCCCTATTCCCATCCTGGCAGCAATGACACCTGGAAGCCAAATGAAAGCCAATCTTTTGAATGTTGTCATCAGTGGGTAGCCGGTTGTGACAAACCCGCCACTTCAGAATGCTCCACTTTGCCGGAATACACTTGCCCCATATATTAGAAAATAGAGAAGATGTGGGATGGGAAGTCCGACAAATCCTCCAAGCCGAGGCAAGCGAGAAAGATCCTTTTCGCTCTCCCCAGACCAAGGAATCAGGAACCAAAGAGCAAGCCAAATTTGCCACTCTGAGACGCCTCGCTGCCTCTCCCCAAAACTGCTCCATGAACATAGGCAAATCCCACCCAGCGTCTGTCCAAAACATGCGGATACCCGGTCCACCATTGTCAGAGTTCCTCGTCCTAGAATCATGGATCTTCCTCCCCCTATCCGATAAAGCCCTCACAGTCACCGTTCGATGATGTAGAGTCACCCTCCTCCCGGCCAATCTAGCCGACCTCCGAAGCTCCCCGGTGCCACCATCCAACGGAACCCGCCCCGAAACAGACACCTCCAACTCCTGGGTTTGCCGTCGCACCCGATTTCGTCTCCCCGATCCGCGCCTGGTCCCAGCCACCACTCCCTCATCCGACAGAATAGCAACGCTACCCAACCGAGGGCCCCCCGGGAGCCAATCTTCGCACCTCGCTGAGCCCTCTCCACGTCTAAGTCTGAAAGAGATATGCAGTTCTGCCAATTTCCTCCCCCGTAAAATCCGTCGCCAAATATAGGAGCACTTGGAAGTCATAAAGGCATCACATGGATGACGCTTACGAAAATATTTCGATTTAAGGAGCTCCACCCAAAAGCCCTTCCCATGCCGCAACTTCCACCATAACTTTATAGAGAAGGCATCCATAATATCATTCAGGCACTTGATCCCAAGGCCTCCTTCGGACTTAGTCCGAGTGACGAACCGCCACGCCAGCCAACTCTTCTTAGCAACCCCATCCTTGCTACCCCAGAAGAAAGCCGTAAATATTCTCTCAATCGCCCTTAGAACGGCCCGAGGTGGGCAACATGCTGCCAACGAATACATAGGGATAGATGAAAGAACGTTCTTAATAAGGACCGGCTTACCCCCAGGTGAAAGAATCTTGTTCTGCCATCCCGTCAGCTTCGAACGGATTTTATCCAGTAAATAGCTAAACATCCCCGCATTCCGTCTCCCACATGTTAACGGGCAGCACAAATAAGTAAACGGCAAAGAACCAGTACAGAACCCAAAAAGAGAAGAAATAGTCCGAGCACGATCCTCAGCCAAGGGGGTCGCAGTATAAAAGGCGGATTTGGAATAATTAATCTTCTGACCAGAAACAGCCTCATAGCGATGCAATACCTGCTGAAGAGCACGCAATCCAGCAATATCCCCCGAAGTAAATATATGAACATCATCCGCGTATGCCAAGTGCGAGATATGCGGTCCCCCAATAGGAGTATGGAATGAAGTTCTCCTATTTGAATCTTGAAGAAGCTTGAGGTTTCGAGAAAGCACCTCCGCAGCAATAATGAAGGGAGCCGGGGAGAGAGGGTCCCCCTGACGGATCCCTCTAGACGCCGGGAAGAAATCAGTAGGGGCTCCATTAAGAATAACCGCATACCGGGTGTCCGCCAGAAGACGATAAATAAGATCACAAAACACCACAATGAAACCAAATCTCCGAAGAACCCGCAGGAGGAAGTGCCAACTGACTCTGTCATAGGCCTTCTGCATATCAAGCTTGATTGCAACATTTCTACCATGATTCGATTCTCTCATAGAAGCCACCATGTCCTGAGCAATGATGATATTGTCAACAATCTCTCTCCCCTTAACAAAAGAACTTTGCTCCGGGGAAATAATTTTGGGAAGAAATTCTCGCAACCTGCAAGCAATAATCTTGGAAATTATCTTGTTACAGAAATTGCAAAGACTAATAGGACGGAAATCAGATAGATTTCTCGGGTGCTCGACTTTGGGGATAAGAAATAAGAAGGTATCAGAGATGGAAATCGGAAGGCGAGCACCCAAGAAAAAAGAGCCAATGGCTTCCTCCACGTCAGCAGCGATAATATCCCAATAAGATGAGAAAAATCTCCCAGAAAATCCATCTGGCCCGGCGCCACTAGCCGGGTCCATTCTCCGAACAATCTCTGACAGCTCCGCTTCATCCGGACAACAAACAAGCTCAGAGTTGTCCTCCACAGAAATGAGGCTAGGAATGACATCGAGAAAGGCATCCTCGTCTGAAATAGGCTCAGCCCTGAACAACTTAGAGAAGAATACTGAAGCCTCCGTCGCCACCTCCGCAATAGAACCTGTTTCTGACCCATCAGCCCGAATAATTTTCTGAATACCCGCCTTTCTTTGTCTGCTCCTGGTGCACTCATGGAAAAAACGAGTATTCTTATCCCCTTCCAGGTCCCATTTCAATCTGGATTTTTGTTTCCAGAAAGACTCCTCGACTAGGACCTTTTATTTCAATCTGCCTACGGCCTACATCCAGGAAGCCCTTCCCCTCTCCGAAGGATGAAGCTCATAATCCTGTTCCGCCGCCAAGACAGCATCCTCGGCCTGACGGACCTCCTGAAAAATGTCTCCGAAAGTAGCTCTACTCCATCCAGCCAGGACATGCCCCGTCGTCCGCAAACGCATGCCCAATCACTCAAGCACATCATAATCCCAACATGAATTCCACGCCCGAGTAACCACCATAAGAAAATCTGGATGAGACATCCAAAAGTCGAGAAAATGGAATCTTCGTCGCTGAGGGGATGAAGCTGGCTGGCAAGATATCAATAAAGGAGAATGATCAAATTCGGCCCGATTAAGATGTTCACAAGAGACCAGGGCACCATCCAGCCAACTACCCGTCGTGAGTACCCTATCTAGGCGGGATCCCTACCGATCAGCCCCCGACTGACCATTCACCCAAGTATAAATGCTACCTCTGAAACCAACATCGGAGAGCCCGACAGCCAACTGAAAGTCGAGAAAGTCCGCGATAGCCCTCGTGTCAGGAGGCCGACCGCCAAATTTCTCATCCAGAGAAGTAATAATATTGAAATCCCCACCCACCGCCCAGGGCATACCAATGTCCCTGGCTTGGACGTCCAAGAGGTGCCGCCACATACGCCTCCTCTCCTGTCGTGTCCCTGCACCATGAACAACAGACAACCGAACCGGATCCGAAAAATAGCTCAGAGAAAGCTTCACCGTGATAGCTTGATCACACGAATCAATACATTGGATCCTATGGCCCGACTTGCAAAGTAACCAAATATTACCCTTATCATTGCAAAAGCTCATATCAAAACCCAACCTCAGTTGAAAGGAAAGAAGCTTAGAGGATATCACCTTGGGCTCAATAATAGCGAGAACCTGAATAGAGTTGGTCCGATACAAGGACCTGAGACGGCATATAGTAGATCTGTTCGCCGTCCTCCGAACATTCCAAATAAAGAATTTAACCATGGACCCTCTTGGGGTCCCGCCTAACCCGGGAAGCATGTGATCGAAGAAGTCGATCCGACTGAGGTGCCAACGACTTCCTTCGCTTACCAGCCACCTTTTTGAAGGGTACCATCTGCCATCCATCGTCACGACCCTCAAAAAGGAGGTAGAAGATCGCGCCTCAGGCAATGAAATAATATCATCTCCCGGAGAAGGGTCATAACCCCAATCAGAGATAGAGCCTTGGGCGGGCTCCTCCCACACCACCAAGCTGCACTCTTCAGTGTCAGAGTCAGCCGCTATAACTTCCTGTCCCAGCTGACTGTGGATAATAATAGGAAGGTCTGGTAAGACAATGGGCCCAATACCCCGCTCAGGCCCCATCAGCCCATTCAAACTAGAGCCCGGAGCGCAACGTCCCCCCTACATGGGCCTTCCGTCATCCGACCATAAAGCCAGCTGGCCCGAAGAAGACTCCCCCACGTGCCAGGAAGGTGGAACGGAACTCGCACGAATATCATCACTCCCGTGCGATCCGGGCTGCGTGGTCCCCCTGCTATCATCACGCCCCTGGACTCGCCTCCATACCTGCCGTATCCCCTTCCCCTTCTCACGCCTTGATCTTCGCCTCCGTCGACCCCTGCTAATCCTACGGCCACCCACCGAGCCGTCGTCCACTCTCGCTGCGCCTGAAGAAGGAGCGACTGGGTTGGGCGGTCCGTCTGCTACATCGACCGATGTTCGTGCTACGCCTGAAGAAGAAGCGACGGGGATGGACAGTCCGTCAACTACATCCACTGATGGCATCGCCACCTGGGGACGACCACTTGCACTCTCAACGTGACAGTGATGGCCGCAAGAAACACATTATAGAGGAGTCCTCTCATAAACAACCGGCTGTGACCGAACGCCATCAGGAAGTTGAAAGAAAACCTCGTGTTGAAGTGGTTTGCTAACGTCCACTTCGACCAATACCCTGGCAACTCCCGGCCTAGAGAAGGAGGCCGTAGCTCGGTCCTTAAAGAGCGGAGTACCAATGCCAGATGCTATTGACATCACCGTATTGGTATCGAAAAAGCAGTGTGGAAGTCCGGGGAAGGCAACCCAGATGGAAACACGAGGATCCTCTCTCATCGGCGAAAAGTCCACCGAAGACCTGAATAAAACCATCGGAAGTCGACCAACGAACCAACAATCTTTAGCCCGAAGCCGAAGAAAGTCACTCTCGACATGAGGCCGTATGAGAACATGACGGTCATCAATGGCCTTCACATCAATCAATCCCCTGAAACCTCGCGAATCAAAAGCCTTCTTAATGGTCTCAACCGGAAGTCTCCGCCTAGCGAACTTGCCAATAAGGTCCAGCCCATATGGCGCCGTGAGGGCCTCCATATCTGACTGAGAGAATACGACCACCTTTCGGCCATTGGAGACAATAGCATGTCAGAATTCCACCTTCGGCAGTCCTTCCTTCGACGCCGACGCGGTCCCGCCCACCACCGCAATGAAGGACCACACCGAGCCATCCGATCCTCCAACTACCACCTTCGTCTAGGGCTCCGTCGCTGCCGGAGAGTTCACCCTCCGCACCACCTCGTCTCGGACAGGAAGTCCCACCCCCGCAGCCACGGGGACGGATCTTTCCGCCGGAGGAGTCAAACCGCAGCCCACACGCTCAACCAATCGTCTCCGCACAACCAAGTTGCCGAAGACGACGCCGTCTGACCCACGAAGGCCTGGATGGCCGGGACCAGTCGACGTATCCCCTGGGGCGGAACCCCTCACCGAGGAATCGACTCGCACCAACGAAGCCAGGTCGCCACTGATGGTGCCGCCCGATCCTCGCGAACCTGTATGGCCACCGCCCGTCAGTTTGCCATTAAAATTCTTTGATTATAAATTTCAATACAAACAGAACAGTGTTACAATATAGGACTTAGACGTAGTCCTAGGAGTACACTTTTGTTTAATCTGGGTTCCTTGTGCCAATGGAGCGAGTGGTAATGCGTTGACTCCGTTGACGATCTGACGACGGTTATCGGTTCTCTGAAGGTCTGGATTGCTCTGGGTGCTGGAGCTTGCTGAGAGGAGGAAGACGTTAAGTGTCTGTATCTGCCTCTCTAGTGGTGTGAAGTCTTTGTCTGTTCGTTATGGAGGTTGATATATGTGCACGTAGGTCGGTCCGTAGGGAAGAAGGAAATGATCCCTCTATTTATAGTTTTGCAGGCTGGCTGCTCATGCGCGCATGTAGGATGCGCCTGTACGCGGGGACGCCAAGTGTTGATTGCTGATGGAGGCACATAGACGATGCGCCATGATCGAGGGGTTGACTTCTTCATGTTGCTGTTGTGAGTCGGCACGTAGTAGAGAAGAAGATCTTTCTGTTGCTGAGATCTTGGATGAGTTGAGTCAAAGGACATGTGTCATCGACCCATGGCTCGGAGATCTCGAATTTGGTGGGGGAATGATCTGGTAGGATGCGCCTTGGATTGGGCGCATGAGGAGACTTTGGCTCGTAACCTTTAGGAGTCACGAACCATTCTAGGCGCATGGCTTTTGAGGCGCATGCAGAGCTTCAGTAGAGACTTTACTCATGTCTTTTAGGATCAGGGAGAAGTCTGGGGCGCATGGCTTTTGAGGCGCATGCAGAGTTGTAACAGTGACTTTCCTTCTGTCTTTAAGGATCAGTGAAAAGTCTGAGGTGCACAGCTTTTGAAGCGTATCCAGATTTGGGCGCATGGCAGCGGAGGCGCATGCGAGATGGTTGGGTGGCCACGTGGCAGTAGACGCCGGAAGGAAGTAATGATGATGTTGACGTTGGCGATGCTTCGTCTTCTGAAAAAGCTTCCGACTGTTCAGACTTTGGGAGGCGTGCTGCCAACTCTGTCAGTTCAGTATTTAATGTTTATGACATTCGATGGACAGCTGAGTGGGCGCATCGGTTGGCGTTCCACTAGGCGTATGGGGACGCATGGGGGCACATCCCCTGTGATGTGCTTGGTACTGATGGGGGAGTCTGTGTGATGCAATTGATGTTGAAGTGTGCGTCAGTGTGATACGCGGTCTGGCCAGCGCATCTGCTTCGTAAGACGTCTTTGATGGTGCAACTGTTACGTTCTTCAAGTGCTTTAAATAGCCGTTTTGACTTGGCTGAATTCGAAGCGTCCGGTTCATCCATTTAATGCAAATTCATTACACAGAATTCGGAGAGCCATCCACTTGGCGCATGGGTTTGATTTGCCCGGCCTATAAATAGTGGCATGGAGAGAGGGTTGGCCTCTCGTTCTTCCACATCTTTTCGATATGAACTTGTGTACTCGAATGCATTTTCTTGACGAGATGCTCCCGAGAGTGATCATGCGACGCAGTGTCTTTGTTGATGCACTTGAAGGTGACTGTTACATCCAAAAGTCGGAGTCAAGGGCTTCTGAGGCAGGTAGAAGGTGCCTGTTGCATCCAAAGATAGGGATGCTCGAGCCTCGTCTTCGTTGTGCAGGAAGAGCCGTAGATCGGAATGGCGGTGCCGCGACTTTGGTGGCTCTTTCTTCCTTCAAAATGGGTGTAGCCCATTCTGGTTGTGTTGAAAGCTGCTCCTTTGGCCGCGATTTTGATCATGATCTTCCTTGGTGTTTGGAGGCTCTTTCGAAGCCTCCCCTTGCCACAGGTTGGCTTGTGGTTCTTTTTCCTTCCTGGGCTAGAGGGTTGATTGCCATCCTCGTTCTGCTCAATAAATACTTCATTAGTCGAAGCATTTAGACGGCGGTGAGCCTGGCTGGAAGAGTGGCACATAACTGGGCTGCTGAAGGGATACACATAACTGGGCTGCCACAGGGATGTACATAACTGAGCTGCTGAAAGGATGGTACCTTGCTGAGGGTGCATGGTGGGATACGCATGGCTGATGGCGCATGTTGATTGATGCGCCTTCTTGAGGGCGCATATTGATTGTTGTGCCTTCTTGAGGGCGCAAGTTGGCTGCTGGCTGTAGACTTAAGATCTTTTCTTTGTAGAAATTCTCCTTTGTATAGTCTTTTTTAGACATGTAAATAGACTTTTATATGTTGAATAAAAAAGTCCTTTTTTAATGTCTATATTTATTGCTTTTTTGTTGTGAAGTACTTTGTCCAAGCTCTGGCGCATATAGTCTGGCGCATAGACTTTCTGGTTCTAAAATTCCATGCTTCTACAAGACCCCCTTCAAAGTTTTCAAAACTTTTGGATAAGTTTTGGAATACTTTGAATAAGAAGCATGGTAGTGGAGGCGCATGACCGTCGGGGCGCATAGACACTCCGTACGTCAGTAATGGGGCGCATGCTCCGCTCTGATAGTGCAAATGATGACGTCTCGATAACCGAAAAAATTAATGATGATCATTTTGGTTTTATTTGTGGTTATCTTTTCACAGAACTCGAGGCGACGGCTGAGATCACACATCATCCGTTCACGCGTGTGACCAAGCCCTATAAATAGGTGAGAGAGAGAGTTCTTCTTCTTCTTGCTTTTGCTTTCTTTAGAGTTCTTCTTCAAAAAAACCCTAACTTTTCTTCTCTCAAAGAAATGGCTTCCAAGACTCCTCGTGGCGGTGCTGGCAAGGGAAAGGAGCCGGTAGAGTATGCCGAGGAGGATGCCCCTATCACCATTATGACTCCGGCCGACGTTCGCCCTGCTGTGACGGGTGGGTGTCGTCTTTTCTACTGCTTTCTTTGTTCGGACGAACCTTAGATCATACGACTGAGTTGGTGTGCCCTAACTCTCTTCTGCCGACGCGCATGGACTTCTGTCCTCGCCGAGGTTTTACCCCGCCAACGTGCATAGGTTTAGGCCTTTATCATGTACCGAGGTTTAACTGCGGACGCGCATGGGTTTACACCCTGATGATGCGCCGAAGCCTCTTGCTGATGCATATGGGCTCATACCCTGATGATGCGCCGAAGCCATTTGCTGACGCGCATGGGTTCATACCCTGATGATGTACCGAAGCCTTTCTCTGAGGCGCATGGGTTTACACCCTGATGATGCACCGAAGCTTTTTTTTGAGGCATATGGGTTTAAACCAAGATGATGCGCCAGGTTGCTTTAACACACTTTGTCTTTTTGCCTGACTTTTGATTTTTGTTGTGCCAGTATCGATGACAATTTCTTTGCTGAATGAGGTCCTTCTGGATAATTTCCTTTGTCAAATGGGAGTTGATTTTGATGAGGCAGTTGTCAACCCTGCCAACGGTGTTATCTTACAGGATCAACCTCCTGAGAGGGTGCTGCAGATCCAGAACCAGTTGCCGACTTTCCTCCAGAGTATGATGGAGAGCGAAAAACTGAAATCTGTTGAATCCGAGGATGTGACCTTCTTGAAACCCGTCTTTTTGTTCGGCGATCGCCTGATCTCCACTGAAGCGAAGATACTGAAGGTCAAAGAAGACTGGTTATTTTCTACAAAAGGCATGATACTGTACATGCGACAACTTGACCGTTAGTTGCCGCTGACGGCCTTCTATCGTTTAGCTTCGAAGAGAAGGATGCCTTGGGATCTTACTCCTTCTCAGGGAGGAGCCCTAGGGGGTGCTCTTTCGATTGATGCAACCTCGAATCAAAGGGATATCCTGGCTGCTTCACGAACCGGTCCCTCGTTCAGTTGCCGAACTTTGCGTCCTGGGAGCCTCTACAGTGAAGTCCCAAATGACACTTTTGCCATTAGTGCCTTAACCTTCGCGAGTCGGATGCTGATATCGAGGGTCACGTATCCGAAGGGTGGCTTTAGGGTCGAAGGTTGGTGTCATCATATCTCGAGGTGGGACGAGTTGACCATTTGGGTGCTTTCGAAGTTCAAGGCTGAGCTTAAGGAGATTGGGTTGACAGCTGCTATCCGTGCCACACAGGCTGGCATGGATCTCAATAAGCCTATGTTCCTTGCACTCTTGGAATTGTTCAATACCCAGACTGGCACCTTCTACACTCCAGTGGGGGAGTTGGGGTTGGCTCTCCATGAGATGTACGAAGTGTCCAAGCTTCCCTGGGGCTCAGAACCGTACGAGGAATATTTCCCGTCGAATGAAGAGATCCAGGTTCTAGAAAATAAGGACTCGGAGATGATAGCCATTTTCAAAGAAGTGGCAAGCCATCATTATTTGATACACCGGAAGGACAAAGGCAAGACCTAGCCTCATGTGACTGCTTGGAGGGATGTTTTTAAGCAGGATTTGGCGGACCCCTCGAGGATCCGGTTTACGACTCCGTAAGGGCTGAAACCTGCAGAAGTGACTTCTGAGATAAGCCGGCTGGACGAAAGGACTCCTCGTTCCAATGAGGATGGCGAGAACGCATATAGCTACTTCTGGCACTGTGCACACTGGATGTCGTCTAAGGCGGTGTTGACGGCATACTTGATGATATGGCTCCGAGATTGTGTGTTTGCGGGCGAATATGGTGCAGTGGAGAGGGTACACCGGAACCTTATTTTGCATGTCGTAAAGTTAGCTTTTGGGCGTCCCTTAGCTCTCCTTTCCGTGATGGTATGTAACCTGTTGCGGGGTTTGAGGACTTTTGCTGATGACGTGATCCAGGGGAGAGGTAAAAACGACAACTTTCCCCGGGCTGAATTGCCATTCCATTATCTTATGGGATGGCTGATTCTGCATCATCCGAATGTGATGAGTCCAGGTCCGGAGGAGGATCATGTTGAAGGAGATGCCTTTATTCGCCGCTTCTACAAGAGGAAGTGGTTACACACTGGCGCCCCCGTTTGTAGGAGAGTTTTGTCGTACCTTCAGGGGTGGGAGATTGTCAAGGTCGCCCCCATCTTCAAAGATTTCGAGGCTGACCAAGATTTAGTCGACTCTGGTGAAGACGCGATTACTCAGACAAAATGGGGTTTTCGTTGGTTGTAAAGTATTCGGCCTTCTCACTTGGTCTATCGGAACCAGAATAGGTATTATCTGGAGCCATATCTGCCCAGCCGTTTCGCTCGCCAGTTTGGCTATACCCAGCTGATGCTACGGAATCCCAGTAACAGTCTGGAGTTTATCGGTAGTTTGCTGGATGGATCCCGGAGCTAGCAATATTACAATGCCGGGTATACTGGTGTTCAGTTTACGGCGCCCGTTCACAACCCTCGGCCACAGATCCTGTATTCAGCCGCTAAGCTGTATTGCACAATGAATGCTGCGTCTCCAGGTTATGACAGAGAGACTAGTTTCATCATTGGAACTCAGCTGGAGGCCATGGTGAACATGTTGATAGTGGCTCGGTCATATCGCCCACCAGAATCGGCAGGATATTGGACTGCTGCTGCAGCATCAGCGAGGGATCCCCTTGTTGGGAAGAGGCGGGCTGACGCAGAGAAGCCGGCTCGTCTATACCAAAAAGGTCGAGGAAGACGACTCCAAAGGCAACAGAGTGCGACCTATACCGCCAGTAGAATCAGCTCCTGCTGAGGTAAGGAGTCCTCCGTAACTTTGGCTCATCTTGTCATTTTGGTGACTTGTGCTTCTATTCTTGTAGGGATCATCGAAAAAGAAGACCCGTGTTTCAAAACCGGGTGTCAGTAAACCGAAGGAGGTAGCAAGCTCTTCTGACGAGCACATCCCTCCGATGGTAATGTCTCCAATAGAGGAGGGTCCTGGAGATGTTCCCGCAAGGGTTTTACTATCTCCAGATTTTGTTGAAAGAGATGCAGAGGTTGCAGCAACTTCCGGGGTGGTGCCAGACACCGTGAGGGCCTTGGACGTTGAGGATCCAGCGGACACGGGGCTTCGTGATGATGATGTGGAGTGGAGTTCGTCGTCTTCAGATGACGTCGCTCCAGGGTTGCAAGAGCCTGTTGCGGGGGCAACAGAGATGGTCGGAACAGAGGAGAGGGTTGATTCCCCTCCTAGTTATGATGAGGGGAGGTCGGTTGTATCATTGCCGAGCCCTACCCCAGACTCAGAGGCGAAAGCTGAGGTGGCTACCAATCAGGAGGTAGCGACAGATTTAGGCCTCAAAAATATAGTCACGCTGAGTTAATACAGCCTATCAAGAAAATGTCTAAAAGACATGCTGAGTTCTATCAAATCATTTCCTCAAAAGTACGCAAAGTTCAAAATAGTACTCAAAGACAGCTCACCATTTGTCAGATTATAATTATGACTGATAGCACGACAGTCAATAAACGCCTCCTCGTATGCCACGTATGTACGAGATTCAAGAGATCTCAGCCGACTATTGCGTGATTTTTTGAAATCTTCTTCAACAAGATTCGGTCTTCATCAAGTTGGCGTACCAAAAAAGGGCTTATCATCATTTAATGTGACTGACAAAGCAATCAATGTCAGAGATTTTGTGTCAGTCGAGGCACGTCGAATCAAGACAGCTGGCCTTCTGACTCAAGTCTGCGTGCATTTTGAACTTCAGTGTTCCTGCCTCAAGTTTGCGTGTATTCTGAGCCTTCTGCCTCAAGTTTGCGTGTATTCTGAGCCCTCTCCCTCAAGTTTGCGTATATTTTGAGCCTAAGTGTTTCTGCTGTAAGTCAGCGTAGATTTTTTATCTCAACAGGGATTTCATCCTCAATTAGTTAGCAGATTATCATCTCAAATTATCAAATTGGAGTATGTGGCAGACATGCCACGGATCTCTCGTATGCGTGCCCCAGTAACTTGCACACGACTCATGCATGATTTCCATGTGTCCAACAGTTATGGGCCACGTCCAGTAACTGCTCATCAACCTTGCGTACGATTGAGTCCTGCATGATTATCAACTATGCATAGGTTATGAAGACAGTTATCTTTTTAGTTATTTTTTACTCTATAAATAGAGTTCTTTTCTCATTCATTGTACAGATATACAGAATATCTAAATTGATGTCGAATTCTTGAGAGCTTTTCTTCTTCGCATCGTCCAAGGGATAAAGCGATCGTCTTCTAGATCGGATTCCTACAGTTGTATTTTCCCAGAATCAAAATAAATAAAGTGAATTTATTTATAGAAAACAAATTGGCGACTCTGATGGGGAAACTCATCTCCTCTTCTGAGATGCCCAAAACTCAATGCGACGCTTCGTCGGTCGGATCGACGAAGAAGGTGATATCGATTCAGTTCAATCAACTCGCCTATGAAGAAATACAGCGGGCTAAGGGTGGCAAACACACTTCAGCCTCTATCACCACTGCCAAATCAAAGGGACGATATGTCTACGTCCCTAAGAATCTGTTGGCGACCAAAGATGGTGAAGTTTCTGCCACAATGTCTATTACTAACACTGGCAAGAACTCCACTGCAGGCACGCATACTCCTGTGTGCTCGAAGACGATAGCATCCAAAAGACACGCTAACAGTGATGGCTCCTTAGTCACATCTGTTTCCGTAGTCACACAGTCCAAAAGTCACACTGACAGCACTGGCTCTTTAGCCAAACCTGTTCTAGCGTGCATTTCCAAACCCAAAAATCATGCTAACAGTACTGGTTCTTTAACCAAGCCTGTCTCAGCGTGTATTCCGCACGCATCATCCACCAAGTTAGTTCTCCCTGACTCAGCATGCGTACCAAAATCTGGCTTTTTAGCTAAAACTTTATATGCTGACAGCACTGGCTCCTTAGCCAAATTGTCACCAGCATATTCTAAGAAGAATAGCACTTTAGCTATTTCTTTCTCCTTGCCAAGTTCTGCTAGAACTGGGGGTAGTCTTGCTATGGCTCCTCCACAAATGGCTCACAAAGTCCCTTCGAATAGGAACAACTCTTTGGTTGTTTCTTCTGCTCCTGTAGTGTTTACTTCAGGAACAGCTTTGGCTGACAGTTTTGTTAGTCAAAGAAAAAGAAATAGTCTTTTGACTACTCTTCCTTCTAGACATTCTATGTCTCAAAACATGAACAAGTCTAAAAAGAAACATTTCTTAATGTCTTCTTCTAAGACTTCTTCAAATTGGGCACAGAATTTGTCTCTACAAAATAGTTTGTTACCAACTCCTAATCAAGGGGATGGTTCAACTCTTCCTTCTCTACAAATATCCAGATCAATGGAAGGAAAACTTCAAGTATCAAAGACCAATGTTTTACCTCCAACAGATCTAAGAACGAAACTTAATCAATCCCGTTTGGGAAGCACTTCTGGTGTTAAGAAACCATACCAATCGGGAATAAAAGTAAGAGATCCGGATGCAGAATATGCCAAAAATTATATTGCTCAGATTAATCACTCTTTGTATAATCAAGAGCCGGCAAAATCCAAGGACAAGAAATACGTTCCTAATAAACAAAGATTGTTCTCAAATATACCTCAATCTTTACATACAGATTTGCGAGAACATCTTCAACAAAAGAGGAGGAATAATTCTCTGTCAAGGGATTATGAACATACTGATCATGATTGTGACTTCCAACCTAGGGTCATAATTCAATGCAGATGTCAAACTAAATGACAGTTTGTCTTTAATCGGATCCAGTGTGAACCTATGTCGGATGAAGATGAACCTCTTTTCGCCTCTATCAATATGGCCTCTCGGGATACTGGGAGTAGAACTGATAGTCAAGATGGGATATATAGAGGCACCAGATCAAGAGTCCTGGCTTCTAATCAAAGAATTTTGATTTCTGAAGACTATTCTGAATTCCTTGGAAAATCCAACTTCCCACCTCTTTCTATTGGGGGTAGTTCTCCTACGACTGATTTTGATACACAAAGCAATGATTCAGAACAAATAGTATCATCAACAATCCCTCGTATAGTCACAACTTATATGGTGGATGGGAATACTGAATTAAACAATGAACCTTCTTCTTCGATGACTCCCCAAGACCAAAGAATTGCTTCTTTGGAACAACAGATGAAATCTATGGCTGATACTATGAAGTCAATGTATAAACTTATGGCAACCTAGCTGTAAAATCAACAGACTATACCTGACGCCATACCAATTGACACTGGTGTAAATCCAGTGCATGTTCCTCCAGCAGTACAATCCCATATTCCTGGGCAAGCTCAACCAATTCCTAGCCATTCGGGAGCTGCGGGTAGCGCTTATAATGCTGTCCCTCCTCCTAACTATTCTCTACAAGCTATAACTCCACAATCTTCTGGAGTCGTTACTAAAGAATTGAGGAATCTCCGAACCCAATTTGAGGCATTCAAACAGAAAGACGGTTTACAAAGGTTAGGTATCAAGCAACCTTATCCAATAGAATGGAAGCAAGTATCATATCCTCCTAAATACAAGCCTCCTACTATCTCATTCTTTGATGGGACCACCTCCCCAAGTCAGTTCATCAATCACTTTGAAGTGATGACTGATCAGTTGCAACCGAGCGATGCCCTCCTTACTCGGGTGTTTGTCGGATGTCTCAAGGGAACGGCTTATGAATGGTATAGAAGTCTCCCTAATGGGTGTATTACCTCATTTGCCGGCTTCAAACAAATATTTTTTGAACGGTTCTGTGAAGGGCTCAATGACATGACTATGTCTTCTCTTATAAGAATCAAACAGAAAAATAATGAAACTACTGAGGATTTCATTGAACGGTTTCGAAGAGAAGCTCTGAAGATGCCTCTTGGAACTCCTGATGCTGTCACCATTGACACATGTAAATCGAATCTGTTACCAATCATCAGCATATGAACAGGATCTACTCAATTTCAAGATTGGCCTTCCTTCATAGTTAGTGCTAAAGCCGCAAAAATTAGTGCTGAAACTTTCAAAGGTTTAGGAGTGCACATGACTCCCAAAGAAACAGGTCAAAGTACTAGCAATAGTGCTAAATCCAATACTCGCAAAGGAAAAGAAACCCTTGAAGTTAATCTCCAGAGTAAAAATCAAGAGGTAATATCTGCCCAAGCTACCCCAGCTCCAACAAATCAACAACCAAGAGCACCTCGCCCCAAAGAAGAATACTCTTTTGACGACGATGACGTCCTTGGTATCTTTGAATGTCTACTTAAAGGTAATAAAATACAATTACCTGACATCAAGAAACCCGATGAAGCTGGTAAGACAAATCATCCGAAATACTGCCCGTACCATAGAATGTTGGGTCACACAGCTCGTACATGTTTTGTACTGAAAGGAAAAATCCAGGAAATGATCAAATCTGAAGCTGTCACTCTCACTCCGAAAGAAAAGACCGTCACCTCCAACGTTGTCTCTATGCAATTCGGAGATTTTCCTCCTCAACTCCTTGAAAGCGGGATCGTTCCTATTCCCAAGGTAACTCTTGAAATCATGAATATTCCCCCTCCCCACAGTCTGAAGGATTAGTACCGATCACTATTGAAACAGGAGAAATCATATGGATTCATCCCGATCTAGTGGCAGATTTTGAATCTCCTCCCCTTCAAAAGACTACTTCCCTAAAATCTAAAAAGGCTGAAAAAACTAAGTCATGTCATATGACTTCTTTCGGATCTACTTTCGACACAGAACCAAAAGATAAAGTAGAAGCACTTGCTGGTGCTACTAGAACAGGGAAACATTATCTAAAGGATTATTCCAAGAGTCCTGAAGATACTCCTGATATCTCTCCAGCTGACAAAGATACTCCTGATGTTCCTCGTGAGGAAGAATCATCCACTGCACCTGTTCCTTCAACTACATCGGTTGTACCTATTCCTTCCAAGCCCACAGCACTTGAGAAAGGCAAACAACAAGCTCGCTTCGATAAACCAATCAGGAAGTCCCCTCCCCTTGGACTTCAGAAGCCTTATAACTTTAACATTTTAGCTCAACTCGCTAGTACTCCAGCTAGAATGTCCCTCTTTGAACTTCTACGTCTTTCTAAAGAGACCCGGGAGACATTAAGTGAAGCACTTCTTCACGCTGACTCTTGTCTCGCACAATTAAAGAAGCCAGATGAAGAACCTGTTACTTGCTTACATTGCAATAGTATATTGGAGATCATCCCAAATATCACCTTTACACAAGATGACATGTTATTGGAGGGTAATCGACATGATCGGCCTCTCTACTACACCGGTTATATCGATACGATGAAGATAGATCGTATTCTTATTGATCCAGGGTCTGCTTTAAGCATAATGCCAAAGAGTCTGCTGGATGAATTAAAAATCCCTCTTCACAAACTTTCCAAGACGGTTACTAGTATATTGGGATTCAATCAAAGCCGAAGCGAGCCGTTGGGAAAGATTCATCTGAAACTTCAAATAGGCGATTTCAGATCCAAAGTCACTTTCTATGTGATCGAGATCGTGGGATCTTATAATCTTCTCCTGGGAAGACCCTTCCTTCATGAAAATAATGTGGTGTCTTCTACTCTTCATCAGTGCTTCAAATACATTGACAGCGATAGAAAGCTACAAAAAAAAGTTGCTGATATAAATCCTTTCACTAGGGTTGAAGCTTATTTCAGTGATTCCCGGATGTACAAAGAGGAGTATACAAAAATAGTACAAGCTATGGAAAAAGAAGATCCGCAAAGTGAGACCTTGATAATTCCTGTTAAAGGTCGAACTACTCAGCAACAGTCTCCTAAACCCTCTGGAGAAGGTCCTTTTATTATTCCAGTGAGCGGACGTATCTCTCCATTACCTCAATCATCTATCCAAGATACACTGACCATTCCTGTCAGTGGACGTACTACATTTCCTGTATCTTTACCTATAAAATAGGACACTCTGGTAATCCCTGTTGGTGGGCGAACTACTTTTCCATCTCAAGCTTCAAGGGAGCTCACCTCTTCTGAGCCATTTGTGAACGGTCTTAATCGAAACAAAACTCCTTCTCGTTCTTCTTCTCCCCCTTTAGTCATTGATTTGGCTAAGATTTCTAAGGTTCAACCTTCTTCTAATGTAAATACTACTACTTTTAAATTTAATGAAATATCTCCGTCTTTGCAGTATATCGATGTTTGTAATCATGTTCATAGTTATTTGCATTTATTAGATGACTTGAAAACAATAACCATAGGAGTTGTACAGACTTTTCATACAGAAGTATCCTTAGAATCAGTACAAGATTCATGCTTTCTAGTACCTAGCAGAAAACCAGGGGATATTCCAATATTCTTCTACAAAGGACCAAAAAACCCTATCAACCTTGAAGATGATGATAGAAATGATGATTCTGGAAGATTACAGTTGCGTCGTTACAGCCAGCAATCTAAAGATATTATCAAAAATATGGGCTATGACTTCAGAACTAGCCTCAATAGTGGGAAAGGAAGAAGAATGCCTGTTCGGATTCTTTCTCTAAAATATGGAAGGACAAAATGCGGATTGGGTTATATTGCTCCTACTTCCTTCATCAATATCATCCATGAAGACCCCGAATCTGACAAAGATAAAAGATCTGATTCTTCTAGTTCCTCCTCTTGGGATTCTGATACAAGTATCGGTGACTTCCACCGTAACATTCTGTCTTCCAACATGGTTTCCGTTGACGGTCCTGAAGAAAATGACGAAGACGAATTTGAAATCTCATCCGAATCAGAACAATGGGCCCAAAGGTTAGATAATCAATGGGAGTTTAGATTCGAGCAAAGAAAACCTTCGACTGAAGATAAACTCGTTCAAATAGATGTTGGTGAAGAGGGATCCCCCAAACCAATATTCATTAGTGAAAGTCTTTCAGAAACTGATAAGCAACACATGATCAAACTTATTCACGAATACATCGACGTCTTCGCTTGGAGCTATGAAGATATGCCAAGACTTGATCCACAGATTGCAACTCATAAACTCAATATTATGCAAAATGCGAAACCGGTCAAGCAACAACAGCGACGGTTCCGTCCAGATATTATGGATGCAATTGAAGCCGAAGTTAATAAACTCATGGCTTCTGGGTTTATCAGAGAGGAACAACATCCTGATTGGGTGGCTAATATAGTTCATGTCATTAAAAAGACTGGCAAGATCAGAGTATGCATAGACTATCATGATCTCAATACGGCATATCCTAAAGACGAGTTCCCTCTACCAATTACTGATGTTATGATCGATAATACCTGTGGTTTTGAACGGATGTCATTCATGGATGGGTATTCTGGATACAATCAAATTAAAATGTTTCCAGATGATGAGAAACACACTTCCTTCAGAACGTCGATCGGTACATACTGTTATACAATGATGCCATTCGGTCTCAAGAATGCAGGAGCAACCTATCAACGAGCCATGAGCACTATATTCCGTGAACATTTGTAGAAAATAGTCGAATGCTATGTTGATGATATTGTAGTCAAAAGTCGACAAAAGGAGGATCACATCTAAGATTTGAAAACTATATTTGATCTAATGCGTCAGCATCAATTAAGGATGAACCCTACTAAGTCCTTCTTAGGCGTCTCTAGTGGCAAATTTCTCGGCTTCGTCATTACCTCGAAAGGTATACACGTAGATCCCGAGAAGATCAAAGCCATCCAAGAGATGCGTCCTCCACGCACCTTAAAAAAGCTACGAGGATTTCAAGAAAGGATCACTTATATCAGGAGATTCATCTCTAATCTTTCAGGAGGCTGCAGACCATTCAATAAACTTTTGAAAAAAGGTGTTTCTTTCGTCTGTACTGACGAATGTCAGAAAGCATTTGATGACATAAAACAATATCTGATGAGCCCCCCAGTATTGGTACCTCCCATCTCAGGAATACCGTTCCTTCTATATACCCGAACAATGAGTCATTCATTCGGTGCACTGCTCACTCAAAGAATAAAAATAGTCATGAACAAGCCATTTACTATCTCAGTCGTACCATGACCGGAGCTGAACCTCGATATTCACCAGTCGAAAAAGAATGTCTAGCCCTTATGTTCGCTGTCCAAAAGAAACCAAGTGTTTTAAATTCTCGATTGGCTAACTAGGGAATTTTACTTGCTCAGTATGATATGCATTATATCCCTCAGAAATCGGTCAAAGGACAAGCTTTAGCTGATTTTCTGGCTGCTCATTCAATTCCAGAAAATTCCAAACTCTATGATGAAATCCCAGGTGAAGTCCTAGACTCAGACCAAATTGCTGAAGAAGATCCTACTTGGCGTCTATTCTTTGACGGAGCTTCAAGAATAGGTCCTAATGGTGACATTGTCGCTGGGGTTGGAATTGTTCTTGTATTGCCAGAAGGTCTTGCTATCCAAAGAGCTTATTCTCTCGATCAATCATGTTCAAACAACGTAGCTGATTATAATGCATTGCTTATTGGTCTTCAACTCGCTAAATATCTGAATATTCAACATTTGGAAGCTTATGGAGATTCTAAACTCATCGTCAATCTGATAAGAGGTACTTATGAAGTTCGTCATCAAGATCTGGTTCCTTACCATAGATTGGCCATATCTATGGCTTCTTCATTTGAAGAATTCTTCATCGAGCATGTTAGGCGAGCATGTAACACAGAAGCTGACGCTCTTGCTAATCTTGCGGTAGTGTTAGCTATTCCGGTTAGACGTCAACAAATGATTGTTGTTTACAATCGAGAATTATTTTATCTTGAGAACAATCTAACGCTAGGACTTCCAGTTGATATTGAAGAATCAACATCTCATGATGTCAATACAACAAGAGGATTCGGTATTGATTTAGAGTTCGACAGATTAAATCGTAAATCATCTTCATCTTCATCTGATTCTAGTATGGAATTCATCTTCAGTAATTTAGCTGAAACTCAGAATACGGATAAAGATTGGAGACTTCCTTTCTTAGATTTCGTATTGTATGATATCCTTCCAAATAATCCGAGTGAGGCAGCATCTATCAGACGATGATCACTCAGATTTTATTACAATCATACTACAAAAACCTTATATCGTCGAGCTTATGATGGTTTACTTCTTCGATGTATTGCCGGTGATGAGGCCCAACAAATTATCCGCGAAGCACATAATGGAATTTGTGGAGCACATCAGCTTGGACCTAAACTTCAAGACCGTATTCGACGCATGGGTTATTATTGGCCTACTATGGTAAATGATGCTATTCAATATGCCCGTAAGTGTAAAGCTTGTCAAATCCATACGGATTTTATCCATCAACCTTCCGAATTTCTACACCCAACAGCAGCATCATGGCCCTCCGAAGCTAGGGGCATGGATATTATCGGCCCAATCATTTCGGGAAAAATCTCTCTCTGTATCATTTGAACGTGACTAAATTCATTTTTTCGTCTCGATTTCAAAGTATTTCGAAACAATTTATTATTTTTCGAAAACTTTGAAGGGAGTTTTGTAGGCCTCAAAAATATAGTCACGCTGAGTTAATACAGCCTATCAAGAAAATGTCTAAAAGACACGCTCAGTTCTATCAAATTATTTCCTCAAAAGTACGCAAAGTTCAAAATAGTACTCAAAGACAGCTCACCATTTGTCAGATTGTAATTATGACTGATAGCACGACAGTCAATAAACGTCTCCTCGTATGCCACGTATGCACGGGATTCAAGAGATCTCAGCCGACTATTGCGTGATTTTTTAAAATCTTCTTCAACAAGATTCGGTCTTCATCAAGTTGGCGTACCAAAAAAGGGCTTATCATTATTTAATTTGACTGACAAAGCAATCAATGTCAGAGATTTTGTGTCAGTCGAGGCACGTCGAATCAAGACAACTGGCCTTCTGACTCAAGTCTGCGTGCATTTTGAACTTCAGTATTCCTGCCTCAAGTTTGCGTGTATTCTAAGCCTTCTGCCTCAAGTTTGCGTGTATTCTGAGCCCTCTGCCTCAAGTTTGCGTGTATTCTGAGCCCTCTGCCTCAAGTTTGCGTATATTTTGAGCCTAAGTGTTTCTGTTGTAAGTCAGCGTGGATTTTTCATCTCAACAGGGATTTCATCCTCAACCAGTTAGCAGATTATCATCTCAAATTATCAAATTAGAGTATGTGGCAGACATGCCACGGATCTCTCGTATGCGTGCCCCAGTAACTTGTACACGACTCATGCATGATTGCCATGTGTCCAACAGTTATGGGCCACGTCCAGTAACTGCTCGTCAACCTTGCGTACGATTGAGTCCTGCATGATTATCAACTATGCATAGGTTATGAAGACAGTTATCTTTTTAGTTATTTTTTACTCTATAAATAGAGTTCTTTTCTCATTCATTGTACAGATATATAGAATATCTAAATTGCTGTCGAATTCTTGAGAGCTTTTCTTCTTCGCATCGTCCAAGGGATAAAGCGATCGTCTTCTAGATCGGATTCCTACAGTTATATTTTCCCAGAATCAAAATAAATAAAGTGAATTTATTTATGGAAAACAACAGATCCTATCCCTGTAGAGGGATTTGATGAAAAGACTCGTTTGGCGGTCCTGACTTCATGGACGAGTCAGGAGGTAAGTGTTGATCTCCCCGTTTTGCCAGGGGAAGTATTGGCTGGTGATAGCACGTTGGGTATTGGAGAGGTGGCCACTGACGTCGGTGGTACTTCCGAGTTTGGGAAGGGTAAGGGTGTGATGGAACCCTTTGTTGCTCCTTCTACTTGGGGTACGATCTCGACGCCTGCCCCAGCTTCTTCTGTTCCCTTGGCTCCTCGGGCTAGTAGTCAGGCGCCTGTTGATGAAGAGCCTACTGATACCGAAGTTCCAGCCTCACAGGTTGCGGTCGACGGGTCTTCTTCCGGTCCACCGACTGGAGTAGCTCCTCCAACCCATGCTATGACGCCGCAGGTGCTGGCAGACGCAGACGAATATATAAAATTTATCGTTGAGGTAGTGTACAAAATACTGCAGAGGGGGGGTATCGATAGTGATGGACGCCAAGGGGAGCTTTGCAACGTCAAGAACTCTGACATTGCCTCATATCAAACTGATCCGTGTTCACCAGGGCCATGATCACCTGGCCGTCATTCTGGAAGCCACTGTGGCTGAGTTGGACCAGCGGCTTTCCGAATTAGAGCACATCCAGCAAAATGACCTCTCCGTCCAGATAGATACGGAGAAGGAGAAGCTGCTCGTCGAGACTGAGTCTTCCTACCAGGCCACAGTGAGTGTCTGGGAACGCGAAGTGGCTGAGACTGAAGCTGCAGTGGAGCGATTATCTCTAAGTTCCTCTCATCTTATTTTATATATATATATATATATATATATATATATATATATATGTATATATATATATATATACTAGTCATAACCCGTGCCCATAGGGCATGGTTCATTTAAGGTATTCTCCCTCAAAATTTTGGACCCCAATTTTAAACGAACAATAATAATTTTGAGGCCCCCATCAAAATATTAAATTCCAACCACTGCTGGATGTGAATTTTATTTGGATTTCCCATAAAACCCCATTCTCAATAATGCTCATCCACAACCATTATGAGGCCCCCATCAAAATATTAAATCCCCATCTTTGGATTCTCCATAAAACCCCACTCCTAATAATGCTCTTCCCCATAAAACCTCACTCCCAATAATGCTCTTTCCCATAAAACCCCACAACCGTTGATTCACCAAGATTAAATCCCAACCACTCTTTATCTTGGCACAGTCAGCCCTAGGATTCAAAAACCTTTGTGTTTTGTATAAGATATATATATATATATATATATATATATATATATATATATATATATATATATATATATATATATATATATATATATATATATGTATGTATTTTGTGTATATATATGTACACTATTATATATATGTTATATTTACTATTATCATATATATTTACTGTTATCTATATATATTATATATTTATTTCTTTATATATATGTATATATACTTCCTTTTATATATATATATATATATATATTTTTTTTATATATATATAAATATATATATATATATATATATATATATATATTTTATATATATATATTATATATACTTCCTTTTATATATATATATATATATATATATATATATATATATATATATATATATATATATATATATATATTTTATATATATATTTATATATATATATATGTGTGTGTGTGTGTGTGTGGTGTGTGTGTGTGTGTGTGTGTGTTATATATGTATATGTATACATACATAACTGTTTAGCCTATATAATTTACGTAATATTGTACATATATTATACTTTAATATATGTAAATATACTTGTCATATGTATATAACTACTATGTATAATTTTACCTTGTTAAAATATTAATATTTATTTTATACTTTTACCACTTTGTATTTTTGTGTATTTTAATTACTGCAACCATTTGATGTCCAAGTCTAGCATGGGTATTTGGGCTCAAATGTGTTTTCACACATTCAAGACCTGTACGAGTCATATTGGACTTGATTCACGGCCTTGGGTCCTGTATTTGAACTCTGGTTCAAATTATGTACATGGACAAAATACGCAGATATTTAATTATTTAATTTTAATTGTGTACCATGCTGTTTTTGAATTTCTAAAAATACTTTTATTGCTGTTAAAATTATGGAAAAATAGTATTTAGATACTATGTTAATTTAGCTAATTTATCATAACTTTTTCAGTATTTAATTTACAGTTTTGCCACTGTTTTGGCATATGAAACCAGAACTCATTTTCTGTGTACTTATGAAAACTGATTTTTATAAAATACTTATACTGGTTAATAAATTCTAAAAAATTATCATAAATTTCTATAATTAACAAGGATCATTTTGGTACTTTATTTTATGTAAAATTGAGCTTTTTGTCTATCTCAAAAATTATTGGAACATAATGAACAGTTGATTTATTTATTGAATAATTATGACTTGTAACTTTTTTATGTGTTTTGTGTTTTAGTCGTATTAAACCTCACCCCACACTAGTGTAAAGACCCTAGAAAGTTAGTTTGATTATTGTGTCACCCCACATTGGTCTCCTATGCTAACGTCATCATTTTGGCTAGGTGCCCAGTCACAAGTCGTGTTGCACCAATTAGTGTCTTAATGTTTTAGCTTAGTGTAAAAACTAAGTTTATGTATCTATTTCTACAGTGACAAGTTACCAGGCATCTATAGCATTTTTATCGCATCTTGCTTTGCTTTGCTAGAGGCAAGTACTTTCTATAAACTTTACATACTGTTACATCAATGAACTGCAAATCCAGCCATGTTAAATGCTGATCCTTGGGGTAGCAAGTTAAATATTCACATGTTGTACTTTCAGTTACTACCATGCTTAGAATAGTCTTTATGTATCTCTCATTATTAGAACCTGGGTTATGGGGAAACTGTTAGTAGCATACGTGATCATGCCCCCTTACTCGTACGTACGTACCGAGCAAGATTGACATTTTATATATACCTTGTCGTAGGCGTACCAGCTGTATTTGTACGTATGTAAATCTATCGCTTGTTTTACTTGTACGAAAGTACATTTTATATACTTGTACCATAGTACATTTTACACCTATTGACGATCACATACCTGCTACAATTTTAAATATTACATATACATCTGTCTCTATGACATATGTGTCCTTGCTATGATAGATTATGTGATTCCAGGTTTCCAGTTATTCCTCTTATGTTCATTTCTATGTTTCATATGCTAGTTTGTTAGAATCAGTACTTGCTCCCGTCCTGACAGGATAACGTTGTAGGTATCCTTACTGAGGAGGAGTTACTCTGCGACTCATATTAGGGAGATACTGCCGAGGACTAGGCTTTCCCTTACGAGGATGTACCTGTGGGGAAACTCGTCTAGTTTGCATAGTTGCTTGGGATATTTTAGTGTTGTCATGTATTAGACTACGTATTTTTAACTGGACATGTATCAAGTTTTACATTTCAGACTTGTACTTGGACTTATTACTATATGAGACAACTTTTGTGTTTGGAGCATTTATGACTTTTATTTACTTATAGAACTGTTAGCACATTTAGTCTTATCTTATTATCTCTAGAACAGCTTACTGCGCTTTATCTCAAGCGTAGGCTGGACATGACTCGGCCCGGCCCAACAATTTGGGTAGCGGATCGTGACATATTTTTAGTGGTGGCCCATGCAAGTCTCTGACTAAATTGTTTGGTTACGTCATTGTACCAAGCTTGTCTACAATTAGGAACTTAAGGTAATTAGACAACATTAGGAATGACGCTTAGAACACCTAGAGGAATACTAGGATTGCAACATAGGAAATACGTCACATGCTTGCTATTATAATTAGATTTCTTGTTTATGATTGTTTACTTTAGAGAGTTCTTATCTATCCTTTTTATTTTATTTAGATGGTGCTTACTCGTTCATCCCAGTATGTCACACCTGAGAATGGCAGACTCCCTATCCAGTCGGCTGACCAGTTGACTGATACACCCCCACCTCCACCTACCATACTCCACCACTCCACAAATCCACCAACCCAAATGCCTCAACCACCTTCCACATCACAGTCCCAGCAGGACCCGATAATCCCACTACCACCCATCAATATACCTACCCAGGCTTCCGTCACACTCGACGGAAACCAACTGCTCACTCTGATCCAGGGGTTCCTCACAACCCATCAGGAGCAGACTACCCTACTCTGCCAGAGCATGGAGCATTCTGAGGAATGTACCGTGGTCCCACCACCTGTAGAGCCACGGCAGAGAGCGGGGACGATCAAGGACTTCATGGGTCTGAACCCCAAGGAGTTCTCAGGGACTGAGGGCATAGTTGTAGCAGATTACTGGCTAGACTCAGTAGAGAGGAAGCTCCTTAGAGCTAGGTTTCTGAATGACCTCCAGGTCGAGACAGCGGGATTTTTGCTGACAGACTTGGCAGGAGTTTGGTTCCGAATGAACCGCTATTCGCGAGAGTGTAACGCCCTAGTCCCAAAATACGTAGGACTAGGAACGTAGACATGCCAGTTGTATACATACGTAGGACTAGGAACGTAGACATGACAGTTGAATACATAAGCTGTAAAATGCAGTAGAACCATAACTAATCTCATCCACACAAAAATAAATAAATAAAGATATCATACAAAGATAATGAATTGTCTTGATACAATATGTTGGGCGGAGACAAATCCACTACCAACAAGTAAGACAAAAATATATGGATAATAAAATGAGTTTGGCGAGCGAAGCGAAGACGATCCAAACACAATCATCCTCGAAGAAATGGAGATGGTCACGGCTAAAGCTAGAGCACCTGCGAAAAGATAATAGCACACACCTGGCGAGACAACCAGGTCCTCAGAGGGACGTAACAAGACACATAATATCATACCAATAACTGAATAATTAAAGCTCAACAGAAAAGTACATGTGACTATGCGACGTAGGCATTTTGTGTAACCTATGAGCCTAGTATAGATACCATGTGAATGTAGGTATCATAGATTGTCAATAATATGTATGATATAGTACATATATGCATATATGTATATATATATTATTGTTATGTAATATATGTTAGTATAGTGTGTGTGTTTGAATGAGATAAGGATGTGTGTGGTTAGTGGAGAGAAGTGAGATTGATAGAGGATATGTGCTAGTGTGTGTTTGATGTTGTATAGATGGTAGTGTAGTATGTGTGTTATGAAGGTGAGAGAGTTGGGAGGATCATGCCATCCTATTTGACTTGAGGCTAGTGTAGTTGTTGAGTGATTTGTGTTTTGATTGAGCGGTAGTGTGTTTGTATATAGATGTGTATAGGTGTGTTAGAAGAAAAGGGTGGTGGATTTGGTATATGTGTTTGTGTGTGTGGTTAGATGGTTAGAGAGTGAGAGAATGAGTAGAAAAGTAGCAGGAAAAAACAATAAGTAGGAAAAAGCAGTAAGTAGAAGCAGTGCAGGATGGTTTTTTGGGATTTTTGTGGTCTCGAAACATCTCCTTTTGACCCACCTTAGCCCCAAATACCTACCCACACATATCAACCACATTTAGTACTACGAAACCCCTAAGTTAGAGAGTGTTTTTAGTGTGTTAGGCGGTTAGTATGTAGTGTTTATAGTGGTAGAAAATAAGGTTTGTCAATGTTAGAAAGTATGCCATGTTATGTTATCTTGAGGGTAGTGGTAGATGTTTGAGTTAGTTTTTGAGAAGTTATTTTAGAAGTAGCATTCTAAGTTAGATGGGGGTTAGATAGATGATGTTTGTGAGGGAGAGTGAGTGTGGTTTAGAAGAATGAGTTATGTTAGATGTTGTATCTTGATATCTCAATATTACCTTAAGGTAATGTGTAGGAGAGTAACATATTAGAAAAAAATAGTTTTGATGCCCAAGAACCCTAGATTTCTTGGTTGGTAAATCTTAGATAGGATAGTATCTAGCTACCCTAAGGAGCCTAGGCTAGTATCTTGAGTATTAGCGGAATTTCCTTTGTAATGGGCAATGTATCGGAATTACCTTGGTAAGGGTAAATGTAGGTAATAGGGTATAGTTAAGATATTGAGTTTAACTTCTAAGATATAGTTAGAATTAGGTTCTCTTGGTTGGTAATGGTTAGGATTAGTGTCCTCAGACTAGTTTTGACCTCAGTTGACCATTTTGACCAAAAGTCAACAAAAGTCAACCGAAAGTCAAACTTAGCCTATAAGTGACTAGAATTGACCGAAACCAAACCAAAGTTGACCAGTTGACTGAAAGTCAACAGTTAGTCAACATTTGACTAGTTTGACCTAGGGTTGACCCTGGGTTGACTAGAGTTGACCAGAGTTGACCATGGTTGACCAGTTAACCAAAAGTCAACTGTAAGTCAATCTTTGACTCCGTTTGACCTAGTTTGACTTGGATTGACTTCAGTGACTTGGTATGACCTAGTATGAACCAGTATGACCTAGTACAACTCAATTTGACCTAGATTGACCTAATTTTGACTTAGACTTGCATTCATGACTTAAATCAGTTTCCTTTTTCAGTATACAACCCTGTTTAACTCATAGCATCTCATCTATATATCTGTGATTACTCTGAGCGTCTGTTCACTTTATCAGCTCAGGACCACAGGCGAGTACATTCACTGATAGTTTTTATTGTCTTAATATCTGCTATATCAGATTCAGTTGTAGTGTCTTACTTGATTTTCAGACACAATATTTCACGGACTAGTATATGTCGGATCCTGTCATGAGATGTTGTTCCCGGATTACTTGGTATATTGGTACATGACTCGATTTGTTACTTGTACTTGTATAGACATGGACTTGGGAGTGGGCTGATCACCTGTTTTTGAATCCCGTGTCATGACGTGTTATGTCCGGATCCTTTATACTATTCGGGGATGGGGAGTTATTCATGGTTGTGTGATCAAAATACCCACTTGATCTTCACACTTGTACTCGACACTTGTCCATAGCTACTTGTTCACAACTTGCCATGGTGACCGGGCTTATCTTCACACTTGTTGCTTCACAATTGTTATTTGTTCATAGCCGGTCAGATGGAAAGCTTGAACATGTTTTCCCAAGCCGATCACATAACGCACTAATAATTCAAGGCACTGTTTATATTTATTTATCCTAGGAGGCTAAGTTCTGTTCGGGAGAAGAGTTACAACCCCGGTCCTCGTTTGGGTTAAGGGTTGTAACTCGGCTTCCGTATAGTTCCTACGCAATCCTACATATATATTGTCATCCTATTCAGTACTCACATCTTGATATATTTATTTCTAATTGATTTGTCTTCTATTCCATTACACTGTCTCTTATAGAAATTATCAATTCATATGGAACTGTTGTTGGTGTTTGTACTTGCTCATTTTCTGACAGGATACCGTTGACATATTTCAGATGATTCTGAGGCAGATTGCCCGACCTATTATGGGGTCGAGTCTGATGGAGTAGACCCGGGCTGTGGTTTGTTAGTAGAGCCACTAGACTTTGCTCACCCTGAGTAGTGTAGCTTAGTTAGGTTTGCCTGGCCTACGAGCCAGCTAGTACTTTTTTGACTGTAGTAGTTTTTATATATTATGTGATTCTCTGGGTTGTTTGTGTATAGCTCTGGACTTGAGTGGATCTTGGACTTATTTCCTGTTCTCATCATTCGTATTTTCCTTTCCATACTATCTACCTTAGTTTTACATTTGTGATTGAGACTGTATTGCTATGTCACCTCCATTCAGAGTGTATATACTGTACAGGTACATTTATCTGTTTAGTTGTAGTATTTATAGATGACCTAGACAGCGTTCTACCGCCGATGCTGCGGCGTAGGCTGGACGTAACCACATACTCGTGCCCCTAATTAGGGTGCGGGTCGTGACACTTCTAATCCTATTCGCAGGCTTGCTTGGTACGATAAAGTAACCAAACAATTTATCTTGTCCTGCATGGGCCACCACAAAAACATTTAACGCCCCAGTCCCAAAATACGTAGGACTAGGAACATAGACATGCCAGCTGTATACATACGAAGTATACTCCAATATATGGAAACCTCGTATGAATACATAAGTTGTAAAATGCAGTAAAACCATAACTAATCTTATCCACACAAAAATAAATAAATAAAAGATATCATACAAAGATAATGAATTGTCTTGATACAATATGTTGGGCGGAGACAAATCCACTACCAACAAGTAAGAGAAAAATACATGGAAAATGAAATGAGTTTGACGAGCGAAGCGAAGACGATCCAAACGCAATCATCCTCGAAGAAATGGAGATGGTCACGGCTAAAGCTAGAGCACCTGCGAAAAGATAATAGCACACACCTGGCGAGACAACCAGGTCCTCAGAGGAACGTAACAAGACACATAATATAATACCAATAACTGAATAATTAAAGCTCAACAGAAAAGTACACGTGACTACACAAATAAAGGTCCTTAACCATTCTAGGTGAAAATGCACTTTGAAGACAACGTTCCACACAAGGGCTTTCGAGGCTAGAAACACGACGCGTTAGCGTTTCAACCAAGGCACTAGTGGCTTCTAGAGAAAAGTAAATGCACGGCCACTAGCTTTTGGGTGAGTCACTAACGGCAACTAGACGAAAGTAAATGCACGACACATTTGTGTTTCAACCGAGGCAATAGTGGCATCTAGAGAAAAGTAAATAAATGCACGGCCACTAGCTCTCGACTGAGTCACAAATGGCAGCTAGACGAAAGTAAAGGTGTGAAAGCCCCTGCGCCTAATAACTGTCTTTACCTTCCCCATGCACTACTCGTGCTGAATCCACATCACGACATTCCTAATAACTGCTAAGTCTTCTAGACAACCATAACTATTTAGCAGTTATTGCCTATCGCACGACATGTGAGCACCGATGGCCAGTCGATACGTACGTTCGAGATCTATATGAGACACGTGACATCGTTGTACACAAGTGTCGGTCCATGAATGCGGCATAAACAAAGGTGGTCCTTTAACTCTAGGCTAAATGTATAAAGAAAATACAATATAATAATTTGCAACTACATACTGTTTTGAAAGAACAACTTATAAGAAATAAAACATGCATGATATTGAGCAAGAAATTAAACAGTAAAGGCAAGGTGTCTTGTCTGGTGTGTCGTCTGATGTGGTACGACGATCCGACAAGTTCTGTTTTGTCCAATAGCCGAGATCGATGGGTAAGCGTCCGAAATTCACGAGAAAAATAAATGCGCGATTAGTCGTGATCAAGGGATAATCAAGGAGAATTTGTGGAGATAGATACATATATTAATTTTAGAAAATTATTTTTTATAATACTTTCACGTAATACTTGAAAATATTTTATATATACAATTTGAAAATTTATCTTTTTATTAGTCAAAATATACGTCTAGATAAATATTTAAATTTTAAATTTCTTTTTTTTTGGGCTAAACTCACATTTAAAATATATATAATATACATATTGTAGAAAAGTACTTTTCGTTAGTCACAATATTTTAATAAAATATGGGAAAAATAATTTTAGGACTATTTAGTGGTGTCCAAATAATTTTGAAAAAATATGTGTTTATCAAATTTATTTAAGTAAACAGAAATAATACACTATTAATTCTAAAATAATAATAATAATATAATAATACTAATAACAATGATAATAACAGTAATAATAATAATGATAATAATAATAATAATAATAATAGTAATATATAGTAATGATAATAATAAGAAAACTAATAATAATAATAATAATAATAGTAATATACAGTAATGATAATAATAATAAAACTAATAATAATAATAATTATAATAATAATAATAATAATAATAATAATAATAATAATAATACTGATGATATTAGTAGAATAAAACTCTAAAAAAACCAATTGTTACTTTTCCTCCCCCCTTAATTCGATAGGTAAGAGAGGGAAAGGGAGAGAGAGAGAGGGAGCGGTGAGGGGTTTGAGAAAGGGTTTACCAGAGCTGCTCCGGCTGGCGTTCGCGGCGGAGACGGGCACCTGACGCGGAGGCGCGGGGGAGGGACGGCGTCGGTGGTGGCGCCCATCGCTACGAGGGGAGCTCCGACGGTGGCGCAAGGTCCGTGGAGGCAGAGGCGGTTCTCAGGTGGGTTAGGTCGGCGTCGGTGGTCCACGGGCTGACACGACGACGAAGGTGAGGCGGTGGGGGTTGTGTAGATTGGGGCTGTGCGCTCCGAGCGAAGGCGCTATGGATTTTTGGGCGGCGGCGGCAGATGTGGGCGGCAGATGTGGGCGGCGGCGGTCGGCTCTGGCCGCCGGCACTGGGGTTCTCGAGCGGTGATGGCGCTGCGGAGAAGACGGAGGTCGACGTCATGTTGTTCCGTGCGGCGCGGATCCGACAGCGGTGGTGCGCGATCACGCGACGGTAGCATTGGGCACGCTCGCGTACGGCGGCGTCGGTGGGGGAGGACGGGCGACGCGGACCGCAGTAGCTAGGCCTGGCGGATCTAGGGAGAGGCTCGACGTCGCCGGTGGCCAGGTAAGTTTAGGGTTAGGGTTTTGCCTTCTTTTGTTTTTGTGGTGATGGTGGAGTGTGGCGTTTGGGCGGCGATGGCCGGAGTCGGGTGGCCATGGATGTTGTGGAGGGGTTGATGATGGTGCTGGTGGTGGTTTTTCGGTTTGGGGCGGCGATCGCCAGAGTCGGGTGGCTGCTGATGGTTGCGTTTGTGGTATCGAAAGGGGTTGTTGGGGTCTGGTCGGGTAGATGGAGGTGATGGCAGGCGAGGAGCGAGGTTGGTGGTGATCGGGTTGAAGGAGGCGAAGGGGATGATGACGATGGCAACAGTGGTGGTGTTGGCGGTGGCAGTAATAGCGGGGCAGCCAGCTTGCTAGGGTTAGGATTAGAGAATTAGGGATCAAAATTAGGGTTTAGGGATTCGATGATGTTGGGGTGTGTCCGACACGGGGAAGGAGATAAATTGTATATATAACAATAGAATAAGATATGGACACTGACATGGTGCACGCACATTTGTGGTGGAGAAAATTATGGAGGAATAATGAATGATAGAAATTGGAGGAGTACTTGCCTATTTATAGGATGTGGGAATTCCCAATTGGATAAGAATTAGGAATAGTTTAAATTCTCCCGTAGATAACACCGCTTATTTAATTTAAAACAATTAAATCCAATTCTAGTTCGAATCTAGATAATCCTATCTTTTAAATAAGGGCTATTTAAATTAAATCAACAAAATCAAAATTTTAAATTTTAAATATCATGACAATTAAACATTAATCAATCAAGTTTCAAAATACCTTTTTATGGATAATAATAAAATAAAAATAAATAATTTCGAAAATCAAATATATATACATGAATTAAATAAATAATAATTTCAAAAATCAAATATATGCATGAATTAAATAAATAAAAAATTTCAAAAATCAAATATATATATGAATTAAATTTTCATGTACCTCAATGGAATTAGAATAGTTACGAAAATATAGTTTTTCGAAATACTACTTATATTTATAAAGTAAATTAGCCTTTTTATGATAAATAATTAAAATAAAGTTTGAACGAATTTCGTGCAACGTACCTCGTACCAAACTATTTACCTTATACTATTTAAATTAAATCCATAAAATTAAATCGAGATTTAAAATGGCCACAAAAATTTTCAAATATATTTTCCAAAAATACCAATAATAATAATTTCAAAATAATAAATATTTTTAAATATCTTTTTGAATAATAAAATAGTAATATTAATAAATTTTGAAAATGGAATTATACATAAATTTAATTAATGTATCTCATATGCAAGAAATATTTGCATAAAATAAACCTTATGTAAAATACAAATAATTATTATCTATATAAAAAATAAAAAAATGTTTTACTAAAAATATGTACGCTCGCACATATTCGCACTCGTCGAGCAATTACGAAAAATGAAATTTTGCCTACGACGTACAATACGACTACACGACGTACAATACAAAATTTTAAATCCGTACAAATTTTAATAAAAAATATAGTAGAAATTTAGGGGTTTTACATCCTATCGGCCCATGGTCGATAGTGTCTCTTATGAGCGCTACCTACTACCACTCTCTCTCCATCTATGCTGAACACCTAAGCTCCTGCGTAGAACGTTGTCTTCTCAAAGAGTATATCACATAGAATGGTTAGGAACCTCTACGCATGTATATTTTCTATTGAGCTCTTATTATTCAGTTTATGGCATGATATTATGTGTCATATTACGTCCCTCTGAGGACCTGGTTTTTCTCCAGCTGTGTGTTCATATTTTCTGCGGGTGTTCTAGCCAAGGCCGTGATCTTCTCTATTTCTCGAAGATAATTGCTCTTGGTTCGTTTTTATCATTTTATCGATTGCTTTCTTGTACATTTATATCATTGAGATAGTTCTCCGTCCAACGATTGTATCATAAATATTCAAGTTGATTTTTTTATATTATTATTCTTTTCATTGTGGATGAGATTTAGTATGTCTTGAATTACTACATTTTACAGCTTATGTATCCATACGAGGCCTATGTATCCATACGAGGCCTATGTACTTCGAGGCAGCGAGATTTCTGCTGACAGACTTGGCAGGAGTTTGGTTTCGGAATGAGCCGCTATTCGCGAGAGGGAGGGCCACTTGGGATCAGTTCAAGACCCAGTTCAAGAAGAAATTCTTCTCGACCACCGCTAGGGTAGCCATGGGGCTATGATTCCAGAACATCCAGCAGGGGAACCATTCTGTTGAGGAGTATGCGGCAGAGTTTAGTCGCTTGAGCCGTTTCGCTCCTAGTATAGTTGCAGACCCTGAGGAGATGACGCATAGGTTTTGCCATGATCTAGTTCCAGACATTGGCATTCTTATAGTGGCGAACGGTACGACTGACTACTACCTGTAAAACCCCTAAATTTCTACTATTTTTTAAATAAATTTGATACTGATTTTTTTATTTTTGTATATTGTACATCGCGTAGTTGCATTGTACGTCGGTCGCAAAATTTTGTTTTTCGTAATTGCTCTACTAGTACGACTATGTGCGAGCGTACATATTTTTGAAAAATATTTTTTCTATTTTTATAGTATCGAAATAATACAGATAATAATTATTTTTAGCTATCATGCCTAAATTTTCAAGTTTATGATTTTAATTAAGAAAAGCCTTTCATTTATACAGATATAATAATAAATAATTTTTTCTATAAAATGGTATATTAGAAAAGTATATTTATGTAAATATTATTTGGACATATATATATATATTTCGTAATTATTTATTAGTTTATTTTTAAATAATAATGTAATTTTCAAAATTATTATTATTAGTATTGTTGGAAAATATATTTTGAAATTATTTTGGCGATTTAAATCTTGATTTGATTTAATGGATTTATTTAAATAGTTAAATTAATATATATATTTTTGAAATTTGATTGATTTTAAACTAAAGGATGGAATTTAATTAGATTTAAATTGATTTAGATTTCGATTGAAATTTATTGAATTTGATTTAAAATAAATAGAGAAATTATCTAAAGAGATTTGCAACTATCATAATCCTTATCTAAATAGTAGCTTCCACCTCCTATATAAGGAGAGGCTCATTATTCTCTATTCCATTAATTTTTTTCCACCTACAAATGAGTTTGTGCATCGTGTCCGTGCACATCAAGCCATATCCATTCACTTCTTCTATTTTTCATCCAAATTGATTAATTTTCTCATTAAAGAAATTATCTTTTCCCTTCCATCAATTTTTTCCTATCACAAATTCTTACTATCCTTTTACCGATCAACCAAGTCCGTCTATCCTAGTAGTCCTTAAATTTCGAGTACGAAAATTTTCAAAGGTGGGTAGATTTGTAACTCATCTTTCCAAAATTATTATTTTTTAAATTATATCTATATATTTTAATTTCGTATTTAAAAGTAATTTTCGTAGAAATTTTGTTAAAGATATTTTGTGATTACTTTTGTTACCAAAAACTAGTTTTAAATTAATGGTTTGAAATCATGTTTCTAAAAAAAATGTTCTTGAATTTTTTATTTGATATATAAAATATGTTTTTTTTATTTTTGGTCTTTTAAAAATTGGTTTTAAAAAAAATGAGCGATAAAAGGTTTTTTTTGTCTATTTATTTTTAAATAACGATTTGGATTTATAAAAGTAAGTTTGTAATATTTAATGACATCGAGTATTATTTTGATATGTTAATCAGTTATTTGATTATATTTGGATTTATTTAAATTATCTTGATGGTTATCAACTATACTTTAAATTATGTTGATAATTTAAATATTGTTTAAAATACTTACGATAACTAATTCGAGCATTATGATTTGTCTAATCTAGATTTGAAATGTTAATTGATTCAATAATTATTTATTATTTGATTTAAATTATTTTGATAAATATTGGATATTATTTTAAAGTTATTATGTTGAGTTTCATTTGGATTTGGATTCATATGATTTGAATTATTTGACAATATAGAATAATACTTAAAGTTATTATGGTGATCATTTAAAGGATTGCAATCAAATTGATTTGTATTTTTAAATAATTTATTTGATTTAAATTTATGGGAAGATTTATCCATTAGAAATTCTTATCCTATTGGAATCATATCTACCATTAATTAGATCATTTTTATTTAAATCAAATCCTATCTAATTTAGGAGATAAATCTGAAATAAATACCTATATAAACCCAATACATCCCCCTTCTATCAGCTATAATTCGAAATTATTTTTAGTCCAATAGAAACTCTAAAATTCGTCATTAGAATTTAGTCCCGCTTTTTAGCAGCAAGAGCAACTTGGAACAACGATATCTCCTAGCTCCAAACTCTGTTCCGCCTCCAGTTTTTTTAAAATAAGCATATCGAGGTAAGGTTTCCAAAAACATATTTTAATAGACAAAATCTGTTTTATAGATTTCTACAACACTGTTTGAGTATCTAGTGTCCCAAAAATAAACGTATTTCAGTATTTTTGCGATTTCGGGAGATTCCGAAAATGAAAATGCGATCCGTTTAGTTTTTCGGAAAGCTAATACGAAAACCTATACCATATCCTAACTTCAGAATTTATTAAATAAATGTAATAGGTGCAGTATTAATTATAATTAGATAATAGACTATTTTTAGCATCTGAAGTTGTTCCTGCACCTTCCTCTTTGTGCGCTGTTGTTGATTCGTCGCCAGGATATCATCTTACCTCACTCGGACATCAGACAAGACACCTTGCCTTTACTGTTTAATTTCTTGCTCAATATCATGCATGTTTTATTTCTTATAAGTTGTTCTTTCAAAATCCTATGTAGCTGCAAATTATTATATTTTAGTTTTCTTTATGTATTTAGCCTAGAGTTAAGGGACCACCTTTGTTTGTGCCGCATTCATGGGCCGACACTTGTGTACCACGATGTCACGTGTCTCATATAGATTCGAACTTGCGTACCGACCGTATATCGGTACATACAGGACGAGCGTTAGGATATAACTGCTAATATAGTTGTCTAGAAGACTTAGCAGTTATTAGAAATATCATGGTGTGGATTCAGCATGAGTAGTGCATGGGAAGGGTGAAGACAGTTATTAGGCGCAGAGGCTTTCACATCTTTACCTTCGTCTAGCTGCCATTTGTGACTCAGCCGAGAGCTAGTGTGCCGTGCACTTATTTACTTTTCTCTAGATACCACTAGTGCCTCGAGTGAAACACAAATGTGCCGTACATTTTCTTTCGTCTAGCTGCCGTTAGTGACTCACCCAAGGGCTAGTGGCCGTGCATTTACTTTTCTCTAGACGCCACTAGTGCCTTGGTTGAAACGCTAATGCGTCGTGTTTCTAGTCTCGAGAGCCCTTGTGTGGAACGTTGTCTTCAAAATACATTTTCACATAGAATGGTTAAGGACCTTTATTTGTTTAGTCATATATACTTTTCTGTTGAGCTTTTATTATTCAGTTATTGGCATGATATTATGTGTCTTGTTACGTCCCTCTGAGGACCTGGTTATCTCGCCAGGTGTGTGCTCTTGTCTTACGCAGGTGTTCTAGCTCTAGCCGTGATCATCGCTATATCTTCGAGGATGATTACAATTGGATCGTCTTCGCTTCGCTTGCCAAACTTATTTCATTTTCCATGTATTTCGTCATTTGCTTGTTGGTAGTTGATTTGTCTTCGCCCAACATATTGTACAAATACATTTCCATAGATGATTATATAAATTCTTTATTTTCCTTTATTTGTGGATGAGATTAGTTGTTATGGTTTCTACTGCATATTAGAGCTTATGTATACATACAAGGCCATGTACTTCGTATGTATACAGCAGGCATGTCTACGTTCCTAGTCCTACGTATTTTGGGACTGGGGCGTTACATATTTTTGTGGTAGCCCATACAGGTCTAGATAAATTGTTTGGTTACTTTACCGTACCAAGCAAGCCTGCATATAGGATTAGAAGTCTAGGATCTCATCCACATACTTGACCTCTTTCTTCGATCCCATATTTGAATTACTGTTCGACTCATCAATTGCATCTTGCTTGATTCTTCCTATCATTATTCTTATCTTCCCTTCGTGTTTGCTAGAGATTGACCCTACTAGTTAGATATCCCAAACACTATTAGTTTAATTCTTTTAAGTTGGGTATAATGCTTTATGACCTAGTAATCCCTTTGTCCTTGTGACCTATATTAGTAAGTTCACTTAGATTCTAGAATTTAGAGGACCCTAACCCATCTACTCAACCAAGGACTTGGACAAGAGGACTGTAGGACGACTGTATAAAGACCATCACAGGACATGACTTAGATCCTTTAGAAGTCCGACTATACTCCCTCTCAATTTTAAACTCTCGTACCTATATTTTTACTATCTAGACTAATGATGCTAATGTTGCCTAGTTTTTGCAAGCTAAATTCTTTATCAAGCTTGTTCATGACATATGTTATTGGAGGCCTTCGCTAACGTATTGTCTACTCAGAACCGGTGTATGATGGTCTGATCAACCTAGTGCACTTTGGTTCGCTTACATCTATCGTTCTACATGGATGGAGATTTAGCTAAACTTGCCCTTTAGAGTCCCATCCGTGACTGCCTTGGCAACTCTTTTTGAATTATTCGGTCGCCTTTGAAACACGTATTCGTATTCGATAACGCCTCCTTCGAACTCTATATTGCTTTCGCCTTCACCTATTTTAGAAGGACGAAGGCATTAAACTAGAATTTCCTCTAGCCATCCTATCGACTATGACCGTTCTCACTCGATGTTACTATATCTTCATCCTAAACTACTCGTCATTTTTCTCGGCCCTATATTTACTATCATGACCTTCTAATCGCTTAATTTATTAGTAAAATTAAATTCGTTCTCTTAAATCGTGCCCTCAACCTACTCTCAAAATATATCTTTTTAGGTCTCCCATTTATCCTCTTGATACCATATTAATCCTTGCATGTTATCATGACTAACTTTAACCCTTAACTTTTTAATTGTTGCTTAAAACTCATGACCCTCATTCACTACCACGACCATACCCGTATTATTTTTCTAAGATCTAGATCGGAACTTCTTATGACATGATTTTGTTGAGCCTTATAATTGATTGTTCTCCACCGATACCCCCTTGTGTCTTTTCACCCTCCTACTAATTCTTAATTTCGAGGACGAAATTCTTTTAAGTTGGGTAGGATGTAAAATTCCTAAATTTCTATTATTTTTTTAAATAAATTTGATACTGATTTTTTTATTTTTGTATATTGTACATCGCGTAGTTGCATTGTACGTCGCGTAAAATTTTGTTTTTCGTAATTGCTCTACTAGTACGACTATGTGCGAGCGTACATATTTTTAAAAAATATTATAGATAATAATATAGATAATAATTATTTTTAGCTATCGTGCCTAAATTTTCAAGTTTATGATTTTAATTATGAAAAGCCTTTCATTTATACAGATATAATAATAAATAATTTTTCTATAAAGTGGTATATTAGAAAAAGTATATTTATGTAAATATTATTTGGACATACATATATATTTCATAATTATTTATTAGTTTATTTTTAAAGAATAATATAATTTTCAAAATTATTATTATTAGTATTTTTGGAAAATATATTTTGAAATTATTGTGGCAATTTAAATCTTGATTTGATTTAATAGATTTATTTAAATAGTTAAATTAATATATATTTGAAATTTGATTGATTTTAAACGAAAGGATAAAATTTAATTAGATTTAAATTGATTTAGATTTGGAATGAAATTTATTGAATTTGATTTAAAATAAATAGAGAAATTATCTAAAGGGATTTGCAACTATCATAATCCTTATCTAAATAGTAGCTTCCACCTCCTATATAAGGAGAGGCTTATTATTATCTATTCCATTAATTTTTTCCACCTACAAATGTGTTTGTGCATCGTGTGCGTGCATATCAAGCCATATCCTTTCACTTCTTCTATTTTTCATCAAATTGATTAATGTTCTCATTAAAGAAATTATCTTTTCCCTTCCATCTATTTTTTTCTTATCACAAATTCTTACTATCCTTTTACCGATCAACCAAATCCGTCTATCCTAGTAGTCCTTAAATTTCGAGTACGAAAATTTTCAAAGGTGGGTAGATTTGTAACTCATCTTCCCAAAATTATTATTTTTTAAATTATATCTATATATTTTAATTTCGTGTTTAAAAGTAATTTTCGTAGAAATTTTGTAAAAGATATTTTGTGATTACTTTTGTTACCAAAAACTAGTTTTAAATTAATGGTTTGAAATAATGTTTCTAAAAAAATGTTCTCGAATTTTTATTTGAAATATAAAATATGTTTTTATTATTTTTGGTCTTCTAAAAATTGGTTTAAAAAAAATGAGCGATAAAAGGTTTTTTTTGTCTATTTATTTTTAAATAATGATTTGGATTTATAAAAGTAAGTTTTATAATATTTAATGACATCGAGTATTATTTTGATATGTTAATCAGTTATTTGATTATATTTGAATTTATTTAAATTATCTTGATGGTTATCAACTATACTTTAAATTATGTTGATAATTTAAATATTGTTTAAAATACTTATGATGACTAATTGGAGCATTATGATTTGTCTAATCTAGATATGAAATATTAATTGATTAAATGATTTATTTATTATTTGATTTAATTTATTTTTATAAATATTAGATATTATTTTAAAGTTATTATGTTGAGTTTGATTTGGATTTGGATTCATATGATTTGAATTATTTGATAATATAGAATAATACTTAAAGTTATTATGGTGGTCATTTAAAGGATTGCAATCAAATTGATTTTTTTTAAATAATTTATTTGATTTAAATTTATGGGAAGATTTATCCAATAGAAATTCTTATCCTATTGGAATCATATCTACCATTAATTAGATCATTTTTATTTAAATCAAATCCTATCTAATTTAGGAGATAAATCTGAAATAAATACCTATATAAACCCAATACATCCCCCTTCTATCAGCTATAATTCGAAATTATTTTTAGTCCACTAGAAACTCTAAAATTCCTCATTAGAATTCAGCCCCGTTTTTAGCAGCAAGAGCAACTTGGAACGACGATATCTCCTAGCTCCAAACTCCGTTTCGCCTCCAGTTTTTTTAAAAGAAGCGTATCGAGGTAAGATTTCCAAAAACATATTTTAATAGACAAAATTTGTTATATAGATTTCTACAAAACTATTTGAGTGTCTAGTGTCCCAAAAATAAACGTATTTCAGTATTTTTGCGATTTCGGATGATTCCGGAAACGAAAATACGATCCGTTTAGTTTTTCGAAAAGCTAATACGAAAACCTATACCATATTCTAACTTCAGAATTTATTAAATAAATGTAATAGGTGCAGTATTAATTATAATTAGATAATAGACTATTTTTAGCATCTGAAGTTGTTCCTGCACCTTCCTCTTTGTGCGCTGTTGTTGATTCGTCGCCAGGACATCATCTTACCTCACTCGGACATCAGGCAAGACACCTTGCTTTTACTGTTTAATTTCTTGCTCAATATCATGCATGTTTTATTTCTTATAAGTTGTTCTTTCAAAATCCTATATAGTTGCAAATTATTATATTTTAGTTTTCTTTATGTATTTAGCCTAGAGTTAAGGGACCACCTTTGTTGTGCCGCATTCATGGGCCGACACTTGTGTACCACGATGTCACGTGTCTCATATAGATTCGAACTTGCGTACCGACCGTACATCGGTGCGTACAAGACGAGCGTTAGGATATAACTGCTAATATAGTTGTCTAGAAGACTTAGCGGTTATTAGAAATATCGTGGTGTGGATTCAGCACGAGTAGTGCATGAAAAGGGTGAAGACAGTTATTAGGCGCAAGGGCTATCACACCTTTACCTTCGTCTAGCTGCCATTTGTGACTCAGCCGAGAGCTAGTGTGCCATGCACTTATTTACTTTTCTCTAGATGCCACTAGTGCCTCGGTTGAAACACAAATGTGCCGTGCATTTACCTTCGTCTAGCTGCCGTTAGTGACTCACCCAAGAGCTAGTTGTCGTGCATTTACTTTTCTCTAGACGCCACTAGTGCCTTGGTTGAAACGCTAACGCACCGTGTTTCTAGTCTCGAGAGCCCTTGTGTGGAACGTTGTCTTCAAAATGTATTTTCACATAGAATGGTTAAGGACCTATATTTGTTTAGTCATATATACTTTTCTGTTGAGCTTTTATTATTCAGTTATTGGCATGATATTATGTGTCTTGTTACGTCTCTCTGAGGACTTGGTTATCTCGTCAGGTGTGTGCTCTTGTCTTACGCAGGTGTTCTAGCTCTAGCCGTGATCATCGCTATATCTTCGAGGATGATTGCAATCGGATCGTCTTCGCTTCGCTCGCCAAACTTATTTCATTTTCCATGTATTTCGTCCTTTGCTTGTTGGTAGTTGATTTGTCTCTGCCAAACATATTGTACAAATACATTTCCATAGATGATTATATGAATTCTTTATTTTCCTTTATTTGTGGATGAGATTAGTTGTTATTGTTTCTACGACATATTACAGCTTATGTATACATGCAAGGCCATGTACTTCGTATGTATACTGCTGGCATGTCTACGTTCCTAGTCCTACGTATTTTGATGTCACTCCAAATTTTCAGAAACAGGGATATTTTTGTCATTTTACATTTTTGAATATTTTTAAAATTTATTTTATTATTTATGATATTATTTTGGGGTTGAAATTTGAGTCGGGTTCGAATTTCAACTCAATCCGACTTGAAACGGAGACCCGGGGGTAGTTTGACTCTAGTAGGACCTACACACTAGTTAGGCATGGCCCACATAATATTAATTTTAGTCCACATGATAGAAATATTTTAGTTAGAGGTTAGACTAATTATTATGGATATGGTTAGTGTGATTAGAGACTTTAGAATGACTAATTTAGCCCCAACCAATTAGCCCTTTCCTAATACTCATAGAATAGGTTAGTGGGGGCATTTTGGACCTTATCATAATAGGACAAATAGCCCCATATGGCCAGCCACTTTGGGAGAGGATAGGCTCAAGTTCATTTCATTATTCTCATCCACACTCTCTCTCTTGTTCTTCTCCAAATTCCTAGAGAGCAATCCCTAGCAATTTCTCCACCAAATTCTTCCATTTTGCCACAAAATCTTCTTCTTTCCTTCTCCATTCTAACCAAGGAGGAAGCTACCCAAGTTTGGGAGGATTCGGAGCTCGTTCGTGTCCTTTTGGAATCTCTACGTGTCGGTGTCGCTCCGGGAAGGCTTTTCTTCGATTCGATCTACCGGAAGGTATAAATCCCTTCTCCTTTTCATTTCCTCATGCATATAGGTCTATTTTGAACCCATAGGAATGACTCCCATGGTTGTATCTCCATTTGTGTCCATTTCGTGTCCATTTGGAGGTCATAGGAGTGTCCTTTGTGTTGTGGTTGTGTCTATGTGGGAAAACCCCAAATTTGGACACACTATGTGTTGTTGTTATGTATGAATAAATTATTACATGTTTAATCTCATATTTTTGTATTGGAGATGTGTTTTATAGTGTCTCATATATATATATATTAGTGTAGAGAGTGAGTTCTTGATATATTATGTTATATACTTGTGTTCTTTTGTCTCAAACTACCCAAATCCGTCATAATTTTTATCCACGTTTTTAATTTCAGCCCTAACTTAGAAATGTCATAACTTCTAGCTCAAAGCTCGGTTTAATCTCCTATTTTTTTTAAAAGAAGTGTATTAAAGTTAGCTTTCCAAAAACATATATTAGTAGGCCTAATTATTTCTGTAACTTTCTGGAGAATTATTTGAGTGTCAGCTGTACGAAAGACAAACGCGTTCTCGGTGTTCTTGCGATTTCGGGAGTTTCCGGAAACGAAAACACGATCCGTTTGAAGTTTCGGAAAGCTAACACATAGATCTATAACATACTTTAATCCTAGATTTTAATTCATGCTGAGATGGTACAGTATTGATTATTAGTAGGAGTTACTATTCGGCATATGCATTTAGTGCACCCTTGTCTGTAATATAATGTTCTATTTGATTTTAACCCATGTTAATATATATACATTATGTAATTAAATAAAAAATGCAAGCATGAGTAAATGTTTAAATAAATGATGTATGAGGTATAAGTATCCTATCTAATGTAAGCATGTATAAGTATGGCTTGTAATGAATATGTAGGTTCCATAGTATGTAATTTATGGTGCATATAGTAGTGCAAGAGAATAAATGAATGATGAGTGAATGCAAGCATGAATGTAATATAATAATAGATGTAATGTATGCAATATACAAGTTAATGAGATGTAATGTTCTATGTTAACACAAATTCTATATTATCTCATGTACCCCTTATACTATGTAGACACTATCACACTTGACACTTTGTTCACTTACACTTTGACACTCTTTGATATGTATACACTATGTATGCCCATTTAACCCTCACTTGCCCCTTTGCCATGTTCACATACACACACATAGCCTCTTAAATAAGTATTTATGAATACAGTTAACTTAGCTATGTATGTATATTATATATATGTTAGCATATTGTGTTATAATATATAAGTTTATATAACCATTTGAAATGCCATGATTATAGACCTAATGTTGAATACCAATATATGCAAGTGTATATATGTGTAGACATATATAGTTTAAAGTAATAGATTACCTAGTGTATATCCAATGTGAATTCTTGCCTATTTGAGTATTGAATAATTACATGCTATATAGAGTTGGGTGTATGTTGGCTTGTATAACCTTGTATTGATGTGTGCTTGCTAGGATAGTCTTGGTTAGGCCTAGTAAGACTTGCTGGGTTAGGACATGACCTAGTTTGACCTAGGTTGACTAGTACAGTTGACCAGAGTTGACCAAGGATTGACTTTGGCCTAGTTTGACCTAGATTCATGTAGAATGTATTGTAGTGCTTTATATTACCCTTCTGGACATGTTGTGACTTGTGCTATTCTAATTAGGAGCCAGACACCTCTTCTCGGACAGTATCTTTACCTTGGACATTCAGATATTAGGCGAGTACATTCTCTGATCATTTCATAACTTGCTTAGAATTATATTCCTGCTCTAGTTTACCTTATTTGATGCTGTCACGATATTATCACGGATTGGTACTATATAGATCCCTACATTGAGATGTTATCCCCCTCAGGAGCATCGGATACATTATGTCATGTGTTTCGTGTACATCATGTATTCCTCGCTCTCATGTTATTCATGTTTCTCATGTACTTCATGCTCGTTCATGCATGCTCGTGTACTCTTATATACTCTCACGAATCGGTCATGTTTCCCATGTATCTTATGTATAACCTATATTGCATGTGCACTCATTTATGAGCCTTCATGTAAATTTCATGTGCACCCATTTTTGGGCCCCCCATGTGAACTTCATGTGCACTCATGTATGAGCTCTCATATATACTTCATGTGCACCCATTTATGGGCTTCATGTGAAAACCATGTACGTAACATAACTTGTTTGGATCCTTGTGTATTGATTGGAGTATGGGGGAGTATAAATAGCCATGTGAATAATTCTAAAGTAGTATAGCCATGTGCGCCTCTTCAGTATAGTCATGTGCAAATCCAGCCGTTCACATGTCGACCTTGTACTCTAAATCACTAGTCACTGGTAGCTCTCTACTTATAGTAGATATTTCTATTACAGTTCTCTCTCTGTTTACATCATGTACTTTCTTTCAGTTTTATGTATCGTACTCTCTTGCATGTTTATATTCTCTAACCTGTTATGATCTGCGTGAGATATATTGTGCTCGCTCCTGTCCTGACTCGACCTGTTGATAAATTTTACAGATAGCCTCGAGGTTGCCTGCTAGCCTAGAGGAGACACAGTAGAGGTTGTTTCGATAGTTATTTCATTTTGTCTGGAGTTGTATTTACTTGTGGATTACAGTATTTGAGTTTTGAGATGTATTTCTGGGATTATGTATCTTAGTCACTTAGACTTCTATCTCCTATATCTTTTTTGGATTTCATGTTTATCTATCTTTATCATTCTACCTTAGATTGTGATTGAGTTGTACCCCTGTGTTGGCCTCCTTATGGAGAGTATTCATATTATGCTAGTTATAGTTCATGACCTAGAACAACGTTCTACCCGCCGATACTGCGGCATAGGCTGGGCGTTGTTACATACTCGTACCCTCACGGTGGGTGCGGGTTGTGACACATTTTTAGTGGTGGCCCATGCAGGTCGAGTTTATGTAGTGGTATTCGAACTAGAGTACCACTACAGCCTGCAGTAGGAATAGGATATATTTTGAAGGTAATCAATCACAGTTAGGATTCCTTGAGAGATTCCTGGGACGACCCTTGAGAATCTTATTTTAACTTCGATTTAAAATCTGTTTTTCCCTGATTTGATTTACCTTTACTTCCTGTTATTGAACTTGATTTTGATGGATTATTGTTGAATTTTGAATCTTGATGATAGTGGTTGAATTTGAGTCTGTATTTTTATAATTTTTGATGGATTATTGTTGAATTTGAATCTTGATGTTAGTTGTTGAATTTGAGTTTGTATTTATATGTATATGTATATTTTTTTGGAATTAAGGTATAACCTGATAACATACTTGATAAGGACAGTGAGAAAGGTAAAAGTCTACTTTATTATGGAATTTAGAATTTATTACAGTCATATTTGCTAGCATGACAAGGACGTAGAGCCTGATATAGCTATACTTATCTTAGTTTTGAAATCTAGATTTTCTTGCAGCCATACCGGATGGCGTGGAAAGAATTCTAGATTACATGATTATAGGTGTATGCCTTATTATGGACTCTATCGTTTATTGCAGCTATGCTTATTGGCGTGGCAGAATTCTGACAACATAATTTCAAGAAGACGCATATGATTATCAGATTGTACCTTAAATATTTTTGAACATGTTTTCTCCACTTTTGTTTCAGTCCTTAAAAAAAGAAAAAAAAGTGAGAGAATTGTTATTTGTTTGTTTTGTTTTGTTTCTCATTTATTTAACTTAGGAGTAACTTTAGCTGTTTTTATAAACTTTGTGTAACTTCTTACTATGAAATTCTTCTTAATACAATGAATCGATGATTTTGCTAGACTTTATCTTGGATTTGAAAATTTAGCTCTGGGTTTCAAAATGGATTTTTCTTTTAAACAGATAAGCAAAAACAGATTTTATCGTTATTTCTTTCTTGCTATTATTCTTGTATTATATAATAATAATACTGTCTTGATTACGTCAATCACCTGCTTGCAACCTTGGTAGGAATCTAATTGTTGGTCTTAACGTAGAATTAAAATTTTATATTGGGACATGAGAATATATATGAATATATATATAGTGGACACTTTCCTGACACTTATGCATGCTACACTTGATTTCCACCTATCTGAATACAAATTAATATGTCGTTAATGTTTAAATTTTCAAAATCCCAACATTTCCGATTCTCTACTTTTTCTAGCTAAACTCGTAAATTAAATATAAAATTTCATGATAATAGTTTTATTTATATCACTGCACATGTATGTTATACGTAGGGTTTCAATTTAAAAAAAATTTGGTTGAGTTTTGTGTTTAAATTTGTCAAATCTGAGACTGTGTGCATATTAACCCTTGATACGGGATTTTAAATGTTAGTTCAAATTGATTGTTTTAAATATAATATTTAGAGCTGTGTACATTGTTGTTGTAGGGATATAAATTTAGGTTCCATATTCTTACATGTTAGGTTGTGATAAATATTGAGTTGGTTTTGATGTGCAAATTCTCCAAAATCTTGAAAACTGAATACATGTTAACATTTTTACATTGATTTCCATGTTTAGTTCAATTTTAGATTTAACATGTAATATTGAACTGTATGCGTAGATAAATGTATTGATAGTATATTAGGGTTTCATTTCTATTATGTTAGGATGTATTGGGAGCATTGAGATTAGTTGTGATATTTCAAACTCCTAAATTTTAAAATTGCATTATTTTAATATTGCACTGGTTTAAATGTTAGCTTATTTTCAGATTTTGTATGTAAATGCTGAACTAAAACTGGGTTTAACCTTTCAATACTAAGCTATAAACCCTGTACAAGGACACACACACACCCCCTAACTTAGTATACCCTGTCATGTAACCTAACTCTTCCTCTCTATGTCATGATTATATATCTATATAGATATATATAGAGCTTAGGCATACATGTTATAATGTATATACATACATAACTAAATCTCTACCTTTTTATATATACATATATACATGGTTAGCCATGCATGTTATGAGCAAATGAGTTGTGTATTGTAGATTGTTTAAACAATATGCCATGATTAATGTAATTTGATAGTTATTGTTTGAAACCCCAAATCCTTCTATGCACTTTTATGTATATTTCACATACACACACGCCTATTATCTAACCATATGAACATGTCCACATACACCCATACACACACGAACTACATAACTTGTACATAATGCTAGCTTTTCCCTCTCTAACGCTATATATATAAATATATTGTGATTGGATTTTCATGCAATTGGCTTTCATTCTTGAACTTTTGATTTTTATTTTCTTGAATAGTACCCCTTATTAGATAAATGGTAGTTAACTTTATTTTATTTTGATAAGTACCAGTTTTCATATAGGATGGTAGACTGCCTTACAGTCTTGATGATTGTTATTTCTGTATCTTTTCTAGTTTAGCACCCTAGATTGCTTGTGTGTTTTGATATCCTATGACTGTTTTGGTTTAGCATGACTAGTATACCTAGATGAGACCTTTCACTACCACCGTATGCCATGACCCTGTATGTCATCCTTTTAAATCTTATGATTGTTTAAGTTCTAAGACTTTGATTGTAGGGGGTTTGACCTAGGAGTATGAACATTTTAATTTTGAGGATAAAATTTTTCTAAGGTGGGTAGACTTGTAACACCCAGTTCTCTAAAATAAGGGTAATTTTGAAATTTTGTAATTTTAATCATTTATTGATTTGACATTTAATTATGATACAATTTTTGGTAATTTTTAAATCATTTTAAAACTATTTAAAATCATGACTTATGATTTTGATGTTTTGCTAGTGAAACCCTAGAGACTGTTTGACCTAGAGCCTAACCATGTGACTAGGATATTTTAATGTCATTTCTGGCCTAAGGATATTTTGCATTTGACCTCTTTGAATTATTTGATATTTATTGCGTTGGTGATTATTGATTTTGACCTTTGATAGGTGTGACTTTGTGATGGTTTTGTGTTCGTATCGGACACGTATCAGTTTTATTTACAAATGTTTGAAGTGCCTCAAAGAGATTTTTATTGCTAATTTTTTTTTTTGAAAAGTATTTGAATGAGATTGTTTTCTGCATGTGTTTCTTTGTGATTGCCTTGTTTTAATTTCGAGGACAAAATTTTTTAAGGTGGATAGATTTGTCACCCCAAATTTTCAAAAATAGGGGTATTTTTGTTATTTTACATTTTGAATATTTTTAAAATTTATTTTATTATTTATGATATTATTTTGGGGTTGAAATTTGAGTCGGGTTCGAATTTCAACTCAATCCGACTTAAAACGGAGACCCGGGGGTAGTTTGACTCTAGTGGGACCTACACACTAGTTAGGCATAGCCCACATGATATTAATTTTAGTCCATATGATAGAAATATTTTAGTTACAGGTTAGACTAATTATTATGGATAAGGTTAGTGTGATTAGAGACTTTAGAATGACTAATTTAGCCCCAACCAATTAGCCCTTTCCTAATACTCATAGAATAGGTTAGTGGGGGCATTTTGGACCTTATCATAATAGGACAAATAGCCCCATATGGCCAGCCACTTTGGGAGAGGATAGGCTCAAGTTCATTTCATTATTCTCATCCACACTCTCTCTCTTGTTCTTCCCCAAATTCCTAGAGAGCAATCCCTAGCAATTTTTCCACCAAATCCTTCCATTTCGCTACAAAATCTTCTTCTTTCCTTCTCCATTCTAACCAAGGAGGAAGCTACCCAAGTTTGGGAGGATTCGGAGCTCGTTCGTGTCCTTTTGGAATCTCTACGTGTCGTGTCGCTCCGGGAAGGCTTTTCTTCGATTCGATCTACCGGGAGGTATAAATCCTTCTCCTTTTCATTTTCTCATACATATAGTCTATTTTGAACCCATAGAATGACCCCCATGATTGTATCTCCATTGTGTCCATTTCGTGTCCATTTGGAGGTCATAGGAGTGTCCTTTGTGTTGTGGTTGTGTCCATGTGGGAAACCCCAAATTTGGACACACTAGTGTTTTGTATGTATGATGAATTATTACATGTTTAATCTATATTTTTGTATGGAGATGTGTTCTATAGTGTCTCATATATATATAGTGTGAGAGTGAGTTCTTGATAATTATGTTATATACTTGTGTTCTTTTGTCTCAAACTACCAAATCCGTCATGATTTTTATCCACGTTTTTAATTTCAGCCCTAACTTAGAAATGTCATAACTTCTAGCTCAAAGCTCGGTTTAATCTTCCATTTTTTTTAAAGAAGTGTATTGAAGTTAGCTTTCCAAAACTATATTAGTAGGCCTAATTCTTTCTGTAACGTTCTGGAGAATTATTTGAGTGTCAGCTGTACGAAAGACAAACGCGTTCTCGGTGTTTTTTACGATTTCGGGAGTTTTCGAAACGAAAACGCGATCCGTTTGAAGTTTCGGAAAGCTAACATATAGATCTATAACATACTTTAATCCTAGATTTTAATTCATGCTGAGATGGTACAGTATTGATTATTAGTAGGAGTTACTATTCGGCATATGTATTTGTGCACCCTTGTGTGTAATAAATGTTCTATTTGATTTTAATCCATGTTAATATATACATTATGTAATTAAATAGAAATGCAAGCATGGAGTAAATGTTTAATAAATGATGTATGAGTGTAATATCCTATCTAATAAGCATTAAGTATGACTTGTAATAATATGTAGGTTCCATAGTATGTAATGTATGGTGCAATATATAGTGCAAGAGAATAAATGAATAATGAATGAATGCAAGCAGAATGTAATATAATAATAGATGTAATATATGTAATATACAAGTTAATGAGATGTAATGGTTCTATGTTAACACAAATCCTATATTCTCATGGTACCCCTTACACTATGTAGACACTATCACACTTGACACTTTGTTCACTTACACTTTGATACTCTTTGATATGTATACACTATGTATGCCCATTTAACCCTTACTTGCCCCTTTGCCATGTTCACATACACACACATAGCCTCTTAAATAAGTATTTATGAATACAGTTAACTTAGCTATATATGTAATTATATATATGTTAGCATATTGTGTTGTAATATATAGTTTATATAACCATTGAAATGCCATGATTATAGACCTAATGTTGAATACCCATATAGCATATGTAATATGTGTAGACATATATAGTTTAAAGTAATAGATATACCTATGTATATCCATGTGAATTCTTGCCTATTGAGTATGAATAATTGCATGCTATATAGAGTTGGGTGTATGTTGGCTTGTATAGTCTTGTATTGATGTGTGCTTGCTAGGATAGTCTTGGTTAGGCCTAGTAGACTTGCTGGGTTAGGACATGACCTAGTTTGACCTAGGTTGACTAGTACAGTTGACCAGAGTTGACCAGGATGACTTTGGCCTAGTTTGACCTAGATTCATGTAGAATGCATTGTAGTGCTTTATATTACCCTTCTGGACATGTTTGACTTATGCTGTTCTAATTAGGAGCTAGACACCTCTCTCGGACAGTAATCTTTACCTTGGACATTCAGATATCAGGCGAGTACATTCTCTGATCATTCATAACTTGCTTAGAATTAATTCCTGCTCTAGTTTACCTATTTGATGCTGTCACGATATTATCATGGATTGGTACTATATGGATCCCTACATTGAGATGATATCCCCTCTCAGAGCATCGGATATATTATGTCATGTGTTTCGTGTACATCATGTATTCCTCGCTCTCATGTTATTCATGTTTCTTATGTGCTTATGCTCATTCATGCATGCTCGTGTACTCTCATGTGCTCTCATGAATCGGTCATGTTTCCCATGTATCTCATGTATAACCTATATTGCATATGCACTCATTTATGAGCTTCATGTGAATTGCATGTGCACCCATTTTTGGGCCCCCTATGTGAACTTCATGGCACTCATGTATGAGCTCTCATGTATATTTCATGTGCACCCATTTATGGCTTCATGTGAAAACCATGTACGTAACATAACTTGTTTGGATCCTTTTGTATTGATTGGGGTATAGGGGAGTATAAATAGCCATGTGAACAATTCCAAAGTAGTATAGCCATGTGCGCCTCTTTAGTATAGTCATATGCAAATCCAGCCGTTCACATGTCGACCTTGTACTCTAAATCACTAGTCACTGGTAGCTCTTACTTATAGTAGATATTTCTATTACTGTTCTCTCTCTATTTACATCATGTACTTTCTTTCACTTTCATGTATCGTACTCTCTTGCATGTTTATATTCCTAACCTGTTATGATCTGCGTGAGATGTATTGTGCTCGCTCCTGTCCTGACTCGACCTGTTGATAAATTTTACAGATAGCCTCGAGGTTGCCTGCTAGCCTAGAGGAGACACGTAGAGGTTGTTTAGATAGTTATTTCATTTTTCTGGAGTTGTATTTACTTGTGGATTACTGTATTTGAGTTTTGAGATGTATTTCTGGGATATGTATCTTAGACACTTAGACTTCTATCTTCTGTATCTCTTTGGATTTCATGTTTATCTATCTTTATCATTCTACCTTAGATTGTGATTGAGTTGTACCCCTGTGTTGGCCTCTTTATGGAGAGTATTCATATTATGCTAGTTATAGTTCATGACCTAGAACAACGTTCTACCGCCGACACTGCGGCATAGGCTGGGCGTTGTTACGTACTCGTACCCTCACAGTGGCGGGTTGTGACATTTGGGACTGGGGCGATACACTACCAGAGCCTAGAGTTGGCCCGGAGCATAGATGAGCGTCTCCAGTCTTGCAAGAGGCTGACTTTTGTACACCTCGAGGGACCGTCCAAGCGTCAGGCTTTCCAGCAGAGAGCACCGACGCCGCACCAGCAGATTTACCGTCCCCCTACACCACATCACCTGACCCCGCCAGTTATAGCCCGGGATACCGACAGCAGCAGGGGGAAGCTATGTGTTCTTTCTGTGGAAGACTAGGGCATGATTACTCCATCTGCAGAAAGAGGTTGAAGCAGTGTTTAGCTTGCGGGTCTGCCACCCATCAGCTTCAGGACTGTCCAGCAGCCAAGGTACCTAGAGGGCCGCTTCCGACTCAGCAGCAGAGGTTTGGGCAACATCTGCAGCAGCAAAGAGACCCCAGGGGAAGGCTTATAGTCCAGTCCTTGAGCCAGAGCCGGAGCAGGTGTCGGAGCCAGATTATTTGGCTAACGTCATCACAGGTCATACTTTTTTGTATACTATTCTAGATCTATGCTTGTTTGATTCTGGTACATCTCATAGCTTCCTGTTATTAGAGTTTTTGCATAAATACCATCTAGTAGCTACACCTACTGCAGAGATTAGTAGTGTAATGACGGGAGGCGGACCAGTGCCCATTAAAGCTATCTATATATGCTCTATTACTATAGCCGGGAGAGAGTTCAGTGGACGATTCTTTGTGATGCCACTCCCCGGTTATGATATCATATTGGGGATGGACCGGCTTAGCTATGCCCATGCAGCTATAGACTGTCATGAGGGTAGTATTCTGTTCAATCCCCCAGGTATAGCACCATTCAGTGTCAGGAGGACAGGGCCGGAGATCAGCCTAGAGTCGAACTGTTGTGCGACAGTTGGGGAGTTAGCACCGCCACACCCTATCATTAGGAGTTTATGGATATATTTCCAGAGGATCTTCCAGGACTTCTGCCTGAAAGAGATGTAGAGTTTACTATAGATTTAGTACCGGGTTTATCACCAGTATCCTGTACTTGATAAAGAGTGAACCCCAAGGAGGCCGTAGAGATGAAAGAACAGATTGATGACCTATTGAAAAAGGGTTTCATTCGATCTAGTGCTTCTCCATGGGGAGCGCCAGTGCTCTTTGTGCCTGAGAAGGATGGTATAGTTCAGTTGTGTATTGACTACCGGGCGTTGAATGCCATCACCATTCAGAACAAATATCCTCTTCCCAGGATAGATGATTTGTTCGACCAGTTGAATGGGGCGAAAGTGTTTTCTAGGATAGATTTGAGATCCGGGTACCACCAGGTGAAGGTCAGGGCAGTAGACATCCAGAAGATGGCGTTCAACACGAAGTATGGGCAGTACTAGTTTATGGTGATGCCATTTGGTCTCACAAATGTGCCAGCTGTCGTTAAATTTGATGAATAAGATATTTCACCAGTATCTGGATAAGTTCGTCGTAGTGTTTATCGACGACATCCTGATATACTCGAAGACGCCGGAGGAACACGCAGAGCACTTGCAGATAGTTTTAGGGATTATGAGGCATGAGAGATTGTATGCCAAATTGTCGAAGTGCAAGTTCTTTTTAGACCGAGTGGAGTTTCTCGGCCATGTAGTTACTGGAGAGGGGATCTCGGTGGATCCCAGAAAGATTGCTGCAGTTGAGACATGGAAGGCTCCGACGTCAGTTTCAGAGATCAGGAGCTTTCTGGGTTTAGCCGGCTATTATAGAAAGTTCGTCCAGGACTTTACTAGGATAGCTGAACCCATAACGAAGCTGATGCGAAAGGACGCAGAGTACATTTGGTCAGAAGACTGCCAGACAGCATTTGAGGAGCTGAAGAGGAGGCTGACGACCGCTCCAATTTTGACATTACCTTCAGGTTCTGGAGGTTTTACCATATACAGCGATGCTTCAGGAAAGAGGCTAGGATGTGTCCTACAGCACATGGAAAAGTGATTGCTTATGCATCTAGGCAATTGCAGACTCATGAGCGGAACTATCCTACCCATGACCTAGAGTTAGCTACGGTGATCTTTGCACTCCAGTTATGGAAACATTACTTATACAGAGAGCGTGTGGAAATCTTTACTGACCATAAGAGCTTGAAGTATGTGTTTCGCAGAAAGAGCTGAACATAAGGCAAAGACGATGGTTGGAGTTGATGAAAGACTTTGACATCGATTTACAGTATCATCCCGGGAAGGCAAATATGGTGGCGGATATGCTGAGCAGGCATTCGATGGCATGGTATATGATGATAGATCGGCATTTGCGGGAAGATCTGGAGAAGCTCGATATCAAAATTTCGGCCAGGATCAGTGATACAGATGATGGCGCTTGACATTCAGTCAGGTTTGATAGAGCAGATCAGGGAGGCACAGTCTACAGATGAGAGCCATCGCAGACTTCGAGCCCAAGCTTTAGCTGGATTGTTGGATGACTTCACTATAGCGGAGGATGGATCCTTGAGGCATGGCAGCCGATTGTGCGTGCCGAAGGGAGAGCTGGCAGAGGTAGTTTTGCAGGAGGCACACTGATCGAGATATTCTATTCATCCTGGTGCTAACAAGATGTACCGTAACTTACGGGAACATCTTTGGTGGCACGGAATGAAAGAGATGTATCACGTTTCATTTCGAGATGCCTAGTTTGCCAGCAGGTCAAGGCGGAGCGCCAGAGGCCAGCTGGTCTGTTACAGCCGTTACCCATTCCTGAGTGGAAGTGGAAACACATTACGATGGACTTCATCTCAGGACTTCCTCGTTCCCAAGGAGGGAAGGATGCCATTTGGTTCATCGTGGACAGGCTGACGAAGTGTGCATACTTTATACCCTTCAAGGTGGGGCTTTCCACCGAGAAGTTGGCAGAGCTATACATGCAGCAGATTGTTCGCTTGCACGGAGTACCAGTGAGCATCGTGTCGGACAGAGATAGCAGATTCACGTAGAGGAGATTGCAGAGGAGTTGGGCAGTAGGCTCAAGTTCAGTACGACGTACCACCCGCAGACAGATGGGCAGTCCGAGAGGATGATACAGACACTGGAGGATATGCTGAGGACCTGCGTACTGGACTTTGGAGGATCATGGGAGAGCCATCTGCACTTGGTAGAGTTTTCATACAATAACAGCTACCAAGCCAGTATCAGTATGTCTCCTTTCGAGGTGCTATATGAACGACGATGTCGTACACCACTCTTTTGGGATGATGTTGGGGACAGAGTCATGCTTGGGCCAGAGATGATCACGGATGCAGCAAGAAGGTCGGGATGATCAGAGACAGGCTCAGAGTAGCTCAGGACAGGAAGAAATACTGGGCTGATGCTAGTCGCAGACCGATGGATTCTCAGACGGTGATATGGTGCTAGTGAATCACCTACTATAGGGATGATCCGGTTCGGACGAGAGGGAAGCTGAGTCCCAGATACATCGGGCCGTTCGAGATACTTGGCAGGATTGGAGAGGTAGCTTACAGGGTTGCACTTCTACCCAACCTAGCAGGAGTTCATGATGTCTTTCACGTATCTCAGCTGAAGAGATACGTTCCGGACCCCAGCCATGTGCTAGATCATTCAGAGTTGGAGATCAGACCGAGCCTTGTAGTTACTGAGCAGCCAGTGGAGATATTAGACATGAGGGAGAAGAGGCTGAGGAACAGGGTTATACCCTTAGTACGAGTAGCTTGGAGCCGTCACTCTCCGGGTGAATCTACTTGGGAGAGGGAGTCAGACATGAGGAAGATACCCTTACTTGTTCGATCGAACCGCTGCGAGGGAACCACCCTTCCCGCCTGATACCTTAGATGTTAGTTTCGATCGTAGCCTTAGTCATTTGTTGCATTACTTGCTATGTTAGAATATTGTCAGCCCCTGTTTTTCAAAATTAATTAAATTAGAATTAATTAGTTGCTAATGGCATATTTAACATTAAAATAATTTATTATGATTTTTAGAATTTTTTTTAGAATTTTTAAATGATTTTTAAATGAGTTTTAATAACTAAAATACCATTTTGCAATTTATTAAAATATTTTAATACCATTTTGTAATTTTTAGAATTATTTTAATAGTAGTTTTTAATTAATTCAATTATTTTAATTCAGTTATGCAATTTTACTTTTGTATTATTATAGGGTAGGGACCTAATTGTAATAAACCTAAACTCTAGGGACCCACTGATTTGACCGTCACCCCCCCCCCCCACGTACTCACCCACCCCCGACGACTGCCCGACGACCGACGCCGACCTACCCTCGCGTTCCCGGCCGACCTAGCCCAGCCCGACCGACTCAAACCCCCCTATAAGAACCCCCAGACTCAGCCCTAACCCTAGCTCACCCCACGACCACCATCGATGCCCCTACAGCCTTCTTCTTCCGCAAACCCATAATCGGAACCCTAACTCCGGCCACCCACCCAGAACCGCCTCCACAGCGACCTTCACCACCATCGACGAGTTCGCCGCAGCAAGCTGGGTCGATCGCCCCCCAAGCGCCGCCGCGACGTTGCCTCCTCCGCCGTCCAGCGCGTTCAGAACCCCCCTTGAAGTCGGACACGTAAGTTGCAGCACCAATACGTGTCGTGCGTGTCTCGTTTTCACATGCAACGTTCACCTGGACACGAGCATCCTAGGGTAAGTCTGGACACGCGTTTTATGACCCTGCGTGTCATGCTTAGCACGGACACGTGACTCCTGTGTCCCTAACTGTCAGGACACCGGGTTGTTTTATCGGGTTATTATTAATAAACTAAAACCTTAATAAATGAAACCCGAACCCTCCCCTAATATGAAGCTTGGGCTGATCCCCTGGCCAGCCCGACCGAGCTTGAGAACCCGACCCACAGGGCCGAGTTCGAACCCCCCCGTGTTCTATTTCTTTTCCTTTTTGTTATTTTATGTTATATATATATTTATATATGTATGTATATATGTATTTCTGTATATATATTTTATTATATATATATACTGTTATATATACGTATATGTACAATATTTATATATGTATAAATATATTCTATATTTAGCATTTTAATGTATGAGTGAATAATTTTTTTTTTTATATATATATATATTTTTATATATGTATATATATATATATTATATATTTTATATACATATTATATATATATATATATATATTATATTATATATATTATTTTTATATATATAGTATTTATATATATATATATATTATCTATATATATATATATATATCTATATATGTGTGTGTATATGTATTTTGTGTATATATATGTACACTACTATATATATGTTATTTACTATTATCATATATATTTACTGTTATCTATATATTTATATATTTATTTCTGTATATATATGTATATATACTTCCTTATATATATGTTTTATATATGTATATGTATACATACATAACTGTTTAGCCTATATGATTTACGTAATATTGTACATATATTATACTTTAATATATGTAATATACTTGTCATATGTATATGACTACTATGTATAATTTTACATTGTTAAAATATTAATATTTTTTTGTACTTTTACCACTTTGTATTTTTGTGATTTTAATTACTGCAAACCATTTGATGTCCAAGCCTAGCATGGGTATTTGGGCTCAAATGTGTTTTCACACATTCAAGACCGTACAAGTCATATTGGACTTAATTCATGGCCTTGGGTCCTATATTTGAACTCTGGTTCAAATTATGTACATGGACAAAATACGCAGATAATTAATTATTAATTTTAATTGTACCATGCTATTTTTTGAATTCTAAAAATACTTTTATTACTGTTAAAATTCTGGAAAAGTAGTATTTAGATACTATGTTAATTTAGCTAATTTATCGTAATTTTTGCAGTATATAATTTATAGTTTTGCTACTGTTTTGGCATATGAAACCAGAACTCATTTTTTGTGTACTTATAAAAACTGATTTTTATAAAATACTTATACTGGTTAGTAAATTCCAGAAAAATTATAATAGATTTCTATAATTAACATGGATCATTTTGGAACTTTATTTTATGTAAAATTGTGCTTTTTGTCTATCTCAAAAATTGTTGGAACATAATAAACAGTTGATTTATTTATTGAATAATTACGACTTGTAACTTTTTGTGTGTTTTGTGTTTTAGGCGTATTAAACCTCACCCCACACTAGTGTAAAGACCCTAGAAAGTTAGTTTGAGTATTGTGTCACCCCACATTGGTCTCCTATGCTAAAGTCATTATTTTGGCTAGGTGCCCAGTCACAAGTCGTGTTGCACTAATTAGTGTCTTAGTATTTTAGCTTAGTGTAAAACTAAGTTTATGTATTTATTTCTACAGTGATGAGTTACCAGGCATCTATAGTATTTTTATCGCAGCTTGCTTTGCTTTGCTTTGCTAGAGGCAATTACTTCTACAAACTTTATATACTGTTATATCAATGAACTGCAAATCCAACCATGTTAAATGTTGATCCTTGGGGTAGCAAGTTAAATATTTACTTTTGTACTTTCAGTTACTACCATGCTTAGAACAGTCTTTATGTATCTCTCATGATTAGAACCTAGATTATAGGAAAACTGTTAGTATCGTATATGATCATGCCCCCTTACTCGTACGTACATACCGAGCAAGGTTGACATTTTATGTATAGCTTGTCATAGGCGCACCAGCTGTATTTGTACGTATGTACATCTATCGTTTGTTTTACTTGTATAGAAGTACATTTTATATACTTGTACCACAGTATATTTTATACCTATTGACGATCACGTACCTGCTACAGTTTTAAACATTACATATACATCTGTCTCTATGACATACATGTCCTAGCCATGAAAGATTATGTTATGCCATGTTTCCAGTTATTCCTCTTATGTTCATTTCCATGTTTCATATGCTAGTTTGCTAGAATCAGTACTTGCTCCTATCCTGACAGGATAACATTGTAGGTATCCTTACAGAGGAGGAGTTACTCTGCGACTCATATTATGGAGATACTGCGGAGGACCAGGCTTTGCCTTACGAGGATGTACATGCGGGGAAACTTGTCTAGTTTGCGTAGTTGCTTGGGATATTTTAGTGTAGTCATGTATTAGACTACGTATTTTGTAACTGGACATGTATCCAGTTTTACATTTCAGACTTGTACTTGGACTTATTACTATATGAGATGACTTTTGTGTTCGGAGCATTTATGACTTTTATTTACTTATAGAACTGTTAGCACATTTAGTCTTATCATGTTATCTCTAGAACAGCTTACTGTACTTTATCTCAAGCGTAGGCTGGACATGACTCGGCCCGGTCCAACAATTTGGGTAGCAGATCGTGACAAATGTCACCACCTGTTACAGGCTAAGGGTTACCTAATAGATGGTGCCAGGGTTTGGAGATTATAATACAAGAGGCACCAAGGCCACATTCTCGATGCCCCATGTCTCCCAGATAGACTCGCGTATGTTATATACATATGCAAATTTTTATACTTCGGCCAACACCTTTACCGAAAGCTTCCACCTGGCTGACAGTTTTTCCAGTGATAAATGTTCAAGAGCTGGAGTTTGTACTATAGAATCCTTCAAAGATAAAGAGAATCACGAACCTGCTGACAAACCTCTAGAAGCCTCTTTCGTAGGCTTCTGTGACGAAGTCAACGATCCACTAGACGTGTCACTGAAGATACAGAAGGAGAAGTGTCAGCCCCTGTTTTTCAAAATTGATTTAATTAGTGTTAAATTAGTTACTAATGGCATATTTAGCTTTAAATATTTTATTATGATTTTAGGAATTTTTCTAGAATTTTTAAATAGTTTTTAAGTTAAATTATATCGTTTTGTAAATAATTAAATTATTTTAATAGTAGTTTGTAATTAATTAAAATGTTTCTAGGCCAGTTTGCAATTAAGGAATTGTTTATGCAAATTTATTTTTTTGCATATTTAACCAGCGGGAGAACTTTTGCAAATTAGATTTTTTACAATGTTAAGGCGGTTAGGTTCCTTTGTAAAACCTAAAACTACGGGGGTCTAACTACAAAAACACCGTCTCCCACGTTCTTCTCTCACCTTACCCCACGTACTCCCCGACGACCCGGGCTGGCCGACGACCGACCCCGATCTTTTCCCCCTTTTCCGGCCAGACACCGACCTCCTTCCCCTACAATACACCCCCAGACCGAACCCTAACCCTAGAGCACCACCACAACCCCCATGAACACCGCCGCAACGCCGCCGTGCCCGCCTGCCGACCAACCTCGGTGAGGATTCCCTCATCCCTCCATCGATCCTTCGACTTCTTGACACTACTGTGTTCGCCTCAACAACATGAACCATTTGCCCTATTTTTGACTCACCCCGACACACGAACACGGAGTTATAGCTTGCCCTAGTTTCGGACACATCGGACAGGCACCAATTCGTGTCCTGGTGACATGAGGTTATTACCATCGTGTGGAGAATGTCAAGGCGAACACGCCAAGGCCGTTCGACACGAGTTTTCATGTCCGTATAGGTCGAACACGAGTGTAGACACAAAACCCGAGTGTCCAAACCGCTCGGGACACGAAGATGATGACCCCCCTTTTTCTTTCAAATTAAATTTTCCAAACCCCCTTCCCTAACAGCAAGCTCGTGCGGCCTATTGGTTAGCCGAGTGGAGCTCAGAAACCCCTTTTACTGAGACCCGAGTTCGAGCTTTGGCTCTGTTATGTTTTATTTTTCTTTTTCTTTTTTTTTTTTTCTTTTGTTTTATATATATAAAAATATATATATATATTTTTTTTTTTATGTTATATATATATATATAACCATATAATATATATATAGTATATATATATTATATATATATATATATTATATATATATGTGTGTGTGTGTGTGTGTGTGTGTGTGTGTGTGTGTGTGTGTATGTATATATACTATTATATATTATATTTACTGTTATATATATTTGTATGTACGTATATTATATATTATATATTTATTTCTTATATATATATATTTCCTATATATTATATATATTAATTATATATATATATATATATATATATATATATTATATATGTATATGTATGTATACATAACTATTAGCCTTTATAATTTACGTAATATGTACATATGATATACTTTAATTTATGTAAATATACTTGTCATATTTATATGAATACTATGTATAATTTTATCTTGTTAAATATTAATATTTATTATGTACTTTTACCTCTTTGTATTTTTGTGTATTTTAATTACTACGACCATTTAGTGTCCTAACCTAGCATGGGTTTCTGGACCTAAATGAGTCTAACACATTCAAGGTCTGTACAAGTCATATAACTTGATTAATGGCCTTGGGTCCTGTATTTGAACTCTGGATCAAATTATGTACATGGACAAAATACGCAGATAATTAATTATTTAATTTCAGATTGTGTACCATGCTGTTTTTGAATTTCTAAAAATACTTTACTTGCTGTTAAAATTGTGGAAAAAAATATTTAGATACTATGTTAATTTAACTAATTTAGCATATTTTTACAGTATTTGATTTACAGTTTTACCACTTTTGACATATGAAACCAGAACTCACTTTCTGTGTACTTATGAAAACTGATTTTTTGTAAAATACATGTACTGTTAATAAATTCCAGAAAAATTATATTAAATTTCTATAATTACAAGGATCATTTTGGTACTTTATTTTATGTAAAATTGAGCCTTTTTGTCTATCTCAAAAATTGTTGGAACATAGTGTACAGTTGATTTATTTATTGAATAATTACGACTTGCATCTTTTTGTGTTATTTTGAGTTATTGCCGTATTGAACCTCACCCCGCACTGGTGTAAAGGCCCTAGAAAGTTAGTTATAGTATTGTGTCACCCACATTGGTCTCCTATGCTAAAGTCACATTTGGCTAGGTGTCCAATCAGAAAGTCGTGTTGCACCACTAAGTGTCTTAGTGTTTAACTTAGAATAAAAACTAATTTATGTATTTATTTCTACAGTGAAGAGTTACCAGGCATCTATAGCATTTTATTGCTACTTTGCTTTGCTAGAGGCAAGTACGTTCTATAAACTTTACATACTGCTATGACCATAAAACTGTGATTCACCAACCATGTTAAATGCTGCTCCTTGGGTAGCAAGTTAAAACTTCACATGTTGTATACTTTCAGTCTCTACCATGTTTAGGATAGTTTATATCTCTCATATATTTAAACAATGGGTTAAGGGGAAACTGCTAGTAGTGTACGTGATCATGACCCCCTTCTCCGGTATTTACCGAGCACCGTTATTTCTATATGTATCTGTGTCGTATGTCTGGTCCCACATTTATGTATAGATGTACACCGATGTCGTTAAGTGTACGTATGTACACTTCAAAAATTGATATGTACCGCTGTACATCCATTACCTATTGACTGATCACTCACTTACTACAGTTTTAAACTTTAAAAACAATAAATTATTGCCATGATAAAATGTAACTAAAACTGGATAAATATGATATGTCATTTCTTTTCATCACATGATCAGTATTATATGTTTGTTAGATTCAGTACTTGCTCCCGTCCTGACAGGATAACGTTGTAGGTATTCTTACTGAGGAGGAGTTGCTCTGTGACTCATATTATGTGGATACCGTCGAGGACCCGGCTTTGTCTTACGAGGACGTACCTGCGGGAAAACTCGCCTAGTTTGTGTAGTTGTTCGGGATATTTAGTGTTGTCATGTATCAGACTACATATTTTGTAACTGGAACTGTATCCAGTTTTACATTTTGGACTTGTACTTGGACTCACTATTCTATGAGATGACTTTTATGTTTGGAGCATTTATGAATATTTATTACTTATAGAACTGTTAGCACATTTAGTCTTATCTTGTTATCTCTAGAACAGCTTACTGCGCTTTATCTCAAGCGCAGGTTGGACATGACTCGGCCCGGCCCAATAATTTGGGTAGCGGGTCATGACAAGAAGTCCCCTACAAAGGGACTTGGGAAGAAAAGAAAAACTGGAGTGTCATCTGCTCCTTCTCACCCTGGTGATCTCCCTTCTTCTCCTAAGGCTGCAGGGAAAAAAAAAAACCACATTGGTCATTACTGTACAGCCCACCACCAGGACTACGCGGTCCCATACAAAGCAGATACAGACTGGAGCATCCCCTAGAGGAGGAGAGGCAACTCCTTCTTCAGGTCCAAGAAGCAGCTGAGTTGCCCAAGAACAGGTCACTAGAGAACATAATGTGCAAGGTGACCTCGATGAGGTTGAAGAAGAACCTGAGACACCTCTTGTGCGCAAGGCCAAAAGGAGATTAATGGTGACTCCAGAAGACCGTCAAAAAACGTTACCTTCACAAAATATGCCACCTCCACAAGGTAAATTTTAATACTCTTTTAATGTGATCTTGATTGAGTAACATATTGACATTGTTCTTTTTCATCTGCAGAGGTTACAATAATTAGCATTCCGGCTCTGATCATTACCGAAGGGATTTTGGGGCCCACAATCACAAAAATGACTATTCCCGTGATTGTGCTAGTTCTCGCAGGAATTATGATGTCATCTCCAACTCCAGGAGTCCCAAAGACTATACTTCCTGAGAAGGGGTTACCTTTTGCAGAATCCAATCCTATTGTTACTGTTCCTTCTATAGCCTAAACTCTTACTCACTCTCAAGAGGATCGAGAAATGATAGCGGCTCTTGAAGGTTGTGACTACGACGATGCATTAATTGAAGATGATTCTACAAGCACCGTCGAAGGAGACCAAGCTTTAGTGGAAGTCCCGCTGAATCAAGAATTACCGATCGAAGAAGGCCATACCACTACTGAGGGTGAGGAGCACCCCGTTGTTGAAAAGGGGATCCCAAGTCCAAGAACTGATGAGCCTAAAAACAACGACAATTCTGATGATTATGAAAGAATGAATGAAAATCAGACCATGGTTCCTGAAGATGCTGGGATCAATGAAAAGCCCAACGCTGATACAGTGGAGACTCAAATCCCTACCAACCAAGCTTTTGAGATCAAGGATGCAGAAGTGATTGCCCCAACTGAACAAGCAGAATCAAGGGTCTGAAGTAGCCATTTCCTATCAGGCGGCTCCGAAGCTGAAAGTAGTCAGGCAGCCGTGTCTGAAACTACCATGGACAAACTCCGCTCAGATCTGGACATGCCCCGTAACACCCCAAATGTATTGCCAGGATCAGGTAAACTTCTGACTTTTATTTACCCTAATTCCTTTAATGATGTATAATGACTTTGAATCTTGATTACAGTTGGTCCTGTAGGGACGCTTGCAACAACTGCGTCGACCACATTCAGTTTTAGCTCGACCATGGCTCCCCTGGATATGAGGATCCAAACTAGAGAGGGAAGTTCTTCTATGATGCCAGTACTCGGGTCTTCTGGTGTACAATCTGTAATTCCTTCAACTACTACAAAAATAAGAATTCAAACAGAAGTGGCTACTCCAGGTATCTCAGCGATGAACAGAGCTATCGTCGAAGCTTATACTAATGCTTTCTTCACTTCTCTGAAGCCTCTAATTCAAATGGTTATGGAAAATGACCAATCTTATGAGTAAGCAAGGGGCCCTTCCTCCTTCATCATTGGAGCTATTCGCAAGATCGGTGATCTGGACAGTGTCAACTATTTAGATCATATTTTGAATGAGCTTGAAGATTCCATCAAGTTTTATAAAGATCTAACAAGAGAAAACATCTAGAACTCCTAGATGTTGAATGCGAGGCGATAACATGTGAGGCTGCAAGACGAAAAGCAGATTTCAAAGCTTTTGTGGTAGCTTTCTCACAGCGCTCTACAGAGTTGGAATCTTGCAGTAACGAGACATCTTCTACTGTTTAGTGTCATAAGACTGAAGCTGCAGAGAAAGAGAAAGAAGCTGCTGAATGTCAAGCTCGCCTCTGGGATTTAGAAATTGAAATGGCTCGACTCCAAGAAGAGCTCAAAGCAGTTCGACGACGTGAAGAGGAGGTATTGGAAATGCATCAAATTGCTGCGAACCAATTAGATGACCTGAGGAGGCAATGGGATGCACTTATCCAAACTAAAGGTGCAGAACTGGAACGTCGAGCTGAATCGCTGTAACCTTTTGATCCAGAGTCTGGGAGAGCTCTTGCTAGACAGAGGGTACTCGACTCCAGAATAGAGAGAGCTGAGAATCTGAAGAGACTGATCGTTGATCTCAGTTCTCAGCCTCCCCAGTGATTGTCTTTCACATGATGTATTTTTTGACATTTTGAACATCATTGAAATAACAATTAATGCTCTTTTTGTGGTTCTATTACTTATTATATATCTATAGTAGATATATGTAATAGATAAGAATAGAAAAATATGTTTAGAGGTACCGGACATGATATATCTTCTTAAAAAAATAACAATACTGATTATATCTGTTCAGAGGTAATATGGACGTGACAGAATATAATTCTATGAATATTATCATTTCAAAAGACGACTTCATCAGAGGTAATGTGGACGTAATAGGTCGCTGATGTAGATAATAGAATTCAGAGGTAATGTGGATGTGAATTCATGTATCTATTGATTATCTTCAAGTCAGCTGGGACTCAAAGATAGGATATCTTTTAAAACAACTATGTTCCAAAAGATGAGGTTTGTGATCAGGTGACACAATCTAGATATACTCCACTGGGGATTTTGAAGATTTATTATATGAGGTTTTATTTACAGAAGAGTGAATAAAAGATAATAACTTGATGTTTTGGGGTATATACAATATTCAGAAGATGTTTTATACATTCTTCAAACATAGTATTTTTTTAAGATTTTGCCATTGATAGGCATCATAGCAACTCGGCCATCCATACCAGTCAGTTGATAAACTTTGTTTGAGACCTTCCCATTTCGCTTAGATTTGCCTTTACTCATGTGTGTCATAGTCATAGGACATTTGACAGTAAGGACTAATTTGCTTTTTTGGAGTGCTCGTACTTTGACTTTACGGTTGTAAGTTTTTGAGATATGGGCTTGATATAACTCAATATGCTGTTGAGCTAAAAGCCGCTTTTTGTCAAGAGCTTCAATCTCCTGAAGTCGAAGACGATCATTATTTTTTGTTGTGAGCTCATTGGTAATTGCAATCCTTAAAGAAGGGATTTGAATTTCCATTGGTATGACAACTTCGTATCCATACACCAAGGAAAAAAGTGTACAACCGGTTGGAGTGTGTATAGTAATACGATAAGCCCATAAAAATTCTCCAAGATTTTCACTCCAGTTTCTCTTATTGGTAGAAACGAATTTCTTGAGAAGCTTGATGATAGTTTTGTTGAATGCTTCAGCCAGACCGTTAGCTGCAGGATTGTAGGCCATGGAAGCAATAAATTCTGTTATCATCATAAAAACGAATAAAATTTTGACTGATGAATTATGGTCCATTATCATGAATGATTCATCGAGAAATGCCGAATCTGTATATCACATGATGTTTGATGAAGTTGATGATGCTGCTAGGCTTGACTTCAGATAAAGGTATGTCTTCCGCCCATTTCGAGAAGTAATCGGTTATAATTAGTGTAAATCGATGTCCTCTAGAAGATGGTGGATTGATAGGACCAATGACATCCATGCCACAAGTTTTAAAGGGACATGATGTGGCAGTCGGGTGAAGGAACTCCAACGGTTGATGAATGAAATCTGCATGGATTTGACAGGCTCGGCATTTCCTTGTATATTCAATGGCATCTGATACCATAGTACACCAGTAGTAGCCTATACGTCGGATACGATCCTGTAACATAGGACCGGGTTGATGTGCACCATATACACCATCATGAGCTTCATGTAGTATTTGTTTTGCTTCATCTCCAACAAGACAGCATAAGAGTAGACCATCAAATGTTCGCCGATACAGGATCTTGGAAGTTTGATTGTAATAAAATCGGAGTGATCGCCTACGGATTATTGTATCTTCCTTAGAACCTTCAGGTAAGATATCATGTACCACGAATTCAATTAAAGGAGCTCTCTATTCTTCACTAATGATGTTGATTTCAGTTGAATTGTGGAACTTAATATTTGAGTTATTCTCGATACAAAATAACTCCATGTTAGTGATGACAATCATTTATTGCCTTTTAGTGGGATTGCTAATACGGCTGCCAGATAAGCCAATGCATCAGCCTCCGTATTGCATGCTCGACATATATGTTCAATGAAGAAGCCCATGAACGATATAGCCAGCCTAACTGTCGCTTCATGATATGGGACGAGATCCTGGTGCCGAACTTCGTACGTGCCTCTAACCTGATTGACGACCAGTTTAGAGTCTCCATATACTTCAAAATATTTTATATCCAATTGTTTAGCCAATTGAAGACCAATGAGCAGAGCGTTGTATTCAGCCACGTTGTTGGAACACGACTCGTCTAAAGAATAAGCTCTTTGAATAGCTAATCCTTCTGGTCATACGAGGACGATTCCAACTTTAGCGACAATGGTACCTTTTGGTCCTATTCTGGATGCACTGTCAAAGAATAGACGCCAGGCAAGAATTTATTCTGAAATCATGTTGGATTCCAAAGTTTTGTCCGGAATCTCGTCATAGAGTTTAGTCGTCTCTGGAATTGGATGAGCCGCGAGGAAGTCGGCTAAGGCTTGACCCTTAACAGACTTTTGTGGGACATAGACCATATCATATTGTGCAAACAATATGGCCCATATAGCAAGTCTGGAATTGAGTGTACTGGGCTTCTTCATCAAGACACGGAGAGGGTTAACTCTGGAGATAACATGAATAGTCTAGCCTGTGATATAATGTCTGGTTTTCTGAACAGCAAACATCAAAACTAGACACTCCTTTTCCACCGGGCTGTATCGATGTTCGTGTTACGACCACCCTAGAGTAAGGGCACGTGACGTGGGTACATCCAGCCTACGCCGCAGTGTCGACGGTAGAACGTTGTCCAAGGTCACAACATCTAACAGTTGAAGGTAATAACAGTTATACTCCCCGAATGGGGGTGACATAACAGAAATATGACTCAACCACAAGTAAGGTAGAACAGGAAAGATAGAATGATATAAAAGATAAAATATCCAGAACAGAGAATCACAAAGATACAATCCAGAATTCTAAGTGTCTAAAATAATACATATCTCAGAATATCTCAAATTCTAATACAGTAATCCAGAAAAGTAAGACAATCCTAAACTAAAGGAGTGTCGTCTACTGCTAATGGATCCTGCTGCTGGTCCAAGTCCAGGCACTCATCTAGTGTGGCACCATAGTAAGTAGGGCAGAACGCCTCAGCCTCGCCCTCTGTAATATTTTAATAGGTCCAGTCAGGACGGGAACGAGCACATATCTCTCACACAGTTCATAGAAGGTTAGGAAAATAAATCATACAATAGAGTAAAATACAGGAAGTGCTGAATGGAAGTACAAGTAAACATGAGATATTTTGTAACTGAAAGTAAATTCATGATAGTAGAGACTGTAAGTGGCTACGTGATTTAGAGCACAATATGGTTATGTAAACGGCTTGGGGGCACATGAATACAAATAAGAAGGCACATGAATACAGCTACTGGGGATAGTGTTCACATAACCAATTCTACTCACCCCGCTCCAATCAATACACAAGGATCCATTCATGTTACGTTATAAGCACATGAATACAACTAAGATACGTGAACTCATGTAATGAGTAGTATATGAGGCACATGATAAGCACATGAAAGCACATGAGAACATGTAAAGACATGAACTAGTATGAGTACAAGGAGTACCTGATGCACATAATAAAGTACATGAACATGAAATATCCGATGCACCCGTAGAGGGATAACATCTCAGGAAAGGATCCATATAGTACTAATCCATGAAGATACGTGTCAGCATCATGTAGAGTAATCTAGAGCAAGAATATAGTCCATACAGGTATGAAAAGATCAGAGAATGTACTCGCCTGCTAACTGAATGTCCGAGATAAAAGTACTGTCCGAGGAGTGGTGTCTGGCTCCTATTTAGAACAGTACAAGTCACAATAAGTACAGAATAGTAATGTAATGCATTATAATGCGTTCTACATGAATCTAGGTCGATATAGACCAAAGTGAACTCTTGGTCAACTCTGGTCAACCCTAGAAGTCAAACTAGGTCAACCAAGTCAAACCTAAGTCAAACTTGTCTAATCTAGGTCTAACAAGCCATTCTAGGTTCTAACAAGCCTAAACAGTCCATCTAGACTCCAACTAGGCATACCATGTCTAACCATACCATAATCACATAACCACAAAACATGACTATGTCATATAGTCTATTAAGAATACATCTATCCTATAGTCACTATACAATTCCACCCATACTCTATATCATGACATATAATACACATAATATCATATATATATATATATATATATATATATATACATTTTCACACAATCCTATATATAACTAATATATATAAGTACAACACTATGATATATTATATAGGATACATGTATATATATAACCCTTAATACATATATACATACATATGTATAGAGAGAGGGGAACTCACATGTTCAAGTGTATGTGTGTGTATATGACTAGAAAGTTAGGGTGTGAGTGACTGTTCAGAGTTTGAAAACAGTGAGGAGTGTCCTAATCCTGGGAAATCAGTTCTTAAGGGGGGGACTGGATCAACTTCCAGGTTTGAATAATAGTGAGCAATGAATCTCAGGTTATACATATGTGAAACCATGCATTAGCCAACATCCCATAAAGTTTCAGTTAAACCAATGAATCTCAGTTATCAATCAATTCAAAAGAAAGGATATCAATTCAGGCATTCAATAATCAAAGAGGGAACTCAGGTTTACACATATTCTCAGGTAATGGAAAACTGGAAAAGTAACTCAGGTTAATACACAATCAGTGAATCTCAGGTATACACAGGAAATCAATTCAGTTTAAAACATATCCATATCAGGTTTTAAAGAAATGACAACATTGCAATCTAATACAAAGGAAAACTTAGGTTTTGAATTCTCAGAAATGACAGTTAAAGAGAAACCAAAATCCTCATCAATCCCAGTTCAACTAAACCCCAAAAATCAGTTCATAATATACATCTCAGGTTTTATAGGAAAAACCATATCAGTTATTTGACAACAGGCAATCTCAGATTTTCAAAAATGAAAGGGAATCAATGAAACAGTGTACATTCTCAGGTTTCTACATAAATCAGTTAATATACAGTTTGAAAAGAAACAAACCAATATCCCATAACAATTTCCTAAGCCTATCGAATGAAATATTGCATTAATATGAACCAACAATCATGTGAGAATAATCACACAATAGAACAACAATCTAACTTAGGTTAACACAGGATTTAACAGTTTAGGAATGGGAAAATAAACTGTGTATCAGTCAATTCAAATATGCAGTTCAAGCCTCTTTCGAACCCAAAACTAATATCCCAATTCACCGTTTAAAAATCCTATATTTGAATAAATATAAAACTAGGCATGAACATTGATATGTGGGGATATTTAGCAGTGATAATAATCAAACAAACAGGAATTTAGAGTTAGGAAAACAATGGAAAAATCAATGTAACAGGACTGTGTATCAAAAAGCAGTAATTCCCCAAATTTGAATCCCATTTCTAAACAAAACCTAAACTAAAATGGAAACTGAATCTATCACATAATATACATTATATTTAGGAACTATTTAACAATTAAAAACATTATTTAAAAGCATTAATAAATAATTAAACTCAAGAATACGATTCAGAACATTGGTGTACACAATGCACGACACGTGCACAGGCAATATCGTGTCCGACATGACACGAGAGCTCGTAAAACTCGAGGAGCCTCGTATCAGTCATGGACACGACACACGTGTCAAGTTTCGTGGGTTGAAACCCTGTGTGCACTGAGAAAATACACCCGAGTAGCAGGGCATCAACCTGCCAGCGCGCGTGGGTGCACGACCGCGTGTCCACGCGCTCGTGTCGACTCAACCAGACACGAAAACGTGCTCAGTGTCCAAGGAATGCATAAGCGAGGTGAAAATAGATTTTCCTATTCAAACACAAATCACAAAATCGAACAAAATGCCCTTTGAGGCATTTCAAAGGGCATTTCGTCGAACACTTACCTATACACGTTGATACGTGTCCGATACGGACACGAAATGGGTTCAAATTCTAGGGTAAGCCTATCCTACTGTTAGGTTAGGTTTAGGACATCCTAGAAATGAATTTTAATAGAATTTACAAGCAATATAATGGATTATACCTATAGATAAACAATGGGTTAAAATCCTCAAATGGGAAGAGTTCCACAAGCCACCAAACTCCCTCAAATTGTGTTCTTCCAGAAAATACTCATCATTAACAGCAAGAAAACTAATATTAGGTCCTATTGCAATTTGTTTGGTGGAATTTGGAGTAAAAATGGATTTTCTAAGAATTTAAAAAGATAGAGACTCACCTCTTCCAAATGGCAATGATTCCTAAAGAGGCAAGCCCTAATTTCAAGGTGATATAAATAGGGGAGGAGGACACTAGTGGCCGGCCAGAAATTTAGGGTTAGGTTTTGGTTCAAGGGGTGTGGGCCTATGGGCCATTAAGCCTTTAAGTCATAAAATGACTTGTGATTTCACAAGTCATTCCTTAATCAATCTAGCTCCTAATTTCCCCAAACTAATTCCAATAAGTTAAACCTCACTAACTTAAGTCAACCTAGGTTTTCATATCCTAATCACTTAGCCATGACCTAGGTTAGCCACTAGGTTAGTCTCCAAGGTCAACATAAGTCAAAGTCACTAAAACACCAAAATCAATTATACTAAAATCACTTAAAAATCACATTAATTATAAATAATAAAAATAATTCCAAATTAAATTCCAAAATTTTGAAAATGACCAAAATACCCTCAAGCTAGAAAAGTGGTAGTGATAAATCTACCCCCTTAAAATAATTTCATCCTCAAAATTTAAAGGCGAAACTAACTGCTAAGAAGGATAGAAAAGTATACCTCAAGGTCTAAAAAGATAGGGGTACCGCTCGCGCATCTCATCCTCCCGCTCCCAGGTAGACTCTCCTAGAGAATGATGCCTCCATGCGATGCGTACCAAGGGTATCACCTGGTTCCTCAATACCTTCTTCCGGCGATCCAAAACATCCATAGGCTACTCTTGATAACTAAGAGTAGGTCCAACCTCTATCTCCGAGTGATCGAGCACATGGCTAGGGTCAGCCACATACCGTCTCAACTGTGATACGTGAAATACGTTGTGAACTTCCACTAGTACAGGTGGCAAGTCTAGCCTGTATGCCACGTCACCGACTCTCCCGCTGATAACGAAAGGGCCGATGAAGCGCGGGCTAAGCTTCCCACCTCCACCAAAACGTATCGTACCACGAGTTGGAGATATCCGCAGAAAAACTATGTCGCCAACCTAATCACAAGCAAGGTCTCAAGTTACTAAAAATCAAACACGATCAATCAAACAAAACAAAACAGAATACAACCTAATTCTAATCCTATCTCTAAATCTGTACCTCAAACTCCAGCGGCCTGCGGTGGCTATCGGCCCAATTCTGATGTCTGTCATGTGCCACGCGAAGTCTGTCCCTGATGAGCTTCACCTTCTCGGCTGTGTCAACAACCATCTCTGGTTCCAGTAAAGTTCGCTCTCCAACGTCATCCCAAGATAAGGGTGTATGACACCTACGCCCGTATAGAGCCTCAAACGGTGACATCTCAATGCTGGCCTGATAACTGTTATTGTAAGCAAACTCCACCAAATATAGATGATCCTACCGGAACCTCCAAAATCCAGGACGTACGTCCGCAATATATCCTCAAGGGTCTGAATAGTCCTCTCTGACTGTCCGTCCGTCTGGGGGTGGTATGCGGTACTAAACTTGAGCTGAGTGCCCAAGCTAGTCTGCAGACACCTCCAGAAATGGGAAGTAAAGCGACTATCCCGATCTGAGACTATGCTGACGGGAACTCCATGAATCCTGACTATCTGTCTCATATACAACTCCGCAAGCCTCTTTGTAGACGTACCCACCTTGAATGGCAATAAGTGGGCCGATTTGGTCAACCTGTCAACGATGACCCAAATCACGTCTTTTCCTCCTGGTGTACGCGGCAACCCTGATACAAAATATATGGTAATATGTTCCCACTTCCACTCTGGAATGGGTAACGGCTGCAATAATCCTCCGGGCCTTTGCCTCTCTATCTTGACCTGCTGACAGATCAAGCATCTAGATACGAAGTGGGACACCTCCCTCTTCATCCTGTACCACCAGACATGCTTTCGCAGATCCATGTACATCTTGTTGGCACCAGGATGTATAGAGTACTGCGATCTGTGAGCCACCTGCATAATCTGCACTATGAGCTCCCCGCTAGGCACACATAACCGGGAACCGTGCCTCAGGATACCATCCTCTGCAAGTGAGAACTCAACATCCTCCACTCCTGCACTGATCTGCTCTCGGATACACCGCAGAGCCACATCATCGAACTGTGTCACCTTGATCCTGTCCATCAAGTCCGACTTTATCTGAAGGCCCCATATCTGTATCTGCACCCCCGGTACAATTACCTTAATCCCAAGGCTCTCCAAGTCTGCAAGCAGGTGCCGATCCATAGTCAAACACATGGCTGTTGGATACCTACTCAAGGCATCGGCAACCACGTTGGCCTTCCCCGGGTGATACTGAAGTGTGATGTCAAAGTCCTTCATCAACTCAAGCCACCTGCGCTGCCTCATGTTGAGCTCTTTCTGTGTAAACACATACTTCAAGCTCTTGTAATCAGTGAAAATCTCCACCCTCTCACCATACAGATAGTGCTTCCACAACTTCAAAGCAAAAATTACCGCCGCCAGCTCCAGGTCATGGGTAGGGAAGTTCTTCTCATGGAGACGTAATTGCCTGGAAGCATAGGCAATCACCTTTCCATGCTGCTGCAAGACGCAATCTAGCCCCTTCCATGAAGCATCACTATTAATAGTGAAACCACCTGATCCTGAAGGCAATGTCAGAATCGGAGCTGTCGTAAGCTGCTTCTTCAATTCATCAAAAGCTGCCTGACAATCCTCTGACCAAACAAACTCAGTATCCTTCCGGATCAACCGTGTCAGCGGCTCTGCAACCCGAGAAAAATCCTGCACAAATCTCCTATAATATCCTGCTAGCCCCAGGAAACTCCTGATCTCTGCCACTGAAGTCGGCACTGTCCAAGCCTCAACTGCTACTATCTTCTTAGGGTCAACTGAGATACCATCTCCAGTGACTACATGCCCCAAGAAGTCCACCTGGTCCAAGAAAAATTTACACTTGGAGAGTTTCCCATAAAGCTGTTCCCTCCTGAGAGTCTCTAGCACTATCCGCAGATGCTCCTCGTGCTCCTCCTCATTCTTAGAATATATCAAGATATCATCAATGAACACCACCAAGAACTTGTCCAAGTACTGGTGGAACACCTTGTTCATTAGATTCATAAACACTGCTGGTGCATTGGTTAGCCCAAACGGCATAACCAAAAACTCAAACTGCCCGTACCGCGTCCTGAAAGCGGTATTGGGAATATCCTCCCTCTTCACCTTCACCTGGTGATAACCTGACCTCAAATCAATCTTCGAGAACACCCGAGCTCCGCTCAACTGATCAAACAGATCATCGATCCGTGGCAGTGGATATCTGTTCTTGATCGTCAGGTTGTTAAGTGTCCTGTAGTCGATACACATCCGTACCAACCCATCCTTCTTGGGTACGAAAATTACCAGTGCACCCCAAGGTGAAAAACTCGAGCGAATGAAGCCCTTGTCCTGCAGCTCATCCACCTGCTTTTTCAGTTCCACCAACTCGCTGTTGTTCACTCGATAGACATGCTGGGAGATCGGTTCCGCGCCGGGAACCAAGTCTATCGAGAACTCTACATCTCTGTCCGGTGGAAGCCCTGGCAACTCCTCTGGAAATACGTCCATAAACTCTGCGATCAAGGGATGTGGAGCCACCTGCTCCTCGACTGATGCTCCACAGAAGACTCCGTCGTCCTGCTCTGCCTGCCGTCGGGTGTACTCAAACTCTGGCTCTCCTGGCATCCCGAATAAAACTCTACCCCCACGACAATCAATACGGGCATGGTGTCTACTCAGCCAGTCCATACCTAATATAATGTCGTAGTTCGGTAATGGCATGACTAGTAGACTCACCCCCAACTCTTGGCCTCCCAATATGATACTCGGCCCTCTGCAAACATCACTCACGAGGATGACCCCACCCTCGGTCGTAATCTTGCAGGTCCTAGGCAATGGTTCAGAAACCAGACTGTGTCTAATAGCATACGATACTGACACAAAGCTGTAGGAAGCCCCGAAATCAAAGAGTGCAAAAGCTGGAAGGGAATCTAGGAGAACCAAACCTGCTATCAGCTCTCCGATGGCCTCGGCATCTTCAGCTGCTATGGCGAAAGCTCGCCCCTGCAGTCCACCTCGTGCCTGCTGCTGGTGCTGCTGGAATCTCTGCTGCTGGGTCTGTAGGACTGGTCCCCTCTGCTGGCCTGCTGGAGCCTTGGCTCCACCTTCCTGCTGTCCTCGCCCAAAAGCCCCTGGGCAATCCTTCAACTTGTGATCTCCCGCACCACAAAGTAGGCACTTGCCTAGCTTCTTCCTGCACTCATGGATCATGTACCCCGACTTCTTACAGAAGGCACAAATGACTACATGACGAGGTACCTGCTGCCCTCTCTGATGCTGCTGAAAGGGTGCACGACCCTGCTGCTGATACTGCTGCTGAGCTGGCCTCTGCTGCTGCTGCTGCTAGAAATGAGGCCTCTTGGCCTATCCCTGACTGCTGCTGCTACCCTGGAAGTCACGACCCCTCTTCTGCTTCAGCCCTAGGTCATCTTCCGCTGCCAAGCCCTAGAAAATATCTCAGCATAAGTGGCGTTCCGGTCGCTCTTAGTTAGCGACCGAACCTCTCTAATCAAACCCCGGCAAAACTTCCTCGCCTTCGTCTTCTCAGACAAGTCATCAATAAACCAGGCCAATCTGCAGAACTCTTTGGCATACTCAGCTACCGTCTGGTTCCACTGAACCAGAGCCTCGAACTGTGCCTCGATACCTCCCAAGGCAACATCAGGAAAGAACTGCTCCTTAAATAGCTCCTTAAACTGGGACCAAGTCTGGCCCTCAACTCCCATTCTGGGATCTGTCTGATACCACGCACGGGCTAAGTCCTGCATCTGACTGCCCGTCGCCTCGATCTGGAGTCGATCAGGTATCTCCGCCAGTCGAAAGATCTCCTCAATATGCTCTATCCAGTCGTCTGCAATATGGATGCCCTCTACGCCGAAGAACTCCCTAGGATGCATCTTCTGGAAGTCCTGAATGTCCTTCTCCCTCCGACGGGGCTGCTGTTGGGTCCCCTGAGCTGTGATGATCTCGACTGTAGTACGTACCAGCTGGTGTGCCTCATCGATCCCCTGCCTAAAATCTGCAGTCTGCCTTGTCTGCTGCTGCCGATGGGACTCAAGAATCCTCTCCATGAAGGAGAAGAGATGTGCAGCATCTACCATCCCCGCAGGCGGAGGCTGTTGCGGTGGAAGGATCTCAGAAATCACAACTGGCCTCTTGACTGCTGGAGGTGCTCCTCCAAAAGTGGCAGAAACACCGACTCCTGAGGGCTGCACTGGCCCTATGGCACTGGGAGCTGGCTGTTGGACACGAGAGGTGGCAGACCCCTCTCCAGCGTCTCCCGTCACGGGGCGATACGATTACGTCTCAACCATCCTGGAGACACAGATCAAACAGAAAGCAATTACTGAGAATGAGTCGAAAAATCAAAGGAGGACAATTTAAATTTCTAAGGAAGATAATAAGCAGCAAAATAGATATACGGAATCTGATAATGAGTTTTCCTAGTATGATTGAGTACCTTCAAAAAAATATGCTAATTCCTACTGCAGGCTGCAGCGATATTCTTGTTCGAATACCACTACATTTCCAACCTAGACCTGCATGGGCCACCACTAAAAACGTGTCACGACCCGTACCCTAGAGTAAGGGCACGTGACGTGGGTACGTCCAGCCTACGCCGCAGTGTCGGTGGTAGAACGCTGTCCTAGGTCACAACATCTAACAGTTGAAGGTAATAACAGTTATACTCCCCGAATGGGGGTGACATAACAGAAATATAACTCAACCACAACTAAGGTAGAACCGAAAAGATAGAATGATATGAAAGATAAAATATCCAGAACAGAGAACACAGAGATAAAATCCAGAATTCTAAGTGTCTAAAATAATACATATCTCAGAATATCTCAAATTCTAATACAGTAATCCAGAAAAGTAAGACAATCCTAAACTAATGGAGTGTCGTCTACTGCTAATGGATCCTGCTGCCGGTCCAAGTCCAGGCACTCATCTAGTGTGGCACCGTAGTAAGTAGGGCAGAACGCCTCAGCCTCGTCCTCTGTAATATTACAACAGGTCCAGTCAGGACGGGAACGAGCACATATCTCTCACACAGTTCATAGCAGGTTAGGAAAATAAATCATGCAATAGAGTAAAATACAGGAAGTGCTGAATGGAAGTACAAGTAAATAGGAGATATTTTGTAACTGGAAGTAAATACATGATAGTAGAGACTGTAAGTGGCTACTTGATTTAGAGCACAATATGGTTATATAAACGGCTTGGGGGCACATGAATACAAATAAGGAGGCACATTAATACAGCTACTGGGGATAGTGTTCACATAACCAATTCTACTTACCCCATCCCAATCAATACACAAGGATCCATTCAAGTTACGTTATAAGCAAATGAATACAACTAAGATACGTGAACTCATGTAATGAGTAGTACATGAGGTACATGATAAGCACATGAAAGCATATGAGAACATGTAAAGACATAAACTAGTACGAGTACAAGGAGTACCTGATGCACATGATAAAGTACATAAACATGAAATACCTGATTCACCTGTAGAGGGATAACATCTCAGGAAATAATCCATATAGTACTAATCCATGAAGATACGTATCAGCATCATGTAGAGTAATCTAGAGCAAGAATATAGTCCATACAGGTATAAAAAGATCAGAGAATGTACTCGCCTGCTAACTAAATGTCCGAGATGAAAGTACTGTCCGAGGAGTGGTATCTAGCTCCTATTTAGAACAGTACAAGTCACAACAAGTCCAGAATAATAATATAATGCATTACAATGCGTTCTACATAAATCTAGGTCGATCTAGACCAAAGTCAACTCTTGGTCAACTCTGATCAACCATAGAAGTCAAACTAGGTCAACCAAGTCAAACCTAAGTCAAACTAGTCTAATCTAGGTCTAACAAGCCATTCTAGGTTCTAACAAGCCTAAATAGTCCATCTAGACTCCAACTAGGCATACCATGTCTAACCATACCATAATCACATAACCACAAGACATGACTATGTCATATAGTCTATTAAGAATACATCTATCCTATAGTCACTATACAATTCTACCCATACTCTATATCATGACATATAATACACATAATATGATATATATATATATATATATATATATATATATATATATATATATATATATTTTTTTTATATATATATATATATATATATATATATATATATATATATATATATATTATATATATATATATATATATATACATTTTCACACAATCCTATATATAAGTACAACACTATGATATATTATATAGGATTCATGTATATATATAACCCTTAATACATATATACATACATATGTATAGAGAGAGGGGAACTCACATATTCAAGTATATGTGTGTGTGTATGACTAGAGAGTGAGGGTGTGAGTGACTGTTCAGAGTTTGAGAACAGTGAGGAGTGTCCCAATCCTGGGAAATCATTTCTTAAGGGGGGACTGGATCAACTTCCAGGTTTGAATAATAGTGAGCAATGAATCTCAGGTTATACATATGTGAAACCATGCATTAGCCAACATCCCATAAAGTTTCCAGTTAAACCAATGAATCTCAGTTATCAGTCAATTCAAAAGAAAGGAAATCAATTCAGGCATTCAATAATCAAAGAGGGAACTCAGGTTTACACATATTCTCAGGTAATTGAAAACTGGAAAAGTAACTCAGGTTAATACACAATCAGTGAATCTCAGGTATACACAGGAAATCAATTCAGTTTAAAACATATCCATATCACGTTTTAAAGAAATGACAGCATTACAATCTAATACAAAGGAAAACTCAGGTTTTGAATTCTCAGAAATGACAGTTAAAGAGAAACCAAAATCCTCATCAATCCCAGTTCAACTAAACCCCAAAAATCAGTTCATAATATACATCTCAAGTTTTATGGAAAAAACTATATCAGTTATTTGACAACAAGCAATCTCAGATTTTCAAAAATGAAAGGGAATCAATGAAACAGTGTACATTCTCAGGTTTCTACATAAATCAGTTAATATACAATTTGAAAAGAAACAAACCAATATCCCATAACAATTTCCAAAGCCTATCGAATAAAATATTGCATTAATATGAACCAACAATCATGTGAGAATCATCACACAATAGAACAACAATCTAACTTAGGTTAACATAGGATTTAACAGTTTAGGAATGGGAAAATAAACTGTGTATCAGTCAATTCAAATATGCAGTTCAAGCCTCTTTCAAACCCAAAACTAATATCCCAATTCCCCGTTTAAAAAGCCTATATTTGAATGAAATATGAAACTAGGCATGAACGTTGATATGTGGGGATATTTAGCAGTGATAATAATCAAACAAACAGGAATTTAGAGTTAGAAAAACAATGGAAAAATTAATGTAACAGGACTGTGTATCAGAAAGCAGTAATTCCCCAAATTTGAATCCCATTTCTAAACAAAACCTAAACTAAAATGGAAACTGAATCTATCACATAATATACATTATATTTAGGAACTATTTAACAATTAAAAACATTATTTAAAAGCATTAATAAACAATTAAACTCAAGAACACGATTCAGAACATTGGTGTACACAGTGTACGACACATGCACAGGCAATACCGTGTCCGACACGACACGAAAGCTCGTAAAACTCGAGGAGCCTCATGTCAGTCATGGACACGACACACGTGTCAAGTTTCGTGGGTTGAAACCCTGTGTGCACTGAGAAAATACACCCGAGTAGCAGGGCATAAACCTGCCAGCGCGCGTGGGTGCACGACCGCGTGTCCACGCGCTCGTGTCGACTCAACCAGACACGAAAACGTGCTCAGTGTCCAAGGAATGCATAAGCGAGGTGAAAATAGATTTTCCTATTCAAACACAAATCACAAAATCGAACGAAAAGCCTCAAAGGGCATTTCGTCGAACACTTACCTATATACGTTGATACGTGTCCGATACGGATACGAAATGGATTCAAATTCTAGGGTTAGCCTATCCTACTATTAGGTTAGGGTAAGGACATCCTAGAAATGAATTTTAACAGAATTTACAAGCAATAGAATGGATTATACCTATAGATGAACAATGGGTTAAAATCTCCAAATGGGAAGAGTTCCACAAGCCACCAAACTCCCTCAAATTATGTTCTTCATGAAAATATTCATCATTAACAGCAAGAAAACTAATATTAGGTCCTATTGCAATTTGTTTGGAGGAATTTAGAGTAAAAATGGATTTTCTAAGAATTTACAAAGATGGAGACTCACCTCTTCCAAATAGCAATGATTCCTAAAGAGGCAAGCCCTAATTTCAAGGTGATATAAATAGGGAAGGGGGACACTAGTGGCCGGCCAAAAATTTAGGGTTAGGTTTTGGTTCAAGGGGTGTGGGCTTATGGGCCATTAAGCCTTTAAGTCATAAAATGACTTATGATTTCATAAGCCATTCCTTAATCAATCTAGCTCCTAATTTCCCCAAACTAATTTCAATGAGTTAAACCTCACTAACATAAGTCAACCTAGGTTTTCATATCCTAATCACTTAGCCATGACCTAGGTTAGCCACTAGGTTAGTCTCCAAGGTCAACATAAGTCAAAGTCCCTAAAACACTAAAATCAATTATACTAAAATCACTTAAAAATCACATTAATCATAAATAATAAAAATAATTCCAAATTAAATTCTAAAATTTTGAAAATGACCAAAATACCTTAAGCTAGAAAAGTGGTAGTGACTGTTCAGCCCAGATCATTATGCGGCTGAGATAATAGATAGCTTATTCATGACCTTCTTTGTTCTTCTGTGCTAGTAAGGCACCCAATGAATGATTCATTGCTCGAACATACATCAGGAAGAGTATTCCTGAGTGGAGGCACTAGAACTGGAGGGTTCATCAAGTACCACTTTATGTCTTCAAATGCTTGCAGCCATTCTTCAGTCCAAATAAAAGACACACCTTTCTTCATGAGTTAAGTGAACGATCTACAACATCCAGAGAGATTTGAGATGAATCTTCTGATGTACGCAAGCCGTCCTTGGAATCTTCGTAGCTCTTTTAGGTTGCATGGAGGACGCATCTCTTGAATGGCTTTAATTTTCTCAGTATTCACCCAATGAAGTCATGTGACAACTTATATTTGGTTGCTTTCTTGGACTTTGCGGATGAATAAGGTGCTTCAAAGTCAGCCACCAACTCAGGATGGATCCACTAATCTCTTATTTTCAGTAGACAGAGGAACAAGACCATCAGTTCGTGCAGGTAGGAGATTAATAATCTCCAAAGTAGTTATTGGGATGGAAACGATGCCGTTCTACACATGTTGAGCAGGAAAATCGCTAATCTGTAGAAAGAGAATATTAGTCATTACAGTCTTTTCATCTTGTTAGTGAGTGATTGCACCAGAATTAACCATCTCCTGGATCTTGTCTTTAAGCACATAGCATGCTCGAGTCGGATGTCCGATAAACCTGTGATAAATATAATATTTAGGGTGGTCAGTTTTACCTACTTTCTCTGGCTGTTTTGCATCCGATAGTTGAAGTTTATTGTGCTTGATCAGGCAATCAAAGATGCTCATGACATCATCCTCATCAAAAGAGTATTCTTCTTTCGGACGTGGTGCTCTCTGTGGTGGTGCCGTTGGAGTAGGTGTTGATTGACCTATATTAACGGCTAGAGTTTCTTTGCCTTTGACATTGATAGCCAAAGTCTCCTTACCATTGCGGTTGTTCTGACGGCCACCGCTATTTGATGTAGCATATTCATCTCTTTCAAGATTAGGCATTTGAATACCTAATTGTTCGAACTTATCAGCACTTTCTTCTGCTGCTTTAGCATTCACTATGAATGAAGGCCAATCCTAGAACTATGTCGATCCAGTCCATATGCTGATTATAGGAAACAAGTCTGATTTGTAAGTTTCTATAGTCAAAGCATCTAGAGTTCCGAGAGGTATTTTGAGTACCTCACGGCGGAATCGTTCAATAAAACGTTCGATTGTTTCATTATGTCGCTGTTTAATTTTGATGAGGGTAGACATAGTCATATCATTTGTTCTTTTATAAAATCGTTCTAGGAATATTTGTTTGAATCCAGAGAAAGAGGTTATATAACCATCTGGCAAACTACGGTACCGGTCGTAAGCTGCACCTGCTAAACATTCGACGAACACCCTAGTGAGTAGAGCATCGTTTGGCAATAGTTAATCAATCATTACCTCAAAGTGATTGAGGTACTGACTTGGAGATGTGCTGCCATCAAACAGCATAATAGTAGGGGGTTTGTATTTGAAAGGAAATTAAACTTCCTTCCACTCTATAGGATAAGGCTGTTTGATCCCAAGCTTCTGTAAACAGTCTTTATGCTTGAAGGCTTCAAATTGAGTACATAAAAGTTTTACGACCTCATTAGTATCTACCGATGCTTGTGGAGTAGTGCACTGATTTGATATGTTTGGAGGAGGTACTACATGATAAGTACCACCCCCAGCACCAGATTGACTTGGAATAGCCTGCACTGGTATATAAGCGATACGAGGAGACTATACCCCCAGACCAATGTTGACGGGAGCTGATGTTGTTACAGGTTCTTGGGTCGAAATTAGATTCACAACCGGTGGAACCGTATGTTGTGTCATAATCACAGCATGCATGTTTGTCATCATCTCAACCATGCTTTTCAAACTAGCCTCCACAGCAGTAATTCTCTGCTCTTGACTGTTAGAACTGGAAGTATCTTGATCTTCTATGATGACATAAGCAGTCACTTCTCTAGCTATCAAAGATGAGCTAGTAGAAAAGATAGTCCGTTCAGAACTTTTACTATCGGCATCAAAGTCATATAAGGAACTATCCCCAGGATGAGTGATGGGGAAATTCCTTTGACTGGAAGCATCTTGACTGGAATCAGAAAGATTCCTTTGAGCGATTATATTTTGGTTTCTTAATCTGGTGTGTCGGTATACTCCTTCGTCGTATTCACGAATCAGATCTAAATACTGTTGACTGCGATTGTTGGATGCATTACGTCATGGACGCTTTCTACCACCAGTGCTTCGAGACGTCATGTTGACAAAAGTGCACAATAATTCATCTTTATCTATTGTCATTGGTTTAGGAACCTGAGAGCAGTTAAGACGATCGAAGACAGACCGTTTAGCTGATTGACAAAAACATTTGATAACCACCTCATGGTGATGATTATAGTGGTGTTCTTTTGGCTGCGTTACAGATGGATGAGACGAATTTATGATCTTCTGCTTATGTTCAAGAAGTTCATAAAGATCGGTTACAACAACAGGATGAGAAGAAGTCGGAGGAACATATTCTTTAATGATGTTAGGAACATGATTCTGATTCTTGAGATGTCTTGTTCCCTGAGTGTACAAGGAAGTGCTAATTTGATTAGCATATGTTAGAGGGTTCGTAACTTTAGAAGTCTGTCTTCGGCGCAAGTTAGCCACTGGCGTATGCTGCTTATGTCTTGCTGAAGTTGATCCTGGCTGGCGTCTGTTGAGATAGGTGCGCAAGTCAGAAAGGTGTGGCACTTGTATATCTGTTTGAGATACTAGCAGTTTTCTATGTTTGGATCTTGAGATGCTTAGGTTTGAAAGATCCTGAATTGCATTCTTGGGAGTAGGCAGAATACCTTTTTGTGTTGTGCAACCTGTTTTTGTGCGCTTGGCCTGGTGCAACTGCATGACAGAAAGTTCAGTTTGGACATAACTCACTTTTTTAGCAGAGATTTGATTAATTCTATTAAGAAGAGTAAGGTTTCTGCCCAAAAAAGCTTTTATACTGATTAGCGCAAGGGCGCAACCAGAGTTGTTTTTCGTCAAGTCAAGAACCGGGGAAGAATGAGGAAAGGCCAGAGGGCGCTTTCCTTTATTCTATAACAAGACAGGAATAGATGTATTCTTTTCCAAGTTCATATTTGGAGAAAGAGATGGAGTAGATAAAGAGCGTTTTTTCTTTATTTTGTGGTTAAAATGCCACAGGCGCAGGTTGCGCAGTTTGAAGAAAGGCCAAAGGGCACTTTTCTTTGTTCAGTTTAGCATTCCTGCGAGATAGGTTCTTCTCAAAATTTAGAACTAGAAAATAGGAGGAATTAGTCAAAAGGCATTTCCCTTTGTTTAGAGCCAAAGAGGCAGTAGGCACAGGTTGCGTAGAGGCAGTGATTGGCAGAGAGACAATACGCGCAGGTTGCGCAGAAGCAGTGGTTGGTACTACAGAGGACTTGGGAATCCATACAGTGTGTGCCTTGCTATTGACAGTAACTGAGGTGTGCCTAGTACCCACAGTACTGATCATTGCTTCGTAGGCGGTTTGGTCGACTTGAACGACCAAAGTCTTCTGTGTCTTGCTAATCGACGCGGTATCACATTTAGTTGTCACTTTCTTGTCGGAGAAGAAAGTCGTCCCCAGCAGAGTCACTATTTTGTTTGCAAAAACAAAAGTTTGCTTACAAACTAAGAAAAGAGTACAAGAGTACAATTATTTTTTGTAGAAATACAACTGTAGGAATCTGATCAGAAGATGATCTCTTTATCCCTTGGACGATGTGATATCGAATACACAAGCCTCTGGAGAATGCAACAGCACTTTGTCAGTAGATTATGATCATTAGTGATTCTTTAATACAGATTTAAAACTCTATTTATATATTTCTGAAATAACTGTTTTCTGTGTTGCGCGCACTTCAGGTTGCGTGCCTTCTATCTAGTTGTGCGAACGGTTACTTGAACTGCTGGGGACGCGTGGCTTCATTTGAGTGAGATGCACGTATTAGTGGGCAGTATAGTAGACACGTTCTTCGAGATTAGTGGCATACACACCACATCATCTTGCTTCTGAACAAAAGTTGAGCGGGTGGTGCCATCACTCTAGGTGGCACGAGCGCACAACTAAACGTTTGGCGCCTTTGACTGGGTCTTCTATGTTATGACGATTGATTCTCGCGCTTCTTGATAACTTGCGCAAGCTAGTTATCAGCATTAATTGCATGCTGACAAAATCTCCTCGAACGTCGGATTGTGCAAGATTCGAATGGATTATCTTCGACTGACGAGCTGTCAGAGCTGTCAGTAATGATGGCAGCCATTACAGCTTCTCGAGGATGCTTTCCACGTGGAGCTCGCACACCCTCGCTTAGGCGCAACCTTAGACTGGCGCAACCTAGTGATCTAGAGCCTCTTGATGCTGGCGCTTTGTTGAGAGGGGCGCTCATTAATTTTTAGGCTTCTATACCTGTGTAACAATGTGAGCCCCCAGCTAGTGCACGAAAGCTTCGGGCACCCAATGGGAAATTTGAGGACAAAGGTGTACGGGAAGGTAGCTGACAATGATGAAATTTTAGAATCAGAGAAGACACCGTGATGTCCCGGGTACCAGACGGGAATGGAGGAACAAGCTCCGCTAGGTCAACATCAGAAATGATCAGATGGAGTATACGGATCTATCCGATCTAAATTTATCTGCGTAAGAAACCACAGCGGGGGAGGAGGGTGGGGTGGCACCGCGTTGGTGCTGACAACCATTGGGAGGGGGGAGAGTGGCGGATAGAGGGGCGGGAGCCGAAAGCGTCGAAAAGGAGCAGAGGGGCGGGAAGTGGTCAACCTGTGCCAGTGGCGCACCCTCGGAGAGTGCGAAAGGGGGCCACGTCCCCGCAGCTGTAAGGAACTCACTAATAGGCATGGAGGCGAGGGGACCAGCCGGGATGGGAAGAGGGATCTTAGAGGTAGAGTGCACTTTTGAAGGGCAACGAGGAGCCTTGTCAGCAAGGATAGCGCAGTGGAGTGTACACTAGAATCCGCATGAGGGGGGCTAGGTGGCGCAGGGCGGCCGCTTGCATAGCCAGGTGCGTAGAAGGGGGTTGCAAAGGGACCCACGCTAGGAGTTGGGTTGCACAGCAAAAGCTGGCAAGCGCCAACAGAAGAAATGTGCGGATTAGGATTCAAATTCTAAAAGGAGTTTGAATTTGAAACTAATGAGAATGGGTGGAGGCAGTCCTGCACGTTCACCGAGGGCGACGTACGCCAGGAGCCACTAGGGTGGCTGGTGCCCGATGCACCGATGGAGTACACCGCTGAGAGCCAGGCGAGGCCGGCCCTCGCGATCCAGGCGAGAAGGCCAAGTGGGATGCGACGGTCACCGGCACCGTGAGCCCAAAGAGGCGGAGGGCATCTGGGGGCCAGGGAGAACTAGCAGGAGGGCGGTCCAAGGCTGCATCAGACAAGGCGAGGGGTACGACGTCACTGTCGACGACGAGGACATCAGTAGCCGCGGGAGGGGGTGGAGGACCACTGAATGAGAGGGAGGCGACAAATCCTTCACAGAGAAGGCGGGGGCCCCGATGAGGGGGAGGAAGGAACAGGCGAGGGGGGGCGGCCAAGACTGGGGCGGCGCACCACCCTCAATGTGGTTAGAGGCTATCATGGCCCAGCCGACGGGGACCCAGGCAAGCGAATCGCCAAGGGGCTGCTCTGCAAGGAAGATAGAGACTTTTAATATATATATATATATATATACAAAAAAAAAATAAAAAAAATATATATATATACACACACAAACATACGCAGACGACATTGTTATATTTTCTTCCGAAGGCATTGGCTCCGTAGAGGTGCTCAACCGCACACTCCAGAGATACTCCAAATACGCAGGACAACGAGTCAACCCTAACAAAAGTGTCATTTACGTGCATCATTCTACGGATAGAGGACACCCCCTATCCTCTCTAATATCACCTCCTTCACAGTCGTGTACCCACCCTTC
>JANAVB010009200.1:9369146-9539146 GCA_029216955.1 Iris pallida | reverse complement strand
AGGGAGCCTACGGCCAGGGCGGAGGGGACCGCGGCGGAGGGCTCCGGATGTGGGACGCAGGAGGTGGGGCCCACCGGCGTCGGGGAGGGCTCCGGAGGAGGAGCCAAGGCGGAGACGACGCCGGAGGTTGGGGCAGCAGCGGACTGAGCCAAGGAGGGGGACGGCTCCACCGAGAAGACGACAAGGGGAAGTGGAGGGGCGGGAGCGGCGCCTGCCGGGGGGGCGGGAGCAGCTGCGACCGAGGGAACGGGGGGGGGAGGCACGGCGAAGGAAGGAGGAGGCACGCCAGGAGGTGGCCCACTCGACCTCAACGAGGGCACGCAACCGGCCGGGGGCTGCCCGGCAGCAGCAACGGAGACAGGAGCGCGACGTCGCCGGCGACGGGCACGCCGGGGACGTCGAGGACGACGCTGCGGGGGGAGAGCGCGGCGGCACTGAGGGCATCACGGAGGCTGCCGGGGGTGGGGGGCAAAGCCACCTGGGGAAGGAGGACGGGGGAGCAAGCCGCGAGCGGAGGCCGGCGGAGCAACCCACCACGGCGGCAGCCACTAGGGGGCTGGCCACCAGGGGGCTCCCCACCCTAGGGCTCCCCAAGGAGCAGACCAACTCTCTCTCTCTCTCTCTCTATATATATATATATATATATATATATATATATATATATATATATATAGTTATTCAAATAAAACTTCATAAATAAATCCATATATACATATACAAATCCATATATAAATATACTATATATATATATATATATATATATATATATATATATATATATATATATATAGTTATTCAAATAAATATAAATATATATATATATATATATATATAGTTATTCAAATAAAACTTCATAAATAAATCCATATATACATATACTGTATATATAATCAGTATATACTATACTTATTCTAGTTAAATGAAAAAAATTACAAAAAATTATGGAGTTTACACGAACTTCACATAATTTGTTTCTTGGTATTTTTATTCTTGTGGAATCAGTGTATTACTATTTGATCAGCACTGGTACACTTGCTTCTCATTTGAGATGATTTTCTGTAGATTGAGATATAGCTGGACTTGGAATTGCTAGTTATAATTAGACTGAACCTCTAAACAGCCTATATGTATTCAAGTATGGTTGGAGTCCACTTGATGCGTAGCTATTACGTAGACGGATTCCAAGTCCTATGTATTTTGGGACTGAGCATTACATATTTTTGTTGTGGCCCATGCAAGTCAATGCATATCGTTTCGGTTACGTTATTGTACCGAGTAAACCTGCGATAGGATAGTGTACTAGGATCTCAATCTACACTTGCTTTGAATTTTTTATATTATTTTATCTATCGTCTTTGAAACTCATAACTAAAGTCGATTGTTCTTCTTGAATTCCTTATCTTGGACTCTCATATTTCCCTATCGGAAGTACGAATAATCATGCTTGATGAACTAGTTGGATTATATTCCATCGTTTGATAGAACATAGCTGATAGAAGTGTTTTAAAAATAGAATTAATAGCTAAGGTAGCAAAGGTTTAGATAGATGCCTCAATTAGATAGATCGAGTAGAACAAATTGACAAAATAGAATCCTTATAGAAGACTTAACCCTAACGATAGACTCTAGAATCAATGGACTATACACATTCTACCATTCACCTATGGTATGAGATGTTATATAGAGATGGGTTAGATGTATAGTATGATTTAAATGGGGATTAGTAAGGAAGGCAAGTCACTACCAAAGTAAGTCATATTGGCAACAAATTTAGCGACTCCGAGTAATAACGTTGCTACTTTTTGTGTATTTAGTGACATCTATAAAAGACGTCGTTGAACGTCACTATTAGTGACATAGAGCGACGAGTTGTGACAAGCATTATTGTTTGGAAAGCAGATGTCACGGTCTCGTCGCAAAACGTCGTTGTTTTGTTTCATTTAGCGACGTTTTTCGACTCATACTTCTGTACGTCGCCATATCTTTAGTTTACAACGACGTTTAGCGATGTCATTTTTTAGACGTCGCTAAAAAGTTTCATATAGGGTTCAAGTGCCGATCGACTTTTTATTTTTTTCACTCTAAATTCTTCTCGCTCTCTCGTCACCAAATTTACCTTCCCCTCTCAACCCTCCGGCGTCCCCCCTCCCTCCGGCGACCCCCTCCCCGCGGTGACCCCCTTCCCCGCGGCGACACCCGTTCATCCGGCGTCCCCCCCTCCACCAGCGACCCCCGTCCCTCCGCCACTCCTCCACCGTCGATTCCCTTCGTGGACGCCGACCCGACCAGTCTCCTCCGTCACTGCTCCAGTCCCGGTGACCCCGACTCCGACCAAGGCAGGTAAACCCTAACCTTATCTCCTTCCTCCTGACGTACTGATACAGATACGATACGACATACACACACGCTGACATGACACACAGACACGACACACACAACACGTACACACACATACACGACACATACACACACACATACTCACACACATATGCACACACGCAGATACAACCTGACACACATGACACGTACACACACAGACAAGACATAGGGCAGTGAGCATGTTGGCAAGTGCCACATTGGCATATACCATGTGGCATTGCTGTAGCAGTAGCAACTTGTCTTGGCTCGGGCTACAAGCCACGTGGGCAGGGGTTAGAGAAGTCAGGGGCTTTAGAAGATAGGGGGAATCCCATTTGGGAGCTCGAGTACAGGCAAATTCCTGAGTGAAGTGTGTATGTGTCGAGTGTGAGTGTGAGCAGTGGTATCAGTATAGTATCTTGGGGAGATGAGAGTGCCTATTTGAGTTAGTGTTGGTACTAGTGAGTGAATGTAGTTTAGGATCAATTAGGATATTTAGAAGTGAATACGAGTATCCTATCTAAGAGTGTTAGTGTATATGATTATCAGTATGCGTCAGATCTTAGTATTCCTAAGTAACAGTGGGTATATGTGAGTGAGTGTCATTAGAGTGTTAGAGAGTTAGTTCAGTCCAAGTACCGAGATTGTATAGTGTATCCTAGAAGTATAGGTATGATTGGTACAGTGTTTTGAGCCATTCTCTAGAAATTAAATTTACTTATGCCAAGCCTTTTGGGCCTATCAGAGTTATAATTTTTTTTTGAAAATCTAGTATAACGCTGATTACCTCAAATGGCTTGCATAAGTAAGAGTGTATAGAGTGAGTATACTAGTAGTATATCGTATTATCCTAGAGTGTATAAAGTGAGCTTTCCTACTTCCTTTCTTCTCATTCGTGTCATTGAGCCGACTATTCCGTATCATAGGATATCTACCTCAACCTCACCCTAGAGAAGTGTGGAAGTATTAATATTAACTAAGGTTCACAGTATCGATTTCGATATTTGTATCGTTATTGGTATCATTTACAGTTGATATCATGAATCTCATAGCTTCCGCTAGCAGAGCATAATGTTGAGCCAAACGTGAAGCAGAACTTTATATTCAAAACATTAGAACTAAAAAGTTTTCGATTGGTGGTGGGACGAGAAAGGATTCTGACTCGTCCCACCACCAATCAAAAACTTTTTACTTTTAATATTTTGAATATGAAGCTCTGCTTCACGTTTGGCTCTACATTATGCTCTGCTAGCGGAAGTTATGAGATTTAGGATATCAACTGTAAATGATACCGAAATCGATTTCGATACCAATACTGATATTGTGAACCTTGCTTAATATTAATATTCCACACTTCTCTAGGGTGAGGTTGAGGTAGATATAATATGCATCAATTTGGTACTCATGTGTCTATATGCATTAATTTGGAATATACTCGAATAATGTGTATCTATCTTTGCAGAGTTATTGTCAAATGGATATGAACTACTATATGCGACATCGTTCCTAGATGTACAATCGTCATCCTGATGACATGTGCGGTGTGCGGGATGAATTTATACATGGGATAGATCAACTCCTACAGTTCACCAAGGCGTTCCCTCAGTACATGGACCGTACCAAAATTAAGTGTCCATATGTGAGATGTCACAACAAAAAATATCATCCAGAAGTGGATGTGACATATCATTTGTACTCGAGAGGTTTTGTGCATAATTACTATCAGTGGACGTCACACGAAAAACTTATGCCATTAGCAACGGAGCTGGAGCCTAATTTCCGGTATATGGATGTCCACGACCATGATGGTTACGACGAAGGGTACATGAACATGGTTTTTGATGCTACGGGGCCTAGTTTCAATCCAGACAATCATGATGCGGCAGAGGAGACACAAAATGTCGATGCTGCAAAGTTCATGGAGTTGCTGGAGAATGCAAGGACTCCTTTATATCCTGGTTGTGATGATCATTCACCATTGGAGGTGGTTAGAAGACTGCTGAGCATCAAGTCCAATTTTAACATGTCTCAAGAATGCTACAACCGAATTATCGAGTTGATTATAGAGATCTTGTCGGTAGGTGCAAAGTTATCTACAGACTTCTACCAGTCTAAGAGGATGGTGAGATCTCTCTGGATAGGATACGAGAAAATTGATGCATGTCACAATAGGTGCATGTTGTACAACAAAGACGACAAGCATGAAGACGTGTGTAAATTTTGTGGTGCTGATCACTTCAAGGCAACAAGTTCAACTAGGACTCCCGATAGAAGAAAGCCTACCGATTCGATGCACTACTTGCCGTTGACGTCGCGGTTGCAGAGGTTGTTTATGGTGAAGGAGATTGTAGAAAATATGAGCTGGCACAGACAGGAACAGATCGAAGGAGTATTGGATCACCCATCTGACGGAGAAGCATGGAAGCACTTTGATCGAGAGTATCCAGATTTTGGTTCGGATCTGCGTAATGTCGGATTTGGTCTCTCCTCCAAAGATTTTACCCCATTCGGACTTTCAGGCTCCCAGTATTCGTGTTGGTCTGTGAGCGTCACTCTGTACAATCTACTGCCTTGGATGTGTATGAAGACTCCGTATATGTTTCTCACCGTTATATCCCGAGTCCAAACAATCCGAAGAGGAATATCGATGTGTATTTACAGCCATTGATAGATGAGTTTGATGGAACTGGGGATTCCTACGACCCTTCCTTTGGTGTGCGTATTGATCGATAGAAAGTTAAACAGATCTAATACGTGTTCTAACCCTTCATAGGTGGAAACTAGGGTTCACGAATTATACCTGCGGCAAAAATGAGACAAGTAATTCCTGGCAATCTCGAGCGGACGACCCCAAGATCTTCTGCACGTATTCCATCCTCGAGTTGGACGTCGTGTGGGCGTCGATCTTCCAACCTTTTCTTCTCCTTGGCAGCACTCTCTTTCTCTCCTTACGTGAATCACAAATTTAGAGAAAATTTTAGATTTTTGATCATTAATCTGGCGGCCAGAGAATAGAGGATATATATAGGCTACGGCAGGGACCATGAGGAGAAATTAGGGTTAGGCCTCCTAACGGATCTGGATATCCCGTGTTCAGCCCGAACACACAATCCAGGCCCATTAATAATAGCTCGGTCCACTAATGAGCTATTGTTGCACTACCTCCCTAATCCCAAATTATGTTTGTGGGCTCCTTTTATTATATGCTCGTTTGGCTCCCCATGTTAAGATATCGTATGTCCGTCGATCAAATTAAGTTACTGACAACTATATTGATTCGACATCTTTTATCCTTAAGTAGTACCGCTCAACTTTATTTGTCATGTCGGATATAATCCACCTGCAGGGTTTACATGACAATCCTTATGAGCTCCTTAAGAGGACATCATCAACCCGATGTATCGGGACATGGATTCCATTTATAATCAACAGCCCATCATACATACAATGTTATTACCCAATTCATAGAGGTTGTTGATCCATAATGAATCTCACTCTTTTAAGAGTCAAAGTAATGCATATTGCATATACATGTCCGTTATTATATCCGGATTAAGAGTACAAGCATCCATAATAACAGAGGTATTTGTTCTCTTATGTAGTCAGTACAAAGAGAACAACCTCAAGTGGTCCTATTCAATACACACAAAGTATACTAGTGTAAACCTATAGTCAAGATAGACTAATACCAGATTACACTACAACCTTTCCAATAGATTGTCCAAGTCCATCTAGGTTGTGAACTATTTATATACTCTATAGGAAACTGATAATATGATCTTCTGTGTGACACCACACACCATATTATCTATAATATAGAATATCAGACATTTGCATTAACACTTGCAACAAATACAATATGCGAACATTTGCCCATATGATTCTCATTCAAAATTTAAGAAAATAAGGTTACTACAAAAGTGATGCTTTTAGTATATAACCTTAACAGAGTTAAATAAGCTGTGGGAAGTAGGTGCCTACACCTACGATGTTTCTAGAAAGCAAAATTTTTAGATGAGGGCCGCACTGATGTGGACTATCAACGACTTTCTGGTATATAGAATGTTATCTGGATGGAGCACTCATGGTCGCCTCTTATGTCCGTATTGCATGGACAACATGAAGGCTTTCCGTTTAAAACACAGAGAAAAACCGTAGTTCTTCGATTGTCATCGATAGTTCTTGCCGAAGGACCATCCGTTCTGGAGGAACAGGAAAGCATTTCGTGTCAGCATTATAGAAAAGGCCAATCCACCGCCAAGGTGGACCGGAGGCACGATATGGAAGGAGGTCAAGGATTTTCCAAGTGCTATCGAAGAGCCTACAAAGGAATACAAGTGTGATGAATTTGGCCGCACTCATAATTGGACGAAAAGAAGTATATTCTGGGACCTGCCTTATTGGAGCACCAATCTGATCAGACATAACCTTGAGGTCATGCATATCGAGAGGAATGTGTTTGACAACATAATTAATACTGTGATGGACGTAAAGGGAAAAACGAAAGACAATCCTAATGCTAGGTTGGACTTGGAAGATATATGCAGACGTCCTACGTTGCATTTGATAAAGGAAGGCAATGGGAAGTATAAGCAGCCTAAGGCAATTTTTTTACTAGACAGGGAGGATAAAGTGAGACTTTGTAGGTGGATTCAGTGCCTAAATTTTTTTAACGGACACGTATCAAATTTAAGAAGATGCGTCGACCCGAAGGAGAATAAACTGATGGGTATGAAGAGCCACGACTGTCATGTATTTATGGAGAGGTTAATTTTGATAACATTTCGGAAATTATTACCGTCGGTCGTTTGGGATCTGTTGACAGAGTTGAGCATATTCTTCAGAGATCTTTGTTCTACTAAGTTGCTTGTTGATCGTCTAGAAAAGCAAGAGAAGGATATTGCAGGCGGCCATTGGCGAGCAGGTTTCGAGGCTGGCGGCTTTTATGGCTTCCACCAACTCTAGACTGCTGGCCATGGAGCGGACACTTCCTGGTCATGCTTCGGCATCCACACCGACTGCAGCAGCTCCAATGCTGCCTTTTCCTCCTACTGATGGGTAGTCATCGGTGATGCTGACCCCGGAGAAGTATAGGTTCCTGGTGTCCCAGTTGCAGGCACTGTCTACTCCTCCTCCTCCTCATCCTGACCAGGCGTAGTCCTTTATTGGACTTGTTTTCATTTGTTGTGTTGGTGACCCATTGTTGGGTCTTTATGTATTTGTTGGTTTATGTATTTATTTTATCCCGGATATGACTATTTGTGTAATGTTATGTTGAATATTGTCGGACACACTTTTTATATCCGTTTGGTAGTAGATTTGTATCCACCCGGCTATTTCTTGTCTTTTTGATCGTTCGATTCTATTTATTTGATTATTGGTAGTGCATTATTATTATTTGTCTCTATATTGGTTTACCGGTGTTGAGTGTTCCACCGAAGGGGTCGGCAAACCCAGGGTATTCTACGGATGGTTGCTCCGGGTCTTTCATTTGCAAACTGAAACTCTAAATGCAGGTATAATATTTTTAATGTAACTATTATTTATATAAAATGCATACTGCCTGCTATTTTTTTACAAATGTTTTTGGGATTAACGACATTTAGTGACGGTCAGCGACACATACATACGTCGTTAGAACATCGCAAACCTGAGAGTCAAACGTCACTAATAGTCACAAAATGTCACAGATGCGTTGACGTTGCAAACTGTACAGGTCAGCTAATCTAGTATACGGACGTCGGTATTCAAGTATCGTAACATCGCTAAACATCGCAAAAATGATGATGTGGCAACCAAAAAATTCTCCGATATGAAATCCGACAACGTCGCTAATCACTAATTTAACGTCGCTAAAATCTGAACGGACAGCGACAATCAGCAACGAAAGGTTACCTCGCTAATTAACAACATTGTTATTGGTAAATGTCGCTAATACTAGCGACGTAGTGCGTCGCCGATATATGTCGCTATGGTGACGAATAGCGACATTTTCGCTAATACCGACCATGAATAACGCGACATGCCCGAAACGTCGCTAAATACGTCGCTATTTTTAGTTAGCGACGTTTTATTGCTGTTTAGTGACGTCATTTGGCATCGCTAATATGAAATATTTTTGTAGTGAGTTATGTTTTTTAATCATAATGATTGAAGTGACTAGTAGAATATATGGTATAATTTAGAGTTAGATACGATTTTCCAAATAGAATATGATCAACCACATGAGAGATTGTAGTTAAAATAATTTAGAAGCCTTGACATGGATAGGATGATTCGATAGGGTACTGTAGACTAATATGAATCCTTACAGACATTTTATGGTTGCAATAAGGTTTATAAATTTTTATTTGAATGATAAAGAAATCATGATAATATGCATATATAGGAAATAAAGTTTCCTTGAATGATGACCTAAAGGATCTTAACTGTGGAGATTCCAATCGAAAGAATGAATCAAAATGATACATGATGATAGGTTGTACCATAGTGTTGATCTAGGGATATTTGGTGAAGAGTAGAAAGGACGGTGTTAGACTAGATATACTCCTATATTTAAGAGGAATAGCTTGAAAGGACCTATAACATCCATGACTAAAAGATTAGTCGATGGTTAAGTATTTGTTAAGGTATCATATATATATAAGCATTGTCTAACATTAGCATGCCCATTGCCTAGTAAACAAGCATAGAAGGGTCAGTCGTACCTATAGGAATTGCATATCTTTTTATAGACTAAAAATGGGTGGATTGTTAACCATATTATTAAGAAGATTTGATAACCTATTGGAGATTGGTATAGTGATTAAGGATTAATTTTTAGGAATCCTAACTTTTGTGAATAGACCTAACAAAGGACTCAAGAGTAGAGTTAGAAATCTTGCCTTAAGTAGACTAGTAAGTTATAGATATGATAAAACCCTTAATCAATACAGGTTAGTTAGGAATCCCAATGGACTTGTAGTTACAACAATTATGCTGGAATGAGATACAGATAGGGATATAATGAGGAAGAACCGTAGTAACAGCACTATGAATAGGTGCAATAATTAAAGAGGATTAAGGATGGCCAGCGCTTAGCATAACACGTTAGAATCGAGATATATATAACTCTTAAGGCAGTATAAGTTAGATCATGACTTTAAGGATTAGCTAGTCTCTTTCTTAAGAAATCGACAGATAGTTAATACTTTAAAATGAGTCAATTATCGTCATCTTCAGATTGAATGATCATTTGGAGCCCAGTATCATTCTGGTAACTCGAAGTATAGTTTGCCATCGACTTGTTCGACCAGCTGATAGGTGCAAAGATATTTTTATGTACTTGAGATCGGGATACCATCAAGTAACAATGCAAAAAGATGATACTCCAAGGACATCATTCGAAGTTCGTTACAGTCATAAAAAGAACGTTGATGCTTTTTGGATCGATGATGCACATGTTGTATTTATGTGTTTGATGAAAAATTTGTTCCATCCGTAACCAGACTAGTTGTGGTAGATTTGGTTATATTTTATCGTAGAATAGAAGCTATATTGGTAAAATATTTCTTAGGATGGTAATTATCTAAGGTATGTAAGAGTAGGGTAGAACAACTCTGCTAGAAAGACCAACTAGAATATAGTAACATTCTATTTTATAGGAGTTTTAGTTTGGAAGGAGACCCCTCTTAATCAATGGATAGACTTTCCTATACCTGCCAAAACAGATATAGTGGATTAGAAGTTTTAGATAACCATAGAGATGTATTAGAAAATAAGAATAGAACTTTCCCTAATAACTAGAGATACGATTAGAGTGATTATACAGTTATGGTAGACTTTAGAAAGTATGACTAGAGACTGTTATTGTGGGTAGAATGGTTGATAAGCCTTGTACTTAAGATGGGAATTAAGCCGGTATAGACCCTTAATCGTATGAAGTTTCAGTTAGAGGATACCATGCTTTATAGGACTAGGTAATTAGCTAAGGTGGGTAGAAATTTATAGATACTTTTCTAAAGAATAAGTTACAATATAGTACATTATAAAGACTAACTCTAATAAGCAACCACAGAACTATTAGACTAAATCATGTTTTGTTTTGCCTAAGATAGGGCCTAGATTAGAGGTACTAGATAAATTATTATCTAAAGATAGTGTCAGGATGATTTGAAATCTAAGAGTGTTAGATAGAACATGAAGATCTGAGCAGAATAAACGATCATCTCGATACATGGTAAGACTAGCCTTGAATGACCTATAGAAGTCCAGGACTAGAAGGTTGACCAATAGGTCTATGTATCTTTCTAGTTTAGCTTCGACCTTTACCCACCAGATAGGTGAAAACACTTGGAGCACAATGCTTATAGGTAGAAAGCCTGGAATGCTAACTGAACTACTAAAGTAGTTTATAATATGAGTTATAAGATATAGTATAGAGTTTAAGGATTGACAGAGTTTATGGAGTAAATATGAATTTTCTATCTCTATCGTTAGTTATAGAAAAAAACACAAGAGCCAAGTTAGAAATCATACCTCTAGATTAGTAACCTTTCGACATCGTAGAACAAGCCAGAGAGGTGGCATATCGTCTTACATTGTCCCATCCTTGGTGGAAGTGCAGGATATATTCTAGGTCACGCAGTTGAGGAGGTATGTGACTAATCCCAGTTATGTGGTCGATCATTCCGAGATCACAGTGGAACCTAGCCTATCATATGAGGAGCAGCTAGTTGGTATGTTGGATAATAGTGAGAAGACGCTTAAAGGGCAAACCAGTAATTGGTCCGAATTCCATGGAAATATTATTTCCAGAAAAATCTACTCGGGAGCATGAAGATTTCATGTGGGATCGGTATCCATATTTATTTGAGGATTCCGATAAGATTCTTAACTTTAGATTTTCTTTAAGCTAGTATTTTTCTTAATTTTGAGGACAAAATTTTCTAAGATGTGTAGGTTGTAAGCCCCTATTTTTGGGTATTATTATTAATTATATTTTTTATTTAATATGGTTATTTGATAATAAATTATATTTTATAATCAATATTGACTATAAAAGTACTTTACAGTAGCTTTAATTTTTGAAGCACAACAATTATCAATTTCTCAAAACAAGTTCGAAATTTGTGTTCTAGACAAGCCCATTGTTAATTTGATATATCATGTCCCACCCAACATGTTCCTTTGCACCATATTTTTCTTGCACAACTTTTGGATAAAAAAAGGGTCATTTTAGCCGTTATCGTAAAACCTAATGTATTTTCCAATTCAAAATTAAAGGCCCAAACCCGATCTAAACTTTTTGAACCAATATATGGTTTTGACATATTTTGAGCCTATTACACACATTTCAATAGCGTCCCACTCAATTAAGTTCCTATGTGCTATTTATTTTCAAATGGCACATAAGACCATTTATTAGACTTTCGGAACCTATTTCAGTTCAATAAATTGTATAGGTCCAATACTAGCTCATCAAGCCTTGGTAGAGCATATACTAGGTCTCCATAACCTATTAGGATTAATTTAGATAGATTTTATATGATTTGCACAAACAAGGGGGTTTAAACACAACCAAAGATTGACTTTCCATATATGGAAACTCAATTAAGTCTATTGGATTCACATTTGCATAACTTGAGATTTATATATCAAAACATAACCAAATCTTTCCTAAACTCCTCTACCCAAACACTAACATATTAAACATCAAAACCTTACATATTCTTCTCTATTTTTTGGCCCCTACCCCCAAACCCGACCACATATACAAACTCCCAACCCGACAACAACTCTGGCCCTAGCCGCCAAAATACCCCATTTTCGACCTCTGTTTAATCTATATTTGGAAAGATCATATATGGTATGACATAAACATATTACTAATAGTAGATTTATTATGATAGGTTTACGTGACGGAGTTTTAGTATTCGGGCAACAGTACGTATAGTTATAGGAGACAGACAAGTGTACCTTGCCAAAGTTTTAGTATTCTTGTCATTTTTTCATTATTGTTGTTCTTTCATTTTTATATCAAGATGTTGTAGACTTGTACTTAGCGTCCGAACGGTATTCGGGTGCCGTTGTCTATATGTAGATATCGGGTATCAATACTAGACATGACGATGCATTTTATTCGTATTTATTGACACAATAGACTACCAGACACTGACATGATCATGATAGGGAGTCTATATGAGATATTCTGGCTATGAACTTTGTGATAGGCTACATGATTTATTGATTTTGCTTAAGATCTACATGACTCGATATGACTTGACTGGATAAATCCATATCATAGAGTGGGGAGAACATTACCGTAATATCAGGCTATCTTGACATATTTGACCTCGTCTCTATAACCGGGACTTGGTTGTTTCTTTACTCGTTTGCCACTACCGTAATATCAGGCTATCTTGACATATTTGACCTCGTCTCTATAGTTAGGACTTGGTTGTTTCCTTACTCGTTTGCCACTATCTCTGTAGCCCAGCTATGGTGTTATCTTGACACATTTGCGCAAGGTACCACCATCCGGTGCCTTGGGTGTTAGTTGTTGAGGTGCTTGTGAGCCTCAGTCATTGAAGCCTGATATATGGAAAGTGTTCTCATGTGCATTTCACTTAGATGGCTATTTAGTTACCCTTCAGTATTTATATTATGTCTTCATTGTTACTTTGGCATGTATATTATGTACCTTGCTATGTCCACTGAGGACCTGGTGATCTCTCCAGGTGGTCGCTTATGAAGAGTTAGTTCGTTGATCATGGAGGTATTACTATTTTTGAATCATGTATTTGTCACGACTTTATATTTTATCCATTACTTGTATTTTTCCCTTTAGTATACTTTTATAAGCTTTATCCTTTGTCATGAGCTTATTCAGACATATATACTATGGTTTAGCCAACTTTAGTATAAAATGTCTTTCTTGGTATTTTATTCTTATGGAATCGGTGTATTACTGTTTGATCAACATCGGTACACTTGGTTCTCACTTGAGATAATTTTCTATGGATTGAGATATAGTTGGACTTGCTAGTCATAATTAGACTTGATCTCTAGACAGCTCATACGTATTTGAGTAGCGCTAGAGTCCACTTGATACGTAGCTAACATGTAGACGTATTCTAAGTCCTATATATTTTGGGACTGGGGCGTTATATGTTCTTGCTTGCATTTTCATATAGATGGTTATAGTAGTTTTATCCCGTACGTATCATGTACTTTATATTGTTTACTTCTGGCATATTATTCTGTGTACTTTGTTACGTCCCTCTGAGGACCTGATTTTCTGTCAGATTAATGAGTTGATTAATATGAAGACTTGCTAGAGCTGATAATAGATATCCTCAAGTATTCAGGTATTTGTTGCTAGATGTTTATCTTTCATCTATTATCTTCCTATTGTGTATTACATATTATTGTAGTTTTGCAAGCTCACTCTTCCTCGAGCTTGATCGAACCAAGTGTTTTATTGGCGGCCGACTCTAATGCACTTATTCATTCTTGATGTTCTTTCTTTATTGTGGGTTAAGACATAGTGGATATAGAGTATGTTTTGTACACTTTTGCAGTATAGTACATCTGGGATAAGTCTATTAAATTATAAACTTATTGCAGAGCGTATCAGCTGGAATTGTCTTATCCTACGTCCAACGTATTTTGGAACTGGGGCGTGATAACTTTCTTGAGGAGTTCAAACTTACTCCTACTAGAAATACATCCTATATGGCACCCACTTGGGCCACCACCCCATGTGCATACCTTAACGCCAAGCATGGTATTGTATTGAGTGTAAAGCCCCTAATTTTTTTTCTAAATATTTTTCTTATTTTTTAGATTTTATTTCTCAATTGTCTTTTTATTATTTTTAATATATAATATTGACCATAGATTTTTACTTTATATTTTATTATAATAATTTAGTGTGTGTATATATAGTACATGTATATTTTAGATAAAAAGTTTTATAGTAATTATATATGTGCTAAATATAGTTTTCATAAAAAATATTAGTTTTATATATTTAGTTTATTTTTATTATATAAATAGATATATGGAATAAATGTGTAAATCCATCTTTTCCTAAATAAAGAAGCAGTCATTTTTTTTATTGTTATTTATGTTAATTATGTTTAATTATATTTACCAATAGATAATTTACCCATCTTTTATTTCTTTCTAATTATATATATATATCTATATTTATATTATCCATCTTAGTATTCAAGTTTGGTCCAATAGTTGGCCCTCCATTTAAATCCAACTTTTATTAAAGTCCAAGTCTTGAAGTCGACCTTTGTTTAAACCACTACTCATTTAGTTAGGAGCCAGCCTAGCCCATGAAATATGGCCCATAATCTATTATCCTTAGCCAAGCCAAGGAGTCCTATGCGAGTTGCTATTTAGCAAGTCAATTCCTGTAATCATTTTCCATTCGAAGGCTATACCAAGCCACAACACACACAACGTTTTGTTTAAAGCCTAAAACCAAAGCCCACTTCAAACCCACTATCCTTGGAAAAGCCCACAGCCCATTGATATGCTAATAGCCTAAAACGAAATACCCAAACCGATTTTGAGGTCAAATTGATCTCATTCACCTTCTTCCCCAACGTCATTCTTCTTTTTGCTCGACGACCGGGCAGAGAAAGTGACGTGCTTGTCCGCTCGTCTCCAACAGCACCGCGCTCTCCTCAACAACTCCGGTGTAATCTTGAACTTTCCTATCTACCGACCTATTTCCTATTCATCTCCACCGACCACTTCCACTGACCTATTTTTCGGCGATCCTCGCTGTGATAACTAACGGCCAACCCACTTGTCATCTCTATAAATAGAGCCTCTTCCGACTATTTCTTCCTCGCTTCCACTTACGGAGGAGCCCTGCGCCTTTCTTTACCGAACCCCTCTTCTTCTTCCTCCTTGATGCTGAGCTCGTACCTAATGCGGTCGGCGATGCTCCTCGGTGAAGACGTGATTGTGGACAAACAAAAAAAGAAAAAGAAACGCTATTTTTTCTTTATTGGTGCAAGATACCACAAATCGAGTACGCCTGAGAGATCCTGTACTGAGGATCCTCGAGTACGAAAAGAATTCTGGGGAATGGGACGTTGGAGATCGAGCGGAAGTTGCTCCTTTACTCCGTTAACACTCCGATTACAAAAGTGGAAGAAAACCTAAAAAATTGCTAACTCTCGGCTCACTGGCAAGAAGTGCAGCAATTTGGCTATTAAAAATGCTCTCCGTTCTGTGTTTTGAAGAGGGATGATACCCCTTTTTATAGTCGTTCTTGAGCTGGAATGATGTTATGCGCCCACATGAGGAAACATACTAGTTTCCATGTCTGCGCATGGTCCTGCTTTGGGCGCATAGGGTATAGGCTCATGCAGGCTGCGTGATCGTGGATTGATCGTGGTACTGACGTGGCCGCATGCTTCGGTGCACGACTGTTCGTGGAGATTGACGTGGCCGTATGCTTCGATGCACGTTTTGATCGTAGGTTTGACCGAGTTAGGGGATGTTCTGGCGTGGGCGCATAGCCTGAAACATGGCTATGCGCCCCCTTTTGGAGAAGCCTAGAATGGGCGTATGGGCATATGACCTCACTAGAAGATTGGGCGCATTTGACCTCACTGGAAGCTTGGGCACATATTTCTTCAATGGAAGCTTGGGCGCATATGTCTTCATTAGTGGCTTGGGCGCTTAAGGCTTCATTAGTGACTTGGGCGCATATGTCTTGTCGGTTAAAATTTTCATGCTTCTACAAGACCCCCTTCAAAGTTTTCGATACTTGAACGAGTTCGAAATACTTTAAAAGAAGCATGGACCGTCTTTTCATGATGCAGTGGGTGCATAGCACAGCTCTCTCTTTGGGCGCATAAAGTTTGGCTAGTCTGTCAGAGAGATGGCTGTTGAGGTCTTCCTCAAAAATCTGAACTGACATATTCATCGGGGTAGAATTTGAAGAGGTCCATCCTTCATGCGTTGTCCATGTCAGCACGTAGCAGTCGTATAGTGTACAAGAGAGTGGGTCTTCACGTGGGCCAATAAGCCCTAGTGGGCGTTTAGTGCGCAGTGGGCGCATAGGAATAATGGGCGCATAGGGTATGGCCCATGCCTATAAATAGGCTTTGAAAGAGAGAGAAAATTTATTATTCTTATTTCTCTTAGAACTTTCAAAAGACTCTTCATCTCCTCTCTTTACGAACCATGTCTCCCAAGGCCGCCAAGAGATCTGCAAAGGGCAAAGGGGCTGCACCGAGTGGCTCTCCTCGTGCGACAGCGTCCTCACCAGTCCAAGTCCCAATTCTGGGGGAGGCTACGCCAAAAAAACAAAGTCTTGAGCGTTAATTTGTGATGCTCGGACTTTTTCTCTGCCTGGGCGCATACGTCTAAGGCAACATGCTTCTGTGAGCATTCTTATGTGCCCACAGAAGCAAGCGCCAACACTGTGCTGTGCTATGCGCCCACATGTTGCTATACATTATGCGCCCACATGCTGCTGCATGTTATGCGCCCACATGCTTTGTTATGCGCGGCGCATAACTATTTAGGCGTATAGCCCTTTGGGCGCATAAGATTCCTCCTGCACTTAGTTTTTCATACGGATTCTGAGTATGACTTTCTCTTCTGTCCTTGTAGTTAATATGTTTATCCCGAAACTTGATGGAATCCCTTTCGGCTCTGCTTGTCAAGTCCTCGGCACCAGTCTCATAACCAACATGATCAGCAAGGTTCAAGCCACGTTCTGTCAAAACCAGACTAAGGAATGGACACTCGCCATACTTGAACAGGATAAGGCCTTCTTGAAGCAGATGATTAACGATGAGAAGTTCTTGCTTAGAAGGGCACATCGTTTTAAGAAGCCGTACTTCTAGTTTAGTGTAGGGTTTGAAGATGGTGAGACAATACGGTTGAGAAACCCAATGGTGATCAGTCCGAACAATCAGAGGATATGGCTACCATCACTACCAAAATTTGTCGATTTAGCTACGGCCAGATCCGTCGCCCGTCCGACGGAAATTTGTATTAGCGACCGATCACTGACGGGTCTTGGCCAAAATAAATCGTCGGCAATCAGCTCATCGCTAATAAAGGTCCGTCACTACGTAGTCGTCAAGCGACGGAATAGCGACGGTTTTTCGACTTCACAATACGAAGCATTAGTGACTACTTTCCGACGGACTTTCATCCATTTCAAGTATTAAATACTGAACTTTGTAGACACTAGCGACGTAATGGTCCGTCGATAAACCATCGTAATAGCGTATCAGAGTGTATCGTTCCGTCGCGATTCCGTAGATCGCCGTCGATAATAAAGGACGGATTAGCGACAGCATAATAACAGATTATCCATCGACCTTGTTCTGGAAATTCTTGGCATTTCCAGAACCATGGCGACGGATAAGTCGTCGCTATACCGTCGACAGCACGACTGATTAGTGGCTGATTATCCGTCGCCATGATTCTGGAAATGTCCAACATTTTCAGAACCTTGTCGACAGAGTGTCCGTCGCTACGCCGTCGAGAGAGCGACTGATTAGTGGCTGATAATCCGTTGCCTTGGCGACGGATTTTCCGTCGCTATGCCGTCGAACTATTTACCACCAGAACTATGCCGACGGATATTCCGTCGACTACCCGTCGCTACCTGAAAACAGTTTCAAATCTCCAGTTGGCGACGGAAATTCTGTCGAAAATTAGTCAGAAACTGGAAATATCTGTCGCTAACCGGTCACTAGTCCGTCGCTAACTGAGATTTTTAAGAAAAAAAATTATAGCACTTTTCCTGTTCACAAAAATATGCATAAACCAAACCAATATATAATGCACACCAATTATCCAACAGTCACATAGACCAAATATATAATGCACACCAATTATCCAAGAATCACATAGACCAAATATACACATACGAATTTAATGCACACCAATTATCCAAGAATCATATAGACCAAAACAAATTAATAGAAAATATACATCAATTATCCTGAAGAGTAACCTAATATCCGTCGTTATAATCCGATCATAGCACAATTAATCCAAAATTGCCACAAATATTCCAAATTTTCTTAATTACAATATTTTAAGAAGGAGGAGGAGTTCGATTGCCCGGTGGTGGTAATCCCTGCTGCGACCGACGAATATACTCCTCCACTAGGTACGACGGCAAGTCGTCGTAGACACTGCTCGAAAGTCGGCGTAGCTGCTCTGGCAACATGAGATCCAGGAGTGCCATCACAGTCGGAGGCGGTACCAAAGGGGCATCAGGGTTGAAAGAAAGATGACCCACGGAAGAAGGACTGACACCAGCAGTCGACGGACTAGTAGAAGACGGACCGACACCATCAGCAGACGGACCAGCAGCAGCAGACGGAGGCGAAAAGTACGTGGCAAATTGCTCCCGTAAGGACGACACCGCCTCGTGCAGCTGCGTAAGCTGTGACCTAACATCATCATCTGCCGGGGCCACGGGAGGAGGCGGTGTTGGTGGAAATCTCTGCGTCGCCATGTGCAACGGCCCTAGGGAGCCGACTCCGTACATGAACCCTTTCTTAAAGCCGTCGACTGTATCTACGAACAAGTCGTTGCGAGCGGCCAAAGAAGAGGGCGTCCGGGCGGGCGTCGTTTTACCGACATCCCCGGTGTCAGTTAACTGAGTCCGACTAAGGGCCTCACGATACGAAGCCCATCAAATGAATGTGTTTATATTATAAGATTTACCTAAGTTGTAATCTAAATCCTATGTTTCACTAAGTTAAGTGTGAATCATAAGTTTACCTAAGTTATAGTCCGAATACTTTTAGTTCTAACGTAAATCTCATAAATATAAGTACTTACATCAGTCTCCTTGGCCCTCTCGTCGACGAAGCTCCCGTCCTTCCGTCTTTTGTGCGTATGCTGGAACACGTCGTGCATGGTGACCGATTCTGGCACCCTTCCCTCCTTCATCGCCCGTTGGGCCTGCATACGAAATTTTCGTAGAACTTATTTAACTCCGTATATTAATAATATCTAATTCGATAGTGAAATGAATTTACGGTATCTCACCAGATCTGCAAGCGTCGCTGCATGGGGCCTTTATCCCCCGTATGAAGCCCCTCGGCCTGTCAGTTCGTCTTCGCCTTCTCCGATTTCTCCTTGTACGCAGGAGTATCCATCATACCTAAGAGGTCCTCATAATACTCCTGCTGGATCCAATTCGGCCTCGTATGCCCCATTTTTAAATCATGAATTATATCCCGTATCTTCTTCGAGGCAGCACTTCTGTAGGTCCTGTGGATTGCGTCCTCGCGATGGGGGGGCTACCAGTACGTCGTCTAACATAGAAATTTAATTATCACGTAATTTAAAAAATGGTTGATTAAAGAGTAACTAATAATTAACCAGAAGATATAGATATATACCCTCAACTTGTCGAGCCAGACGTACTTCACGTTTGGGGGCACCGACGAAAAGTTAAGGTAGGGACCATGGAAGTTAGCCCTGATAATTTCTCCAAGAGCCATAGCAACATTAAACGAAAAAACCTACAAAGAAGAAACGACTGGATTATTAACTTGAATAAATAAAAGAAATTTAATAAATTATCTTAAATTTACTTACGAGGTCCTCGCGGGCCATAGCTCTCGTCGGAACTCGCCTCTCGGCCTCTCTGGTGCCGTCGGAGGATCCGCGGGTCCGCACATGTACTCCCCGGTAACCGGATGGAACCGAGTATGGGTGTACTCCGGAGCCCACTGTGCAGTAACTAGGGGATCCACTGGTGGTTCCGATAGCGGAACGGATCCGCTAGCAGATCCGGACTCATGCCTCGATGAAGTGGTCGATCGACGACGGGATACGTCTGTGCCAGGGATACTCTCCGGGTCGGGGTCGCTCAATGGGGTCACATCCTGGGAATTTTGAATGCGACCACGACCACCAGCACCACTACGACCACGACCACGACCACCACCACTACCACCACCAGCACCACGACCACGGCCAGCCATCATGACATATAAATAGAACACATAAACAAAATTAAAAATATAAAAGTATAAATGAATATAAAATTCTAAACTAAAATATACATACCACCAGTAGGGAGACGAGTGCCTTCGCGACGAAAAAGTCTAGGAGTGCCATCTGCAATAAGTAAATAATCGAATGAAAAAAACATGAATTCACGTAATTGCTTTTATGAGGTCAAACTTAATTCACGTAATTGGAAGTATTTTTAATAAACAACAATATTTAACCTAATCATCGTCTTCGTTCTCATCCTCGGCCTCGTCTTCATCATCATCATCCTCATCATCATCCTCATCCTTATCTTCATCGTCGATTTCATCTGTATCCTCATCCCCATCAAATTCTTCTTCTTCTTCTTCTTCTTCTTCTTCGTCTTCTTCTTCTTCTTCTTCTTCTTCTTCTTCTTCTTCTGCATGAATATTTGGGACAAGACGCCTCTTTCTCCCTTGGTTGACAGCTAAGTCTTGTGTATCAACCTCTTCCTCCCCTCTATTTTCCTCAACAATATCTTCAACATCCATTATATCTGAGTGTTGTCCCAAGTATTGGGACTTTTTGATCTGGTCCTCTTGGTATGTTGGGTCTCCAACGTTGAATGTCTTTCTAGATTTAATCTTGCATACTGCCCACCAGTCAAATCGATCTCTACGACGCCTTGGGTAGCTTGTATACTAGACTTGAACAGCCTGATTTGCAATCGCAAATGTATCGGACCCTCTATACCTCCTGCGATGATTTATATCGACAAATCCAAATTGTTTATCAATTCTCCAACCGATATTTGGTGTCGTATCGAACCACTCATATTTGAACATCACAATATGCATATCATATGGGCCAGTATATTGTAAATCTATAATATTCCGAAGCACTCCATAATAGTCAAAGTCTGGCTCGTCGTCATAGATGGTGCCTCTTATGCAAATACCGGAATCCTTGGTACTGATGCCGTCATTGATAAATTTGACATTTATAACATTCTGAGTTGACTTAATCCTGAAGCCATTAACGACATAGCCTGGCCAAGTCTTTATTTGCTTCTTCGATCCCAATGACAGATAACGAACACTCTCATGAGTGAGTGTTATTTAAGACAATAAAACCTGTAAACAAATATTTATAATTTAAATGTTTTTTATTATATATTTATAATCTCAATTATAATCACAGTTACTTACGTATTTGCGAAACCATGACGGAAATGTACAATCAACCTCTTTTTGAAGTCCATCATCGATAATATCGGGTGTCCTCATTTTGACTTCATCTCTAAATATACTATTAGAGAAAATAAGAATATATAAGTGTAGTCACTTACTTCATGAAATTCGAGATTATAACGAGTGAAAGTGTACTGACATACTTCTCCAAATCTCTCACTTCTTGTATGTCTCAATTTAACAAGACATATCGGTGAGCGGCATCATACTCGTCATCTGTCAACCACCGTCATTTACTAGCCCCAACAGGCTTGCCTCTTACATTGAATATTCCTCCATCCTCAACGTCCTCGTCATTCCTTTGAGGTCTATTTCGATTTGTCTTAACATGAGTATCTAAATAAATGGAGCAGAAGTTTGACACCTCTTCGATAAGATATGCTTCGCATATCGAAGCCTCTATATGAGCCTTGTTGCTAACTTTCTTCTTTAGATGGTGTAGGTATCTAGAGAGACAAATTATCTTGAGAATTAAGAAAGAATTTTAAAACCCACTAAAATTCAACTTAAATTATATCGATTTTTATGCACCTTTCAAATGGGTACATCCATCGATAATGAACAGATGCACCGACACGGGCTTCGTATGCCAGATGAATCGGTAGATGCTCCATGCTGTCGAAGAAGCCAGGAGAAAATATTTTCTTCAACTTGCAAATTGTTAAGATAATCTTCTCCTCAATTTCAACCATGTGTTGCACAGTCAACTTAGTTGAACAAATTTCCCTAAAGAATATTGATAGTTCGGCCAACGAAACACATACAGCAAAAGGCAACAACTCTTTCAAAGCAATGGGCAGTAATCTTTACATAAACACGTGGCAGTCATGACTCTTCATTTTCGTTAGCTTGTGTTCATTGAGATAAACGCATCTAGACAAATTCGACACATAGCCGTCGGAAAATCTTAAAGTAGATACCCACTTGCAGATTATTAATCTATCTTCTTTGCTCAATGTGTATTGTGATATCGGCTTACTTAATTGTTCAGCAGCTCCCTTTTGTATAAAGTTCAGATAAGGACGCTTGCATATCTCGGCAATGTCTTGTCTTGCTTTTGGATTGTCCTTCTTCTTTCCTTTAATGTCCATGACGGTTGAAGACATTATCGAACACATTCTTTTTGATATACATAACATCAAGATTATGCCTTATAAGATTATCTTTCCAATAAGGCAAGTCCCAGAAGATACTCCATTTGGTCCAATTATGGATTTGTCCGAACCCATCGACACGATTGTTCGATGGATCTTCCATTATAGTGGACAAGTCCTTTACATCTTTCTAAATATCGTATCCCGACAATCTGGCAGGCGGATGAGAAAATTCATGTTCTCCAGCTCTGAACGCGTCCTTGTTCTTTCTCCAAGGATGACTTGCGGGCAGAAATTGACGATGACAATCAAAGAAAGAAGTTTTTTCTCTATGCTTAAGGCGAAACGCCTTACTATTTTGCATGCATGTCGGACAAGACAGGGTGCCGTGAGTACTCCATCCCGACAGCATACCGTATACAGGAAAATCATTGATTGTCCACATCAGTGAAGCTCTCATCTGAAAGTTCTGTTTCCTGAAAATGTCATAGGTCGTGACGCCGATCTTCCACAGCAATTTCAGCTCATCCACCAATGGCTGTAAATATATATCGATATTCTTTGTCGAATTTTTGGGACCCGGTATGATAGCTGTCAAGAACATATAAGGAGTCTTCATACACATCCATGGTGGCAGATTGTAAGGGGTCAGAATGACCGGCCAGCAGGAGTATTGAGATCCCGACTGCCCGAAAGGGGCGAAGCCATCAGAACATAGCCCTATGCATACATTTATAGGCTCTGCAGCAAAATCTGGATGGCAAAAATCGAAATATTTCTATGCCTCTCCATCCGAAAGATGTGACAATTCTCCATGGTCCTTTGTGCGTCCTTTGTTGTGCCACATCATGTGTTCTGCTGTATTCTGAGACATATACATCCTCTGCAAGCGCTTCGTGATGGACAAGTAATGCATATACTTGTAAGGATGTCGTTTTCTTGTTGACTTTCCTTTTCCCCTGACTTCTTGTAACGATCCGTATTATAGAAGCTACAACTTTCTACATCCTCGTTCTCCTTGTAGTACAATATGCATCCGTTGCGACAATAATCTATCTTGTCGTACCCTAGTCCCAGTTGTCGGTCCATCATCTTCGACTTGTAGAAGTTTTTTGGAAGCTCTTTTGATTCCTTCGGTAACATCTCCTTCATTAGTTGTGTAATCCGATTATAGCAAGTTTAAGGCAAGTTAAAATCTGACTTTATGTTCAACAACCGCATCGTCACTGAAAGTACAGAATGTGGCTCACAACCAGGATATAAAGAAGTTTCAGCATCCTAAAACATATCATAGAACTCCTTCTCCTTGGGATTAGGATCCTCCGGATCAAAATTAGGCCCTGTCGTGTCGTACACCATATCTCGTGCAAGGTTCTGCACGTCTCCATAATCAACAGAGCATTCGTCGTCATCAACGACAAAATTTGCTGCAGCATTATCATCAAAAGCATAAGTAGCAGCATCCGCAACTTGTCTTTCCGCATATAGTTCACCTTGCGATAACCACAGGCCGTAATCACGTACGAAACCCTTACGGGTCAAATGATCTCTTATACTCACCACTTCTTCGTAACGTCTATTGCGACAATTACGACATGGACACTTGATTTTGTTACCATCCATAAACTGAGCTTTGCTCATGGCATACTTAAGAAATACTTCCATGCCTTCCTGAAAATCGTCACTCACACCTATTATGCTCTCGTGTTGTCGTTTGTACATCCATGTACGATCAACGAAATAACGATCCATCACAAATTGGATGTAAAAATCTGTATAGTAAGACAAACTAAATAGAATTAGTATATAATCATGTAACTGGTGGATTCGCTGGTATTCTAGCTCGAGAAGAGAAAAATCTAAGTACAGTTGTTACTAATAGTTCGATACCGATAGTTCGATACCGATAGTTCTATACCGATACCGATAGTGCGATACCGATACTGATAGTCCGATAACGATAGTGCGATACCGATACCGATAGTACGATACCGATAGTTCGATACCGATATCGATAGTCCGATAGTTTGATAGTCCACTAGCGATACCGATAGTTCGATACCGATACCGATACCGATAGTCTGATAGTTCGATACCGATACCGATACTGATAGTCCGATACTGATTCTTCGATAGTCTACTAAGTCAAAATAATTCCTCTTAAGCGTCGAGCATATTATACACGGTTCAACTTGACGAGTCAGTAAATATTTTTGTGGTGTTGTATGCTTGCAGCATCAAATCAAGTTTTAGAGCCATTATCGATCAATTAATCAAACTGAGTCAATCTATCTATTTCTAAATTACAAGAGTCTACTTCTAGGATATGGGAGCTATATCCTAAATATCTAGGCTAAAATTAACTTGGTTAGGATACTAGAGTGTCCTTACTATCTAGCAAGCACTACCTTAGTCCAGTTACACTAGCATTAATTACCTATAATTCCTACCATGTCTACACTCACACATTACACCCCAAGCCGTCCTGCATGCTAATAGGCATGGTAGGCCTGCCTTCATTCCTTACTTTCTAAAGCACACATACACATATATATGTATATCACAGTTAGATGTATAGATATATACATCTATATAGAAGCACACAACTGATACACTCTAAGGGTCGGTTTTCCAGGAAAAACTTTACTTATTCAATGACTTTGGTGAAGCGAATGTCCAAACTCCAGGAAAAACTTCACTTATTCAGTGACTTATGCAGATGAAGAACTCGCACTGTCCTTGACATAGTGAACATATACACCATGAACCCAAACTCCATATTCACATTTACTAATCCAAACACCACCAAACTAATGGATAACACCCAATATGGATAACACATTATTTAGCCAATATATAAACTCAGATGAATTTGAGAAGCAAAGGCCCCCGCCGCCCCCGACCAAAGCCCGCCGCCCCAAGCCCGCCGCCCAGCCCCCGACGCCCCCGCCCCAAGCCCGCCGCCCAGCTTCCGACGCCCCCGTCCTAAGCCCGCCGCCCAGCCCCCGCCCCAAGCCCACCGCCCAGCCCCCGACGCCCCCGCCCCAAGCCAGCCGCCCAGCCCCCGACGCCCCTGCCCCAAGCCAACCGCCCAGCCACCGACGCCCCCGTCCCAAGCCCGCCGTCCAGCCCCCGACGCCCCCGCCCCAAGCCCGTCGCCCACGCTGCCCCTACGACACCGCGAGAGAGAGAGAGAGAGAGAGAGATCGAGAGAGAGAGAGAGATAGAGAGGGGATTACCTTCGAGAGAGAGAGATGAGAGGACGCCGACGCCGATCACCGAAGCCACGGGAGAGAGAGAGAGAGAGAGAAAGAATTTGGGGAATGCAAAAAGTTCCCCCCGCCCTTTCAATTTAAGTCTGGAACGTATATGTAGCGACGAACTAGCGACGGATAATAATCCGTCGCCCATTAGTCACTATTTTTGATACTTGCCAACTGAATATCCGTCGCTACATAGTCGAAGAATTGTCCCGCCAATTCTCCACACAATTCCCGCCAAATAATCGACTGCATAGCGACGGCTGACTATCCGTCGCTATATCTCCGACGCCCTAGCGACGGATGTACGACCTTTCCTCTCCCTAAAAATAAAATAAAAAATATAACGGCTTGTCCTCGATAATCCGTCGGCTAGTTGCCACAAAGCCGTCGCTAACGCCGACGAAAAATTTCCGTCCCTAATTTTCGGTCTCTAATTTTCTGTATTTTGGTAGTGCATTGATGGAGCGTCAGTATCCTTTGTCTGCTTTTACTGTCTTAGCTGTGCGGCGACAGATGAAGTGGGAGCTAACTCTTGAGCTCCCCGGGGTTATCTCCGGAAGAATACAGTTCAACTCAGGCGATCAGAAGAAGGACACGTTCAAGTGTGTCAAGGGCTCTACATCTTACGCTACGAGGGGACTACAACTTGGTGCCGTAATGAACGACATTCCGACTGACATCCATCCTTATGCCGCTGACACGCTTTGCAATTTGATGATGTCGGGAGACGTGTCGTATCCCGAATGGAAGATGCAGACGGAAGGCTGGAGGTATCCAACTTCATTCTGGAGCAACCTCACTGGCTGGGTGCTTTCCTCGTATGAAGCCACCCTGAAGACTGCTAGCCTTTATTATGCTATTAGGGCCACCCAATATGACGTAAGGATCAACTGGCCAATGTTTATCTCTTTGGCGGAGTTATATAACCTTCATACCTATACCTTCTTTACTCCGGATGGGATGATGGGATTGGTTCTCCACGAGATACAGGAAGTGTCGAAGCTTTCCTAGGGCACGGAGCCGTATGAAGAGTATGTGCCATATGATAAAGAACTCCGGGATCTGGAGAATAAAAACTTCGAGATGATTGATGTATACAAGGAGTTACTCTGCCACCTCCTCATCTGTCATAGGATTAATAAGAAAAAGAGGACCGAGGGGGCCAATCCCCACACAAGAGCTTTGATGGGCTACGTCTTCGTTCAAGGTGAAGGGGAGGATTCGGCCTCCTTTTCGATTTTAAAACCTATGACCAAGTCCGATATAGAAGTCCGGATGACAGATTATGATACGGTGGATACTGAGGATAGTGATGATCCTGAGTCCCCGATCGGCCACTAGTTTCGTCAAGCTGAATATCCGTTGTCGGAGAAAGCTGTACTGACAGCTTTCTTGATGATCTGGCTTCTTGACTGCATAGTCCATGGGGGTTCAGGGACTATTGAGAGGATGAGCCGGAGCATAATACTTTCTGCTATGAAGCTGGCATTTGGATACCGTCTTGCATTGCTTCTTGCGATGGTCTGCGCCACTAGACAGGGTCTACAAGACTTTGTTAGGAATACGGTGACTCTTGACGGCAGGGCCAACTTCACCCGGATCGAACTTCTGTATTATTTCCTGATGGGGTGGCTGCTACTGTATTGTCCTAACCTGATGAATGCTGGGCCGGTGGTGGACACTTTGGCGGGAGACACCTTTTTTTATAGATTTTGTGTTCCGGATTGGACCGTCACCGGTGTACCCGCCTACAGAAAGGCTTTAAGCTTCTTGCAGAACTATGAGTTCTTCAGAGTATCCCCTCCGTCCGGCAGTAGTAATGCGGGAGATATCTTAGTGGATGAGGGAGTTCATGCCACTAGTTTGACTGCTGGGGCATTTCACTGGCTTCAGTCTATTAGACCATCGCATCTGGTGATCTGAAACAGGAACCATGCCTATCTGGAGCCATACCTGCCGAGTCGTTTCGTGCGGCAGTTTGGCTACAGCCAGCTCCTTTCGCGAAATGCTAGTCCGTATTTGGAGTCGATAGGCAGCTTGATTGATGGGGCACGTGCTTGGATGTATTACAATGCCGGGTGTACGGGGGCAATCTTCACTCTGCCCTTGGATAAGCCTGAGATCCATCTGTGCTAGCTTCCGCCAAATTTTATGTTCAAATCAATGCTTTTCATTCCCGGTATGATCGTGAACAGAGCTTGATATTGGGGACTCGGTTTGGCTCCTTCCTGCAAAAAAGGCACCGAAGGGCCGTAAGAAGGAGAGTGTTGTTCCCACCGTGAAGCTAGCCGTAGTACCGTAGCCGAAAGCAATCCTTAGGCAGCCATCAGTGTCTCCAAAGGAGGACACAAAAGATGATGATTCTTCTCCTCTCAGTCCTCCTCAGAAGAGGAAAGCTTTAACTGAATTAGCCCAGGAGCCAACTTTAAAGCGGAATAAGGAAACGGTCGCCCTGAGGAGAGCCAAAGAAGTGGGTACTGGGTCGCCTCCCTTGAGGAGGTCTTCCCGGCAAACTGGAAGAGATGGAACGACGTCGTGGGCTACTACTGTTTGGGAGGTAGATCCCTTCCTAGACTCCATAGCCGTTCTGGTCAAGCCTTTAGAAGCTTTCTCACCTTTGCATTTGTCCTTTGCACAGGACCCTCCTTGTCCTCGACTGGCAGACGACGCTCAACCTTCCTCAGCCAAGGAGGCTGAATCAAAGGATGATCAGGGCGAATGCCCAGATTATGGTGGTGACTAGAGAGCCAGTCCTTTTTTTGATATCTCCTTGGAGGCGATGTCTGAAATTGGGGCCATACTGAAAGAGTTGGACGAGAATCAAGTCCAATTGGCTCATCCTCCTGCGGGTACGCTATCTTTGTGCCTCTCTTCGGATTAGGTTTTTCGACTTTGATTGTGCGTGCTCCTCGTGAGGCTGACCATGATTGTATATTCCCTTGTAGACAAGGAGAAGGGACCACTCGTGAAGATAGTCCCAGGTATTGGGGGAGAAACAAAGGTTGTCCCCGGCTCCTCCGAATTTGCTGGTACGGAGGGTGCTGTTAGTGAGCCGGCATCGGCTGCAGGATGAGAGGTTGAACAGCCTACTGAGGGGGCTATTGCTGAATCTGCTCCCATTCTGTCACGACCCGCACCCACTATGAGGGTATGAGTACGTAACAATGTCCATCCTACGTCGCAGTGTCGGCGATAGAACGCTGTTCTAGGTCACTATCTAACCATCAACTCATGCAGAATATAATGTACTCATCATGATCAACTCCGAACGGAGGACAAGTATAAGATATTGTAACTCAATCACAGTCTAAGCACGATAAGATAACACAGAAGAAATAACTAAGAATGGAAGGACAACTACTAAAATAATAAAAAAATCTCAACAATCTCAAATACTGCACAAATCGTAAATCAAATACAACAAGTTCATCATGAAAAACAGATGCAAGTCTACTAAACTAAATCCCGATCACTCCTGAGTGTCGGGGCCAAAGGTAGCCATTCCATCACCGGGTCCATAATATGTAGGGCATGTGTCCTCAGCGCAAGTATCTGTAATATTTTAACAGTTCTAGTCAGGACAGGAACGAGCACATCTCATCTAGAAAACCCAAGTAAATGACAGATAACTATAAAGCAGTTATAGACAGTTGTATTGATGAACATGGCAGTTTATATTCAGGTGATGGTATAGAAGACATATAAGGTACAAGGAAAGTAACTAAAACAAGAGATGAATCATGGCAATAAGGACTGTAAAAATAGAACTAGCTGAACTAGAGTAACAATGTATAAGTCCAAATAGTAAAATATAGACAAGTGTAACTCCAATGTAAGTCCAGTATAAGACGAATCTAATACAAGATGAATCCAGTACGGGACGATTCTAGTCATAGTGATCAATGATTCCAGGGTGAGTCCAGCCTATACTCTAACAGTGTGTTTTAAAATACCGAGATCGACATTTAAAAAGCTATAGGTAATCTGGCACGTCACACACCTGGCCGGGTGTAAGATGGCTATCATTCAAGTTTGATTCCAGCATGAGGGTGATTTCCGAATTAGGGTATGTCTACATGTCTTACTCTAGTATTTCCGCTCCTAGCAAGTGAATCCAGAAATTTGACACAAGATTCAAGATGAGTCCAGCCAGAACATGATGATACCAGTAAATGATTCCAGAATGATTTCAGTAATAGAGGCAAGACAATAAATGTGTGTCGCATACATGAATCCAGAAATATCCATACGTGTTGTAATAGAGAATCGCATACAACTAACTAGAACTGAAGTACAGTAATTGACAAATAAATGAGAGAACTATCAGAGAATGTACTCGCTTGATACTCTGAAAAGAGTAGTATAATATCAGATACCTGCACCGGAGTCACAATGTCCTAAATAGAGAAGTACAGGTTATAATGTGTTTAAAATAAGGTAAATAAAGTTTATGATACAATCTACATGATTTTTAGGCCAATCTAGGTCAAAGTCAACTCTAAGTCAAACCTGGTCAACTGTCTAGGTCAAACTAGGTCCAAGTCAAGCTTGGTCAACTCTGGGTCAATCCAAGTCAACATCTAGTCAAACTAGGTCACTTAGGCCTATAGAGTCAATATCTAGGTCAAACTAGGCTATCTACTAACTTAGACTAGGATACCAATCTATCACAAGATACTATAGTAGACTATCTATCAATATCAATATCTAAGTCATATGTATAAACTAGCAATATACCGTCTAGGCTAATTCTAGGTCAAGTTTGTCATATCAAAAAATCTATCAACACTAGCTAGTATCTCCATGTGCTTAGCCTATAATGTATATAGGCTCAGGCATATCGATTCCATTACTCTACTCCTCTGTACCCTCCACTTATATACTCATAAAGAGACCTGATACCTCATGTTTTCATATGCCAAGACAAGCACATAGGTAATCTCATAGCTAGTATCCTACTTTCTATACATGTATTATATGACAATACCCTATCCTTGTATATTATCTACCTTTATAGGCCCCTCTTGACTCTTTACAAAACATAGGTAATCTCACTAACCTATTCTATAACCTTTCCTATCTAATATTGCTCACACTCTCATCTCTCACTCACTCATACCCTTATACATTAACCCTCTATCCTACACTACCAACTCCATATCCTCCTGCTACTACTGCTCTAATTGCTGCCAAGTAAAATTGCCTAAGTCTATTCCCCTTCCTCTAAACAGAACCATACCTACAATATATATAGATAACCCATATATCCTTACCAATATCCTAGACACTCCTACCAATCTACTGCTGCTACTGGCTACTGTCTAGGCACCATGCTACTCCTATGGCTACTGCTGTTGTTTACTGACATCTTCCTTCCCAAACTCCTGATACTCGAGCCACAATCCCATCCCTCTAAACACTAACCAAAATCATAACTCAGGTCCCATACCCATGGAGAGGTCTGGTCTGATATCCTAAAGGACTGAATCAACACTAATGCTACGCAAGTTAGGACTGATCACAATATTATCTAAGCTCGAGCCTTCAATGCTTTCACACATATAAACCAATCAAACACACCCCCAATGTATCAGTCAATCCAAGGAACCCAAAACAGTGATGTGTGTGAATAGAGTGTGTATGACATGGATTCAATATGGATAGTGTGATATCGGGCTAGGGTGTTCATGTGTGAATATGAGATACATATATGTGTGTGTGTATAGATGAAGTGTACATGACAGTTAAGTTTTGAGGATGACAGTGGGCTATATGTGTGTACATGAGTGTGGGTGAGGCATGTGAATCATTGTGTAAGTGTAGGAGTGTGTGTGACAGTTAGTTCATGGTATGAGAACATAGAAATCAGTGTGTGAAATAGTGTGTAAGGTGTGCTTGTCTGTGTGTGAAGAACATTCAATGTGGTTCTCAGATTTAGGTGTGCTAGGGTGTACATTAGAGTTCTCAGGAATCAGTGGGATGTGTGAGTGATATGGTGTGATCAAAACAGTGCATAATTCTCAGAAATCACAAAACAGAGTAATGTGAAATAATACTTGGGAATGAACTTAACTACCAAAACCTGAGAAAACAATTATTATGCAACCCAAACAACTCCCAGTTTTTATATTTCACTTTAACATTCAAAACCAATTTCCCATCTCAGGTTAACAGTGTGTTTCAGAATATGGACCAATACAGAAATGCCACTTCCCTTCCTCAATTTTCAATACCAAACATATCCTTTGAAAACTCGATTTAAAATACAACACCGACATGACCTGTGGAGCCTACTACAACATCAAAATGCGTTAGAATTCCTCAAAGAAAACTCAATTCCGAACTGTCAAAAACTGGAATTGAAATCAGTGAACAGTATCAGGAAAACCCCTTTTAAACCAAAAACCAAATCGAAAACCCAATAACATTCGTGTGCAAGTGGGGTACAGACATGGGGTCATGTCCCTCATGTCCAGGGAGAGTCCTACGTGTCCAAAAATTGGGACACATAGTGTCCAAAACCAATTTCAAAATTCTCAGAAAATAGGAAAAATAATCATCGTGCAGCCATGTCGAGCCTTCGTGGACTCGACACAGTGCTCGAGGTGGGTCAAGCTCGTGCATATGGGTTCGTCCGTAGTAGGGCTAGGATTCCCAAACCCTAACTTGGGTCTAACCTATGTCGTGTCCAAGTTCCAGTTACGTGTCAGAGCCGACACATCGACTGGGGCTGTGTAGTGCACCATCAGTACAAGAGTGAAAACTCCCAAACCACTATACCAAACCGTGTGAGACTTTGGGGGCAGGTTGTGAGACATTGCCCCCAGGTGTCCACCAATTTTGGTGTCCAACCAAGTCATGTCGTGTCAGATATGGACGTATGGCAACAGGACACTGCACGGAGGCCTCGTACTGCGGATCGTGTCCAAATTTGGACACGAAAACTAACCCAAATCATGCTCAGTCTCGTACATACATAATCTACATATGATTAGCTACCCAAATATATAATTTGTTTTGAAAACCAAGAACAAAAAGTTCTAAGAGGCATTTTGTCAAACACATAAACATACACATAGACACGTGTCCGATACGGACACCAAACGGACACGAAATCTACCCAAATTCTAGGGACAGCCAGGGGACACCTAGATCTAGCCCTAAATACAAAGAAAATGGAATTTTAAAACAATTAGAGGTGTTTTACCTATAGGTGCAAATAGCAAGAAAAAGCCCCAAAATGAAGTGTTCCTCCTTGCTAGCTCGGATCCCCACATTGCTCAAAATCTGGAATTACTCTCCATAAACAGAAAATAGGAGGGTATTAGGCTCTAATGCAAGAAACTAGAGTGGAAAAGGATTTAAAATGAAGATTCTATGGAATGGGGAAGAATGAACAAACTTTCTTTCTCTAAGTGCTCCTTCAATACAAAAGAGGCAAGAACTAATTAGGAGAATACCTATAGGGAAGGGGGAAGTCCTAAGTAGCTTGCCATGGGCTGATTTCTAGGGTTAGGGTTTTGTTATTGGGCTATGGGCCAAGTCACAAGTCATTGAATTAAATCATAAGTCATTAAACCATTTCACTTAATCTATTCCTCCTATTTGAAAACTATATTCTAATGGCTGGAAAATAGGTTAACTTAAGTTAGACTAGGGTCACCATATCTAGGGTTAGCTTCTAGGCTAATCTATATGTCTCAATGAGTCAAAGTCCCAACTTGGAATCACCAATTCAATAAATTAAAATAAATTTAAATTTCACTAAATGACCAAAATACTCTCAAGCTAAAATGATAAATAAATTATCCTAATGACATGGTTAGGCTCTAGGTCTGACAGCCTCTCAGGTTTCACTAGCAGCACATCAAAATCACAAGTCATTGACTTAAAGCAGTTTTTAAATAGTTTAAAAATGATTAAAAATACCAAAAATTATATTGTGAAATAAATATCAATAAATAATAATTATAATTACAAAATTTCAAAATTACCCTCATTTCAGAAACTGGGTGTTACAAGTCTACCCCCCTTAGAAAAATTTCGTCCTCGAAATTAAGATGATTGCACCTTTCCTAGGTCAAACCCCCAATCAATTAAAGTCGAAGCAACACAATCCTACTGGTCGTGATTCCACAGTCTCGATCCGTGTAGCTATGCTATCTAGCATATCACAAGTAATATCCTGGCAGGTACTAATGGAAATCATACATGAAATTTGGAAGGAAGAACAAGAAGGTCAAACCTGCTAATCTATCACCTACAACGTCAGTCTCCTCGACTGCCATCGTAAAAGCTCCACCCCTCTGGTGCTGAGCTACAGGTGGCCTAGCTCCCTCTATCTAATTCATGATACTCAAGTAATATCCACACTGATATTCCACTCAATTATACTAGGGCACCATCTATATGGTATCTATTATGTAATCTGATAATCATATCCGTCTATCCAGAACCATGTTACCAGAATACTCATCATACCAGTTAGTATGGCGGCGATAATCCGTAGAGTCCGCAACTACTTTATATACCTCTAGAATCATGGTATTTAAAATTTTTGTATTCTCGCTAGCTTGGCTACAAAAACTTTAAATTCCCACACCCGAGAAATACATCCAAAATCAGACTTTATTTCATCGCCCAACCAGCTAATATGGCTGTAGAAGAATCTAGATTCCATGACTGAGGCAACCAAGCCCATAATGTTATCTTGGTAGAAAATCAAGTCAATAATAAATACCAAGAATCAATTTCAACGATGAACAAGGAAGATAGACAGATACTGTCAGAATCGAATTTCGAGATAGTTTATAATGAGATTCTCAAGGGTCATCCCAGGAATCTTCTCAAGTAGTCCTAACTGTGATTGAGTACCTCTCCATTGAAGCCTATCGCTCAATCCTTTCGCAGGCTCACAGCAGTACAACTAAGTCGTCGTACTACCACGATATCGCACTAATGCGACTCTCGACCTGCATGGGCCACCACTAAAAACGTGTCACGACCCGCACCCACTGTGAGGTTATGAGTATGTAACAGCGCCCAGCCTATGCCGCAGTGTCGGTGGTAGAACACTGTTCTAGGTCACTATCTAACCATCAACTCATGTAGTATATAATGTACTCATCACGATCAACTCCGAACGGAGGACAAGTATAAGATATTGTAACTCAATCCACTACTAAAATATCATCTAATAGCGACGTAATTTAGCGATGGCAAGAAATGGCGTCGCTAGTTATGAAATATAGCGACAGCTTTATATACACGTCGCAAAACATCGCTGCCTAGCGACGTTCCGCGACAGGAGTTTACTACGTCGCTGAATAGCGACGTTCAGCGACATATTATTAGCATATGTTGCCAATTTTGCGACGTTTAGCGACTGCAACACTTGACGTCGCTAATTATTTTTACTTAGGGCACACCGTTTCCTTCTTTCCCCCTCACTCTCGCTCGAAAATTCTAATTCCCCCCCCGGCGACTCCCTCCCCCTCTGTCAGTGCCCTCCCACCCCCGGCGACCCCCTCCCCCCGGCGACTCCCTTCTCCTCCGGCGATCTCCTCCTCCTCGAGATCCTCCTCCTTCCCCAGTCCCGAGCTCCTCTTCCTCTTCTTCAGGTAAACCCTAACCTAACTCCTCTCCCTCCTCCTCCTCCTATCCCACGGACACACACACACACGGACACACAGACACATATCGTGTCCCTAAAGACTCGTGCCCATTGGATTCGTGTCCCCAAAGACTCGTGCCCATTGGATTTGTGTCCCCAAAGACTCGTGCCCATTGGATTCGTGTCCCCAAAGACTCGTGCCCATTGGATTCGTGTTCAGTTTTGGATGTGTTGAGTTTGGTTTATTTTTGGACATATTGTGTCGAGTATTTGGATACGAGTTTGGTTTGGGAGACACGTACACACATGACACTTGTATATGCACACTTGATACTATACACTCTCTATCTCTCTAGTATATAAATGCATAACTTGTTGAATGTATATATTGTGTCAACTTGGTTATAGCCTAGTATATGTAAATATCTTAACTTACATATGTATGCCTATATATATATATATATATATATATATATATATATATATATATAGTAAATATATAGGTAGTTGTGTGAATATCTTAACCTATATATGTGTCCCCTTGGTTATAGCCTAGGATATTAGGATATGGGCTAGAAGTTAGTACCCTAAGTTAGTATCTTGGTTATAGCCTAGGATATAGTATATGTAAATATCTTAACCTATATATGTGTCCACATGGTTATAGCCTAGGATATTAGGATATGGGCTAGAAGTTAGTACCCTAAGTTAGTATCTTGGCTAGAATTTGGTATCCTAGGATAGTTAGATATCCTAGTATCTTAAGAGTGTCCTAGATTAGTCTATGGTAATAGGATACCCTATAGGGGGGAGGGGGCAGGGGTAGGGGGGAGGGGGCAGGGGACAGGACCCTAACCCTATTTCAGACACGACTCTGTGATACAGGACACAGGACACAGGACACACACACACACAATACATACATATATACCTATATATATAAATACACATATCTACATATATACATGTATATATATACTCACACACTTACATACACACACAAATACATATATAAATATATTTGTATACAATGTATATACACACAAATACACATATATATACAATCAAAAATCTATTTGAAATTCATTTTAAGAATCTGAAATGTTGACGATATATACCCAAGGTTCACAATATCGGTATCGGAATCGGTATCGGACTATTCCTATGAGTATTGGTATCGGCGGTATCGTATCGGAGTATCGAACTTTGGTATCAGAAAACAAATAATTATTAATAAATTATTTATATTTAAAAACATATATTTTATACATTTGGGCATAATTTTAAGTATTTCAGCATTATTTCTTAGTAGTTTTGAAATTATATGAAATAGTAGTCACCCTTACCGATTGGTTTTGCCGAATTTACCGGAACAAAGACCCCCAATGTCGGTATCGGTTAATATTTGGTATCGGTCGATATCGGATCGGAATATGCCAAACCGTATCGACATCGGCCGTATCGGATCGGTATCGGCCGATACATTAAACCATGTATATACCATGGTTTTGCCTTTTAGTTGCAGGAATATGAGAGTTATTAGATATTAAAGTAGGATATTAATTTATTAGTTATGATAGACAGTTTGAGATAGATAGTTCATGTGAATGTTAGGTAGTAGTGTACAGTTCATGATTAGCATTGTTTAGATATTAGTTTCAGTTAAAGGGTTAGTTTAGATTAGGATATTAGTTTATGTTAGAAGGAACTGCCTGCAACTGCATCGTAGCTGCAGGAATATGAGAGTTATTAGATGTTAAAGTAGGATATTAATTTATTAGTTAGGATAGAGATTTATTAGTTATTTTTATAAACCGTGATATGTTAAATGCCTGCAGCTGCATCGTAGCTCAGGGATATGACTGAGAGGGTGACATAGTTGTCACATTAAGGGTCTTTGAGGAGGTGACATGTTGTGAACAGATATATCCTTATAGTTCTCCTACGTAATGTTAAAGAAAATTTGTAGGAGAACTATATATAAGGATATATCTTTTCGCAATATGTTATCTTGTCAAAGACCCTTAATGTACCAACCATGTTACCGTGGTATTGGTATTAGGATACCAATAGCGATAAGGTAAAGGGTACCAATAGCGATAAGGTAAAGGGTACCAACTTAAGGTATTGGTATTGGGATACCAATAGCGATAAGGTAAAGGTTACCTTGGTAGGTAATGACTAGAAATAGGATATTTGACTTAGATTTGACCTTGTTTGACCAAGGTTGACTATTTTGACTGAAAGTCAAAGTAGAGTCAACATCTGACCTAGATTGGACTAAGAGTTGACAAAGTCAACTATAGGTCAACCCTTGACCTTGTTTGACCTTGTTTGACTTTGTTTGACTTAGCTTGACCTTGTTTGACTTTGTTTGACTTAGTACAACCTAGTTTGACCTAGATTGCATATCATTGTTATTAGTAACTGTCCGCTACTATTCTGTGTCCCATAATAAGACATAATATACGAATTTGTGCCTATTGGATAATGTGTGTCCATCTTTGCAGAATTATTTCCAAATGGATATGAATTACTACTTGCGGAATCGTTCACGGATGTACAATCGTTGTTCTGATGATATGTGTGGTGTGCGGGATGAATACATTATGGGAGTAGAGGAGTTCCTGCAGTTTGCTAAGGCGTTCCCTCAGTACATGGACGGCACCAAAATTAAGTGTACGTGTGTGAAATGTCATAACATAAAATATTATCCAGAAGTGGAAGTGACATATCATTTGTACTCGAGGGGGTTTTACGCCTAATTACTATCAGTGGATCGCACACGGAGAACTTGTGTCTTTAGCATCAGAGCCGGAGCCTTATGTTGAGCCGTATATGCATGCGGGACCTAATTGTTTCAGATAATCATGCATACGACGACGGGTGCGTGAACATGGTTTTCGATGCTGCGTGGCCAAGTTTCGTTCATGATGCACCTGAGGAGGCACCGAACGCCGATGCTGCACAGTTCATGGAGTTGCTGGAGAATGCAAGGACTCCATTTTATCCTGGTTGTGAGGATCATTCACTGTTGGAGGTGGTTAGAAGACTGTTGAGCATTAAGTCAGATTTTAACATGTCACAAGAATGCTATAACCGAGTGTTGGAGTTGATGATAGAGATCTTGTCGGCGGGTGCTAAGTTGCCTAAAGACTTCTACCGGTCTAAGAGGATGGTGAGATCGCTCTGGATGGGATACAAGAAAATCGATTCTTGTCGCAATGGGTGCATGCTATACTACAAAGACGACAAGGACACAGATGTGTGCAGATTTTGTGGTGCTGATCGCTATAAGACAACTAGTACAGGAAGGTCTACCGGTGCAAGAAGACCGACCGATTCAATGCACTACTTGCCTTTAACGTCGCGGTTGCAAAGATTATTTATGGTGAAAGATACTGCAGAAAATATGAGTTGGCACATACGAGAACAGATTAAAGGAGTGTTGGATCACCCATCCGATGGAGAAGCGTGGAAGCACTTTGATCGAGTGTATCCTGATTTTGCTTCAGATCTGCGTAATATCAGGTTGGGACTATCTTCTGACGGTTTTACTCCTTTTGGTCTTTCAGGATCCCAGTATTCGTACTGTCCTGTGATTGTCACTACGTATAACCTACCGCCTTAGATGTGTATGAAGACTCAGTACATATTTCTAATAGTTATAATTCCTGGTTCGAACAATCCCAAGAGGAACATTGATGTGTTCTTACAGCCTTTGATAGATGAGTTGAATCAGTTATGGAAAGTAGGCGCTAACACGTACGATGTTTTCAGGAAGCAGAATTTTCAGATGAAGGCAACCCTTATGTGGACCATCAACGACTTTTCGGCCTATGGAATGTTATATGGATGGAGCACTCATGGTCGTCTCTCATGTTCGTATTGTATGGACCGTAGTAAGGCTTTCTGCTTGAAATACGGAGGAAAACCGTATTTCTTTGATTGTCATCGGCAATTTCTGCCAAAAGATCATCCGCTCAGAAGGAACATGAATGCATTCTGTGCCGGCGTTGTAGAGAAGGGTGATCCACCACCAAGGTGGTGCGGAGCCACGATATAGGATGAGTTTAAAGATTTTCCAAGTGCTATCGAAGATACTACAACTGGGTACAAGTGCGATGAATTTGGTAGAGATCATAACTGGACAAAGAGGAGCATATTCTGGGATCTGCCATACTGAAGTACCAATCTGATCAGACATAATCTTGATGTCATGCATATTGAGAAAAATGTGTTTGATAACAAAATTAATACTGTGATGGACGTAAAGGGAAAAACGAAAGACAATCCCCAGGCCAGGTTGGACTTAGAAGAAATATGCAAACGCCCTGCGTTGTATTTGATAGAGCAGAATGGAAAACAGTTCCTGCCGAAGTCAATTTTCTCGCTGGACAAGGAGGATAAAGTGAGACTTTGTCGGTGGATCCAGGGCCTAAAATTTCCAGACGGATATGTGTCAAATCTGAGAAGATGTGTCGATCCGAAGGAAAATAAATTGATGGGTATGAAGAGCCACGACTGTCACGTATTCATGGAGAGGTTAATTCTGATTGTATTTTGGGAATTCTTACCGCAGGCATTTTGGGATCCATTGACGGAGCTTAGCATATTTTTCAGGGATCTTTTTTCTAAGAAATTCCTCGTTGATCGCCTAGAAAAGCAAGAGAAGGACATTGCGGTAACACTGTGCAAGCAAGAGAGGGTGTTTCCTCATGGATTCTTCGACTCTATGGAGCATTTGCCGATTCATCTATCCTATGAGGCACGTGTTGGTGGATCCGTCGAATATTGATGGATGTACCCGTTCGAGCGACATTTGAATCACCTAAAAAGAAAGGTAAAAAATAAGGCACGGGTCGAGGGTTCTATTTGTGAAGCCTATGTTCTCGAAGAGATTACAAACTTTTGTTCGATGTATTTCAAGCCTCATGTTACAACTAATAGAACGAGAGCTTCCAGAAACGACGACGGAGATCATGAAAGTAATGATACAATACTGAAGGTATTCAATGCTCCAGAAAAGCCAACGGGTAAAATGAAGAAGAGATATCTGAACGATGATGAGCTAAGGGCTGCTCAGGTGTATGCATTACTCAACTACGACGAGGAGGAAGTAGAGAAACTGGAGGGGTAAGTAATTAATACGTCTATATTATTTTAATAGTGTTGATTATTATACTATTACATTAATTGAACGATGTTGTGTTTAGCATATTTAATGATGATGTGAGGTCAGGTAGGCCACACATAACAGAAGAAAAACAAGAACAAAAAATGAGGCATTATTTTCTATCATGGTTGAGTGCATATGAAAGACTTGAGAACTCTGTAATTACCTTTCTGTAATTACCTTTATTGACACTTTTATCTGTGACTATAATATTTTTCAAAAATCTGTGATGTCTATCATATAAATATGTTTTTTTGTTTTTTTGTCATATGTTATTATCAATTATGACTAGACAATCTGGACGACGCGGAGGATTTTATATTAGGCAGTCCCGTCAGCCTCGGGCTGGGGATAGAGATTCCGTACCCTCATCCTCATCTTCGAGTACGCCATTGTACCGTTCTGTTCCCGGTCCATTACCGGGACAGGGCAGTTCCAGCAGGTTGGCGACTCCTCCCTCGTCGTCTAGCCTTCCTGATCCTGTGTCCAGCAACCCTGATCCCCCGTCCAACATTCCTCCTACCGACGGCTCAATGGAGGGAGCCGATGCCGAGCATATGGAGGACGGCGATCAGACTGATCCTGCCCAGGCAGGAGGTGAGAGCGATCCTCCATGCGCTCCCCCGGGCGAGACGCGTGTGAAGATTTGGACGGACGGGCCTATAAAGTAAGTTAATTAATTAATATATATTTCTCAAATGATTATATGTACATATATATTCGTAAAAAAATATTATTGTATAGATATCGGCCTTCTGCAGTATAGAGATAGAAGGAGGTATTTCTGAGGCAGAACTATGGTGGGCCTTGGATTAACTACTCAGATGCTCCCGCAGATAAGAAGGCCTTTTGGTTCGCCCACTTCAAGGTAAAAAATTTGTTTATTTTTAAATTTTAATAATTATTTGTGTATATTATACAACTTTTGTATTTTACTTCTTGTAGAGGACCTATTTCTATCCACCACACCGGGCGGCGAGGATCGAGGGCCAATTTTCTGTCGTCACAGCTAAGCTCATCCGTGATGCGATCCACGACCAGAAGTCTCGTGATCGCTCCGGACAGCCGATCCATGGTTGGATCATGCCAGAGCAGTGGGCTACGATGAAGGCTAGATTCAACGAGCCCAAGTACCAGGAGCGGTCTGACAAGGCCAAGGTGGCACGGTCGAGCGCCGGTAAGTGGTATGGTGGCTCCATTCCGATGACGAAGCATTTTTGTCGTCTGGTACGTTCCCTATGACGGACATTAATTTATATATAGTTCGATAGAATGTTTAATACTAATAATAGATAATATATTTTAACAGGTAAAAAAGGGTGAGGACCTGAACATGGTGACCGTCTTCCTGGTCACCCATCGGAGGGCTGGGGAGTTCATTGACGAGAGGACGACGCAGGCATATGTACGTTCTATTATTTATATTAATTTACTATAATTTAGAAAACAGGAAAATAGATATCAATATAGACTAGCAAATACTTACACGTTAGCAAACATGTTCTAGGCCGAGTTTGTTCGGCTACAGGAGGAGGCGGCTGCTGCTGCTAGTGCGCAAGCAGAGGGAGGGGCTGGTACTTCCTTCCAGCCGCCTACAGCTCTATCACGGGACGAGCTCTGGATGACCGCCGTTGGCGGTCTTCAGAAGGGTACGTACTACGGTACGGGATCCTACGGCACGTATTTGGCTTCAGAGTCATCCCGGGCCCCCTCTGTCAGTACGTAGTCTCCGGCTTCGCAGGCGCCGTCACAAGCTGAGGATATTCGTCGTCAGATCGAGGAGCTGCGTTGCGAGTTGCAGCAGCATATTTCTGATGCGGTCGAGCGACGATCCGACCCTCCGATCGTCATCGGACGATTTGATGCGGTCGAGCGCAGTATACAGGAGTTGATGAGTCTGCATCAGGCTACAGCTTCCAGCTTGCATACGCTCTCCGAGTCTACGCAGCGTACAGAGCGTAGACAGGTCGAGCTGGAGGGATCGCTGAGGAGCATGTCTGCCTCACTCACTCAGGTTTCGGCTTCGCTTGAGGCGAGCACTGAGAGGGTGGTGAGTACCCTTGCTGTTTATGGTGAGCGACTGCGACAGTTGGAGCAGATACGTCCTCCCGGTCCATCGACGGCGACGACTCCAGACATTGCACTGCCTCCTACTGCCCCTACGGTACAGCTCACCCAGGAGCAGTATGACTATATTCTATCCCAGATGCGCGGCAGGGGTCCTTAGTGATCCAGTATATTTTTTTATCATCTTTGTATTTATTGGCCCTATGGGCCCATTGACCGTTCTGTACACTGATTTTCATTATTATTTGACTTTGTTAGACATGTACGTTTATTGGACATGTATGTTTGTGATATTTAATTTGTTGGTATTTTCCTTGAGTACATGTATGATATTTAGTTGTAGACTGTTATGATGCATGGGAGACTGTTATTCATCTATTAGTTATAGACTGTTATGATAGGAGACTGTTAATTGTGATGATATCTGCGACGGGGATGACAAATATACCTACGCTGGGTTATAAGCGATGATCTGATATACAAAAGAGGTGTTGCCCAAATTTTAAAAAATATAATGTGTATTGTTGTAATGATGTGTGTCTGTGTTTACAGTGAATGTGAAATGCAGTGTTTGGAACCATCGACAGTTTCGATTACTGTTGCATGTTTTATCTTGGATAGAAAGAGCAACAGTTCAGGGTGTACTTCTGAGAGCTTTATTTTCATGTCCTTCACTTTCTCGGGACGTCGTAAAGGATCCCGAGAAGTTGAAGGACGTGAAGAGGAATCTCTGAGAAGTGCACCGTGAACTGTTGCTCTTTCTATCCAAGATAAAACATAAAACAGTAAGCGAAACTGTCGATGGTTCGAATACTGCACTTCACACACACTGTAAACACAGACACACAGTATAACAAAAATATAAATTATTTTTTTTAATTTTTTTCATAACATCTATGATGTATAGCGACGTTTTATGACGTCCAGTACACGTCGCTATACGTCGCAAAATAGTGACGTAACGTCGCTATCCGTCGATATAATGCTGACATGTATATGACCACCTGAGAGCCAACATCGCTACCCTTGTCGCTAGACGTCGCTAGTATGCTGACGCGGCTGCCATGCCATGTCATCATATGTAAAGTTTACGGCATCGCTAAGTGGTCGCCCTACGTCGCTATACTGGCGACGTATGCTGACGTCGCTATCTGTCGCTAATATTAGCGACGTCTAGCGACCCTAGAAGTAACGTCGCAACTAGCGACAAATTGCGACCAAATTGTAATCTGCGACAAGCCTATAAGCGACATCCATTTTTCGTTGCTAAATACGTCGCTAATAAAAATTAGCGACGTATTTGCCCTTTTTAACGACGTACTCTGACATCGCTAAAAGGGATTACTTTAGTAGTGATCACAGTCTAAGCACGATAAGATAACACAGAAGAAATAACTAAGAATAGAAGGACAACTACTAAAATAATAACAAAATCTCAACAATCTCAAATACTACACAAATCTCAAATCAAATACAATAAGTTCATCATGAAAAACAGATGCAAGTCTACTAAACTAAATCCCGATCACTCCTGAGTGTCAGGGACAAAGGTAGCCATCCCGTCTCCGGGTCCATAATAGGTAGGGCATGTGTCCTCAGCGCAAGTATCTGTAATATTTCAACTGGTCCAGTCAGGACAGGAACGAGCACATCTCATCTAGAAAACCTAAGTAAATGACAGAGAACTATAAAGCAGTTATAGACAGTTGTATTGATGAACATGGCAGTTTATATTCAGGTGATGGTATAGAAGACAGATAAGGTGCAAGGAAAGTAAGTAACTAAAACAAGAGATGAATCATGGCAATAAGGACTGTAAAAATTGAACTAGCTGAACTAGAGTAACATGGTATAACTCCAGACAGTAAATATAGACAAGTGTAACTCCAATGTAAGTCCAGTACAAGACGAATCTAATACAAGATGAATCCAGTACGGGACGATTCCAGTCATAGTGATCAATGATTCCAGGGTGAGTCCAGCCTATACTCTAACAGTGTGCTTTAAAATACCGATATCGACATGTAAACGGCTATAGGTAATCAGGCACATCACACACCTGGCCGGGTGTGAGATGGCTATCATTCCAGCTTAATTCTAGTATGAGGGTGATTCCAGAATTGGGGTATGTCTATATGTCTTACTCTATTATTTCCCCTCGCCGCAAGTGAATCCAGAAATCCGACACAAGATTCAAGATGAGTCCAGCCAGAACATGACGATACCAGTAAATGATTCCAGAATGATTCGAGTAATAGAGGCCAGACAATAAATGTGTGTCGCATACATGAATCTAGAAATATCCATACGTGTTGTAACAGAGAATCGCATGCAACTAACTAAAACTGAAGTACAGTAATTGACAAATAAATGAGAGAACTATCAGAGAATGTACTCGTTTGATAATCTGAAAAGAGTAGTATAATATCAGATGCCTGCACCGGAGTCACAATGTCCTAATAGAGCAGTACAGGTTATAATGTGTTTAAAATAAGGTAAATGAAGTTTATGATATAATCTACTTGATTTCTAGGCCAATCTAGGTCAAAGTCAACTCTAAGTCAAACATAGTCAACTGTCTAGGTCAAACTTGGTCCAAGATAAACTTGGTCAACTTTGGGTCAACCAAAGTCAACATCTAGTCAAACTAGGTCACTTAGGCCTATTGTCACGACCCGCACCCTAGATTAAGGGCACGAGAAGTAGATACGTCCAGCCTACGCCGCAGTGTCGGCGGTAGAACGCTGTCCTCGATTACTATCTAATCAACAACTCACGCAATTATATAATGTACTTGTCAATATCTCAACTCCGAACGGAGGACAAGTATAGATATAATGAAATCTCAATCACAGTCTAAGCACGATAAGATGACACAGAAGTTTATAACTAAAAACTAAATAACAATATTTATAAACTACTAAATAATAATATCTCAAACAAACTCAAATACAAACTCGAATCTCAAGTTATTACAACTCAATTTCTAAAACATGAAAACTAAACCAAGTCTACTAGCTAGTCTCTCGATCACTCCTGAGTGTCGGGGCCAAAGGTAGCTAAGCCGTCTCCTGCTCCAAGGCAAGTGGGGCAAATGTCCTCAGGGCAAGCATATGTAATATTTTCAACAGGTCCAGTCAGGACAGAAACGAGTATAATTCATCAAGAAATCCCAAGTAAATGACAAAGAAGTATAAAGCAGTTATAGACAGTTGTATTGATGAATATGGCAGTTTGTATGAGTAGTGATGTAGAGAGCAGTTAAGGTACAAAGAAAGTAAGGTAACTAAACAAGAAGAGAAACATAGCAAAGAAGACTGTAAAATAAGATCTAGCTGAACTAGAGTAACATAATGAGTTCAGATGGTACAAAATAAGTCGAGTGTAATCCCAATGTGAGTCTAATATAAGATGAGTCGAGTGTAATTCTAATCATTATTCTAATAAGGTGAATCGAATAAGGTGATACGAATAAGGTGATTCACATGATGTTCTAATAATGATTCGAATAAATTCTCTAAGTGTGTTTTAAAATACTTAGTTAGACATATAAACGGCTAAGGGTAAATCCGGCACATCATACACCTGGCCGGGTATGGAATGGCTATCGTTCGAATATATTCACAGGGGGTGGTTCGAATAGTGGGAATGTTCACATGTCTAATCAAGTATTTCCTCGCCCATCTAATACAAATGAATCCAAAATCTGACACATCAATCGAATAAAAGTCCAACCAACATATGAAGATACGAATAGGGTGATTCGAATAGTGATTCGTATGGTGATTCGAATAATAGAGGTAAGACAAGTAAGTATGTGTGTCGCATACATGGATTCAGAAATAAAAATACGTGTTTGTAACAGAGAATCACATACAGCTAACAAGAATTGAAGTACAATAATTGACAAATAAATGAGGGAACTATCAGAGAATGTACTCGCCTGCTACTCTGAAAAGAGTAGTGTAATATCAGATGCCTGCACCAGAGTCACAATGTCCTAAACAGAGGAATACAGGTTATAATGTGTTTAAAATAAAACAAATAAATTTTTATGATGCAATCTACATGATTCTAAGTCAATTCTAGGTCAAAGTCAACTCTAAGTCAAATTTGGTCAACTGTCTAGGTCAAACTAGGTTTAAGTCAAACTTGGTCAACTATGGGTCAAACCAAGTCAATACTCTAGTCAGCTAGGTCAATCAGTCCATATTGGTCATATCTAGGTTTTAGGGCACTACCTTGGTGTACCAAGGTATTCAAACCTCATCTATACCAATATCTTAGATATTCACCTACCAAGCCTACCAATAGGCTCAAAAGTCAAATCCTATACAATATCTAATACTCAAGCTTTAGACACTAACTAAAATATACACATACTCAACTATATGCAACCACCCTTACAGAATGTAAATCCTAACTCTAAACTTAACACCAACTCACCAACTATATATACCACCATATAATATATATACATCCATCTCATTACCTATATAGCTCCTAACTCTAACTCAATCTCTAACTCAATCCTTAACTCAATCTCTAACTCAAACCAACCCAATGCCAAACATGGCCTAGGCAGGACCTGCCAAGGAAATCCAACCAAACCAAGACAGCCAAGTGCTGCCCCTGCCTGGGAACCCTGCTACTACTGCTGGAATTCCAAACATGCCAAGCCAGGCCAAGGCTTTGCTGCCAACTGCATTGCAATCCCTTCCTTCTCCTCTAACCAATCCATCCTAACTCAACATCAACCTATCTATCAATACAATCAAATATAAGGAATAAAAGTAAATTGAAAAAAAAAAAAAGGAAATTTGAAAACAAGCTAAGCCAACTGAAATCAATATCCAAACAAACACCCAAGGTCTGATACACTCATAAAGCTAAGACTGAACCCATTAGGAATGCAAGACATGCTAGTGTGAGCATTAAACTTGTGAATAAACCTATGATGTAGGGGGTTATCAAGGATTGGCCTTGAATGGATGCAAGACAATACAATATACACATATTCGATTCTCCACTGGTCTACCATGTCCAGATGTGAACAATTTCAGACATGAGGCTTGCAATCATACTGTAAATGAAGTGTGCAGGAATAACGGGGACTGATACTTAAACAAATAGGGACTGACATCCTAATATAGGACTGAACATTGGTCTAAAGTGACTGAACCCTAGTCCATTCCTCAATCCTCTGTCTGAAACAAGGAGTAATCAATGGGGATTTAGCAAGGGTATTAGAGCAGCACATACCAGATGCAGATTTATGCAAGGAAAGACCCAAGGATATGGGGACTGGACATGCCATGATGTTCAACCTGGACATCTAACTACTGCAGCCAACAAATGGGAATGCGTGACAATTCAAAGAGGAGAAATACACCAGATAAAATCAGTTTTAGAAAGAACCAAAATCAGGATTTAAACCTTCAGTTGACAGTGAGAAATTCTCAGATTTTAAGAACTCCATTGGGTCTGATCTCAATCTAAAGGGGTTTGCTAAGGAGGAGGTAAGGTCAAGACACTATGGTATGATATGGACTAGACAGGGAGGTGCTCGAGTGTGTGTAAATGACAGTTATGGTATTTCGGTTGTGTGTTCAAGGCTCAATCAAAACCAATACTTCCAACATAACACAAACCCCATATCAATATGTAAACTACCATGCGACTAATAATCAGAAATATATAGGCAAACTAACACTGCAATAATCATTAGGGAAAAAAATAGTTTAAAGATCACATAAAACTCTGAACTAACAAACAATCCTGAATTTCCCAAAATTGGAACACAGTTCATGGCATATTCGAATTCAACATTCAATTTCCTTACACCAAATCAGAATCGAACATTGCTGTAACTATTACACATAGGTAGATGAAGTAATATGTTAATTTAAATCAGGGAAAATTGGTTTGAAAACTCATTTCGGTTCAGAAATCGAAAACAGTGAACCATGTTTCAGGAATAAATAGGAAGGGAAATTTAAAAGTTAAAAACAATTTAAAACCACAAATTATTGGGTGGTGAAGGTTAGTGCACAGTTGTAGGTGTCATTGGGTTACAATCGTGTCCAAAAAATAGGACACGAGGTGTCCAAAATCGAGAAGGATACAACCAGGCACATCCACACCTGTGCGGTGTCGTGCTGTGAGTACGAGGCACCGTACACGCAACACAGGACACGTGACACTTCGTGCTTGTGTCCGTGTGTTCGCCACACATAGGGCTACACATTGGACACAATATGAGGTTTCCAAGTGGCTCGTGTCTGGTACACGAGACACGTATCAGAACGTGTCTCGCCCGCGTGCACTGCAGTGTCGAAATCAATACGGGTTGAAATCTCTCGAACCACCCAATGAAATCCTCTAAAATTTTGTGTGTGCTGTGTCAGTCAGTAGGCCATCGTGTCCACCAAATTTCAGCTCACGAGAGCCCGTGTCGTGTCCGCACTGGCACCCGAGCAGCAGGGCCCTGTGTACGGTTCAATCCCCGCGTGTCTAATACAAAAATCCGACACAACAAGACACCAAAACACAAAACACTCTTCACAAAAATTGATGTACATATTTAGATCTAGAATTTTATTTAATTAGATTTACAAAAATCAAAAATAAATTCCTTAGAGGCATTTAATCAAACACCTACACAACACTTATGACACGTGTCCGATACGGATACCAAACGGACACGAAATTGACCCAACCTTCAGGGACAGCTAGGGGACTCCTAGATCTAGCCCTAAATGCAAAGAAAATGAAATATTAATGCAATTTAAAGGGTTTTACCTATATGTGCAAAAAGCTTGGAAAAGCTTCAAATGGAGGATTCCTCCTTGCTAGCCAATCTCTCCAAATTGATTCAAACCTGAGATTTCTCTCCATGAACATAAAGTAGGGATCAATTAGAACACAATGCAAAAGATTTGAGCCAAAAAGAAATTGAAATGAGGAAGTTATGGATTAGGAAAGAAGGCTCTTTACCTCTTTCTTCAAACTTGTAAAAATTTAATAAAAGAGGCAAGAACAAGGAGGAGACTATTTATAGGGAAGGAGGAGCCCTAGTGGCTGGTCATAAAGTAGAAAATTAGGGTTAGGGTTTAGTCTAATGGTCATGGGCTAAGTTGCACTAGCTAACTAGCTCAAGTCTTAGCCTATGGTCCAATGCAAAAATCCTCCTACTCTCTTCATGAAACTTAGTAGACTTAAGTCAACCAAGCCCAACTTGAGTTAGATTAGGGTCCATACCATATTAACTAAGTCACCAAGGTCAAGGTCAAAATCTAGGACAGTCGCTTAAGTCACAGCTAGTCAAAATCAAAATCAACAATCACCAGTGCAATAAATCATGAAATAATTCAAAGAGGCCAAATGACCAAAATACCCCTAGGCTAAAAATAATAATTCATTCATCCTAATGACATGGTCAGGCTCTAGGTTAGGCAGTCTCTCAGGTTACACTAGCAAGGCATCAAAATCACAAGCCATGACTTAAAACAGTTTTAAATTGATTTTAAAAATAATTAAAAATCACCAAAAATTTTAATATGAAATAAATACGATTAAATAATATTTATAAATACAAAATTTAAAAAATACCCTCATTCCAGAAACTGGGTGTTACAAGTCTACCCCTCTTAGAAAAATTTCGTTCTCGAAATTAAGATGATCGTACCCTTCGTAGGTTAAACCCCAAATCAATTAAAGTCGAAGCAACACAATCCTACTGGTCATGATTCTACAGTCTCGAACAGGGTAGCTACACTATCTAGCAATCTCAAGCAATATCCTGGCAGGTACTAAGAAAAATCACACATGAAAGTGGGGAGGAAGAACAAGAAGGTCAAACCTTCTAATCCATCACCTGCCACGTCAGTCTCCTCGGCTGCCATCGCGAAAGCTCCACCCCTCTGGTGCTGAGCTACAGGTGGCCTAGCTCCCTCTCTCTGACCCGGTGCTCCGTCATATATGGGTGCAGTAGGGCACTCCCTGACCTGATGAGCAGCGGATCCACATAACAGACAAACCTTCCGCCTCCTATAACAAGTCTTCCAAACGTGCCCTGCCCTTTTGCAGTAAGCACAAGGCTGCTCCTTGCGATCCTGCCCTCCAGGCTGATGCTGTGCCTGCTGTACTCTTACCGGTGCCTGCATCTATTGAATCTGTACGTGAGGCCTCTTGGCTTGGCCTCCGCTGCTACTGGTACCGTGGGCGTCCCGTCCCCTCTTAAGCCTCAGCTCAAGATGATCCTCTGCTGCTAAAGCGTCCACTAGGATATCCTCATAAGTGGCGATGCGGACACTCTTGGTATAGGACTTCACCTCCTTGACCAGCCCTTTTCTGAACCTCCGGGCCTTCGTCGCCTCGGTCAACCCCTCTACAAATCTGTCCAGCCGGCAGAACTCTCCTGAATACTCCTCCACAGACTGGTTCCCCTGGACTAGGGCCTCGAACTGGGTCTCGAGGGCTACTAGCGCTGCATCCGGGAAGAACTTTTCTTTGAACAGCTTCTTGAATGCTGTCCAAGTCTGCCCGGTAGTACCAACCCTCGGGTCGGTCTAGTACCATGTGCGGGCCAGATCCTGCATCATGCTGGCTGCCGCTTCTATCTGAAGTCTCGTCGGAATCTCAGCCAATCTGAATATCTCCTCCATGTGCTCTATCCACTCATCGGCGTACAGGATGCCCTCTGTACCCCGAAAATCCCTCGGGTGCATCTTTTGAAAATCCTGGATGCCCTTCTCCTTCGACCGGTACGGCTGCTGAACTACTGGAGGCTGGGCGACCACCCTCTCAACCACTGTCAGGGCCCGATCAATTCCTCGACTAATCTCCACAGTCTGACTCTGCTGCTGCTGCTGCTGGCCCTCCATGAACTGTCGAAAGAATGCGAACAGCTGAACTGCGTCAACTGATCCTGAAGGCGGCTGCTGCTGGAACATCTTCGGTATCACCGGGCTCTGTCTGTGCACTAGTGAAGGGGCTTCTCCAAGGGCAGCTGAAACACCTATCCCTGCTGGCTGAATTGGTGCCACGGTATCGGGGGCTGGCTGTACAAGACGAGAGGTGGCAGACCTCTCAGCAGTGTCCTCCGGTCCGGAGTGATGGGATCTAGTCTCGACCATCCTGGAGACAGATCAAACAAGGAATCAATACTGAGATAGAAGCGATAAATCAAAGGAGGACAGTAAATTTTCAAGGAAGACAAATCAGCAAGATGTATAGATGGCATGAATTAAAGTAGAATTTTTTTCCTAACTGTGATTGAGTACCTCTCAGTTAAAGCCTATCTCTCAATCATATCGCAGGCTCGCAGCAGTACAACTAAGTCGCCGTACTACCACGATATTGCACAAATGCGACTCTCGACCTGCATGGGCCACCACTAAAAACGTGTCACGACCCGCACCCTAGAGTAAGGGCACGAGAAGTGGGTACGTCCAGCCTACGCCGTAGTGTCGACGGTAGAACGCTGTCCTAGGTTACTATCTAATCAACAACTCACGCAATTATATAATGTACTTGTCAATATCTCAACTCCGAACGGAGGACAAGTATAGATATAACGAAATCTCAATCACAGTCTAAGCACGATAAGATGACACAGAAGTTTATAACTAAAAACTAAATAACAACATTTATAAACTACTAAATAATAATATCTCAAACAAACTCAAATACAAAATCGAATCTCAAGTAATTACTACTCAAGTTCTAAAACATGAAAACTAAACCAAGTCTACTAGCTAGTCTTCCGATCACTCCAGCGTGTCGGGGCCAAAGGTAGCTAAGCCGTCACCTGTTCCAAGGCAAGTGGGGCAAATGTCCTCAGGACAAGCATCTGTAATATTTTTAACAGGTACAGTCAGTACAGGAACGAGTACAATTCATCAAGAAATCCCAAGTAAATGACAGAGAACTATAAAGCAGTTATAGACAGTTATATTGATGAATATAGCAGTTTGTATGAGTAGTGATGTAGAGAGCAGTTAAGGTACAAAGAAACTAAGGTAACTAAACAAGAAGAGAAACATAGCAAAGAAGACTGTAAAATAAGATCTAGCTGAACTAGAGTAACATAATAAGTTCAGATGGTATAAAATAAGTCGGGTGTAATCCCAATGTGAGTCTAATATAAGATGAGTCGAGTGTAATTCTAATCATTATTCTAATAAAGTGAATCGAATAAGGTGATACGAATAAGGTGATTCACATGATGTTCTAATAATGATTCGAATAAATTCTCCAAGTGTGTTTTAAAATACTTAGTTAGACATGTAAACGGCTAAGGGTAAATCTGGCACATCACACACCTGGCCGGGTGTGGAATGGCTATCGTTCGAATATATTCACAGGGGGTGGTTCGAATAGTAGGAATGTTCACATGTCTAATCAAGTATTTTCCCGCCCATCTAATACAAATGAATCCAAAATCCGATACATCAATCGAATAAAAGTCCAACCAACATATGAAGATACGAATAGGGTGATTCAAATAGTGATTCGTATGGTGATTCGAATAATAGAGGTAAGACAAGTAAGTATGTATGTCGCATACATGGATTCAGAAATAAAAATACGTGTTTGCAACAGAGAATCACATACAGCTAACTAGAACTGAAGTACAGTAATTGACAAATAAATGAGAGAACTATCATAGACTGTACTCGCCTGCTACTCTGAAAAGAGTAGTGTAATATCAGATGCCTACACCAGAGTCACAATGTCCTAAACAGAGAAATACAGGTTATAATGTGTTTAAAATAAGTCAAATGAATTTTTATGATGCAATCTACATGATTCTAAGTCAATTCTAGGTCAAAGTCAACTCTAAGTCAAACTTGGTCAACTATGGGTCAAACCAAGTCAATACTCTAGTCAGCTTGGTCAATCAGTCCATATTGTCATATCTAGGTTTTAGGGCACTACCTTGGTGTACCAAGGTATACAAACCTCATCTATACCAATATCTTAGATATTCACCTAACAAGCCTACCAATAGGCTCAAAAGTCAAATCCTATACAATATCTAATACTCAAGCCTTAGACACTATCTAAAATATACACATACTCAACTATATACAACCACCCTTACACAATATAAATCCTAACTCTAAACTTAACACCAACTATATATACCACCATATAATATATATACATCTATCTCATTACCTATATAGCTCCTAACTCTAACTCAATCTCTAACTCAATCCTTAACTCAATCTCTAACTCAAACCAACCCAATGCCAAACCTGGCCTAGGCAGGGCCTGCCAAGGCAATCCAACCAAACCAAGGCAGCCAAGTGCTTCCCCTGCCTGGGAACCCTGCTACTGCTGCTGGAATTCCAAACATGCCAAGCCAGGCCAAGGCTTTGCTGCCAACTGCATTGCAATCCCTTCCTTCTCCTCTAACCAATCCATCCTAACTCAACATCAACCTATCTATCAATACAATCAAATGTAAGGAATAAAAGTAAATTGAAAAAAAAGAAAAGAAAATCTGAAAACAAGCTAAGCCAACTGAAATCAATATCCAAACAAACACCCAAGGTCTGATACACTCATAAAGCTAAGACTGAACCCATTAGGAATGCAAGACATGCTAGTGTGAGCATTAAACTTGTGAATGAACCTATGATGCAGGGGGTTATCAAGGATTGGTCTTGAATGGATGCAAGATAATACAATATACACATATTTGATTCTCCACTGGTCTACCATGTCCAGATGTGAACAATTTCAGACATGAGGCATGCAATCATACTGTAAATGAAGTATGCAGGAATAACAGGGACTGATACTTAAACAAATAGGGACTGATATCCTAATATAGGACTGAACATTGGTCTAAAGTGACTGAACCCTAGTCCATTCCTCAATCCTCTGTCTGAAACAAGGAGTAATCAATGGGGATTTAGCAAGGGTATTAGAGCAGCACATACCAGATGCAGATTTATGCAAGGAAAGACCCAAGGATATGGGGACTGGACATGCCATGATGTTCAACCTGGACATCTAACTACTGCAGCCAACAAATGGAAGTACGTGACAATTCAAAGAGGAGAAATACACCAGATAAAATCTGTTTTAGAAAGAACCAAAATTAGGATTTAAACCTTCAACTGACAGTGAGAAATTCTCAGATTTTAAGAACTCCATTGGGTCTGATCTCAATCTAAAGGGGTTTGCTAAGGAGGAGGTAAGGTCAAGACACTATGGTATGATATGGACTAGACAGGGAGGTGCTCGAGTGTGTGTAAATGACAGTTATGGTATTTCGGTTGTGTGTTCAAGGCTCAATCAAAACCAATACTTCCAACACAATACAAACCCCATATCAATATGTAAACTGCCATGAGACTAATAATCAGAAATATATAGGCAAACTAACTCTGCAATAATCATTAGGGAAAAAAACAGTTTAAAGATCACATAAAACTCTGAACTAACAAGCAATCCTGAATTTCCCAAAACTGGAACACAGTTCATGGCATATTCGAATTCAACATTCAATTTCCTTACACCAAATCAGAATCAAACATTTATGTAACTATTACACATAGGTAGATGAAGTAATATGTTAATTTAAATCAGGGAAAATTGGTTTGAAAACTCATTTCAGTTCAAAAATCGAAAACAGTGAACCATGTTTCAGGAATAAATAGGAAGGGAAATTTAAAAGTTAAAAACAATTTAAAACCACAAATTATTGGGTGGTGAAGGTTAGTGCACAGTTGTAGGTGTCATTGGGTTACAATCGTGTCCAGAAAATAGGACACGAGGTATCCAAAATCGAGAAGGATACACCCAGGCACATCCACACCTGTGCTGTGTCGTGCTGTGAGTACGAGGCGCCGTACACGCGACACAGGAGACGTGACACTTCGTGCTTGTGTCCGTGTGTTCGCCACACATAGGGCTACACATTGGACACAACATGAGGTGTCCAAGTGGCTCGTGTCTGTTGCACGAGACACGTATCAGAACGTGTCTCGCCCGCGTGCAGTGCAGTGTCGAAATCAATGCGGGTTGAAAATCTCTCGAACCACCCAATGAAATCCTCTAAAATTTTGTGTGTGCTGTGTCAGTCAGTAGGCCATCGTGTCCACCAAATTTCAGCTCACGAGAGCCCGTGTCGTGTTCGTACTGGCACCCGAGCAGCAGGGCACTGTGTACGGTTCAATCCCCGCGTGTCTAATACGAAAATCCGACACAACAAGACACCAAAACACAAAACACTCTTCACAAAAATTGATGTACATATTTAGATCTACAATTTCATTTAATTAGATTTACAAAAATCAAAAATAAATTCCTTAGAGGCATTTAATCAAACACCTACACAACACTTATGACACGTGTCCGATACGGACATCAAACGGACACGAAATTGACCCAACCTTCAGGGACAGCTAGGGGACTCCTAGATCTAGCCCTAAATGCAAAGAAAACGAAATATTAATGCAATTTAAAGGGTTTTACCTATATGTGCAAAAAGCTTGGAAAAGCTTCAAATGGGGGATTCCTCCTTGCTAGCCAATCTCTCCAAATTGATTCAAACCTGAGATTTCTCTCCATGAACATAAAGTAGGGATCAATTAGAACCCAATGCAAAAGATTTGAGCCAAAAAGGAATTGAAATGAGGATGTTGTGGATTGGGGAAGAAGGCTCTTTACCTCTTTCTTCAACCTTGTAAAAATTTAATAAAAAAGGCAAGAACAAGGAGGAGACTATTTATAGGGAAGGAGGAGCCCTAGTGGCTGGTCATAAAGTAGAAAATTAGGGTTAGGGTTTAGTCTAATGGTCATGGGCCAAGTTGCACTAGCTAACTAGCTCAAGTCTTAGCCTATGGTCCAATGCAAAAATCCTCCTACTCTCTTCATGAAACTTAGTCGACTTAAGTCAACCAAACCCAACATGAGTTAGATTAGGGTCCATACCATATTAACTAAGTCACCAAGGTCAAGGTCAAAATCTAGGACAGACGCTTAAGTCACAGCTAGTCAAAATCGAAATCAACAATCACCAGTGCAATAAATCATGAAATAATTCAAAGAGGCCAAATAACCAAAATTCCCCTAGGCTAAAAATAATAATTCAATCATCCTAATGACATGGTCAGGCTCTAGGTTAGGCAGTCTCTCAGGTTACACTAGCAAGGCATCAAAATCACAAGCCATGACTTAAAACAGTTTTAAATTGATTTTAAAAATAATTAAAAATTACCAAAAATTATAATGTGAAATAAATACGATTAAATAATATTTATAAATACAAAATTTCAAAAATACCCTCATTCTAGAAACTGGGTGTTACACCTATAGAGTCAATATCTAGGTCAAATAGGCTATCTACTAACTTAGACTAGGATACCAATCTATCACAAGATACTATAGTAGACTATCTATCAATATCAATATCTAAGTCATATGTATAAACTAGTAATATACCTTCTAGGCTAGTTCTAGGTCAAGCTTGTCATATCCAAAATTCTATCAACACTAGTATCTCCATGTGCTTAGCCTATAATTTATATAGGCTCAGGCATATCGATTCCATTACTCTACTCCTATGTACCCTCCACTTATATACTCATAAAGAGACCTGATACCCCATGTTTCCATATGCCAAGACAAGCACGTAGGTAATCTCATAGCTAGTATCCTACTTTCTATACATGTATTATATGACAATAATATATCCTTGTATATTATCTACGTTTATAGGCCCCTCTTGACTCTTTACAAAACATAGGTAATCCCACTAACCTATTCTATAACCTTTCCTATATAATATTGCTCACACTCTCATCTCTCACTCACTCATACCCTTATACACTAACCCTCTATCATATACTACCAACTCTATATTCTTCTGCTACTACTGCTCTAATTGCTGCCAAGTAAAATTGCCTCAGTCTATTGCCCTTCCTCTAAACTGAACCATACCTAACAATGTATATAGATAACCCACATATCCTTACCAATATCCTAGACACTCCTACCAAGCTACTGCTGCTACTGGGTACTGTTTAGGCACCCTGCTACTCCTATTGCTACTGCTGCTGTTTACTGACATCTCCCTTCCCAAACTCCTGATACTCGAGCCACAATCCTATCCCTCTAAACACTAACCAAAATCCTAACTCAGGTCCCATACCTATGTAGAGGTCTGGTCTGATATCCTAAAGGACTGAATCAACACTAATGCTACGCAAGTTAGGACTGATCCCAATATTATCTAAGCTCGAGCCTTCAATGCTTTCACACATGTAAACCAATCAAACACACCCCCAATGTATCAGTCAATCCAAGGAACACAAAACAGTGATGTATGTGAATAGTATGTGTGTGACAGGGATTCAATAGGGACAGTGTGATATCGGGCTAGGGTGTTTCTGTGTGAACATGAGACACATATATGTGTGTGTATAGATGAAGTGTACATGACAGTTAAGTTTCTAGGATGACAGTGGACTATATGTGTGTACATGAGTGTGTGTGAGGCATGTGAATCATTGTGTGAGTGTAGGAGTGTGTGTGACAGTTAGTTCATGGTATGAGAACATAGAAATCAGTGTATGAAATAGTGTGTAAGGTGTGCCTGTGTGTGTGAAGAACATTCAATATGGTTCTCAGATTTAGGTTTGCTAGTGTGTACATTAGAGTTCTCAGGAATCAGTGGGATGTGTGAGTGATACGGTGTGATCAAAACAGTGCATAATTCTCAGAAATCCCAAAACAGAGTAATATGAAATAATACTTGGGAATGAACTTAACTACCAAAACCTGAGAAAACAATTATTATGCAACCCAAACAACTCCCAGTTTTTATATTTTACTTTAACATTGAAAACCAATTTTCCATCTCAGGTTAACAGTGTGTTTCAGGATATGGACCAATACAGAAATGCCACTTTCCTCCCTCAATTTTGAATACCAAACATATCCTTTGAAAACATGATTTAAAATACAACACCAACATGACCTGTGGAGCCTACTACAACATCAAAATGCATTTGAATTCCTCAAAGAAAACTCAATTCTGAACTGTCAAAAATTGGAATTGAAATCAGTGAACAGTATCAGGAAAACCCCTTTTAAACCAAAAAGCAAATCGAAAACCCAATAACATTCGTGTGCCAGTGGGGTACAAACATGGAGACATGTCCCTCGTGTCCAGGGAGAGTCCCTCGTGTCCATAAATTAGGACACATAGTGTCCAAAACCAATTTCAAAATTCTCAGAAAATAAGAAAAATAATCATCGTGCAGCCATGTCGAGCCTTCGTGGGCTCGACACAGTGCTCGAGGTGGGTCGAGCTCGTGCATTGGGTTCATCCATAGTAGGGCTAGGATTCCCATACCCTGACCTGGGTCGAACCTGTGTCGTATCCAAGTTCCAATCGCGTGTCAGAGCCGACAGATCGACTGGGGATATGTAGTGCACCATCAGAGTGAAAACTCCCAAACCACTATACCAAACCGTGTGAGACTTTGGGGGCATGTTTTTAGGCATTGCCCCTACGTGTCCACCAATTTTGGTGTCCAACCGAGTCGTGTTGTGTCGGATATGGACGTGTGGCAGCAGGACACTGCACGGGGGCCTCGTGCTGCAGATCGTGTCCAAATTTGGACACGAAAACCAATCCAAATCATGCTCAGTCTCATACATACATAATCTACATATGATTAGCTACCCAAATATATAATTTGTTTTGAAAACCAAGAACAAAAAGTTCTAAAAGGCATTTTGTCAAACACATAAACATACACATAGACACGTGTCCGATATGGACACCAAACGGACACAAAATCCACCCAAATTCTAGGGACAGCTAGGAGACACCTAGATCTAGCCTTAAATGCAAAAAAACTGAATATTAAAACAATTAGAGGTGTTTTACCTATAGGTGCAAATAGGAAGAAAAAGTCCCAAAATTAAGTGTTCCTCCTTGCTAGCTCGGATCCCCAAATTGCTCAAAATTTGGAATTACTCTCCAAAAACAAAAAATAGGAGGGTAATATGCTCTAATGCAAGAAACTAGTGGAAAAGTATTTAAAATGAAGATTCTATGGAATGGGGAAGAATGAACAAACCTTTCTTTCTCTAAGTGCTCCTTCAATACAAAAGAGGCAAGAACTAATTAGGAAAATACTTGTAGGGAAGGGGGAAGTCCTAAGTGGCTGGCCATGGGCTAATTTCTAGGGTTAGGGTTTAGTTGTTGGGCTATGGGCCAAGTCACAAGTCATTGAATTAAATCATAAGTCATTAAACCATTTCACTTAATCTATTCCTCCTATTTTAAAACTAGATTCTAATGGCTAGAAAATAGGTTAACTTAAGTTAGACTAGGGTCACCATAGCTAGGGTTAGCTTCTAGGCTAATCTATAAGTCTCAATGAGTCAAAGTCCAAACTAGGAAACACCAATTCAATAAATTAAAATAAATTCAAATTTTACTAAATGACCAAAATACCTTAAGCTAAAAGGATAAATAAATTATCCTAATGACATGGTTAGGCTCTAGGTCTAACAGTCTATCGGGTTTCACTAGGAGCACATCAAAATCACAAGTCATTGACTTAAAGCAGTTTTTAAATAGTTTAAAAATGATTAAAAATTACCAAAAATCATAATATAAAATAAATATCAATAAATAATAATTATAATTATAAAATTTCAAAATTACCCTCATTTTAGAAACTGGGTGTTATAAGTCTACCCCCTTAGAAAAATTTCGTCCTCGAAATTAAGATGATCGCACCCTTCCTAGGCAAACCCCCAATCAATTAAAGTCGAAGCAACACTATCCTACTGGTCGTGATTCCACAGTCTCGATCGGGGTAGCTATGCTATCTAGCATATCACAAGTAATATCCTGGCAAGTACTAATAGAAATCACACATGAAAGTGGGAAGGAAGAACAAGAAGGTCAAACCTGCTAATCCATCACCTGCAACGTCAGTCTCGTCGACTGCCATCGTAAAAGCTCCACCCCTCTGGTGCTGAGCTACAGGTGGCCTAGCTCCCTCTATCTAATCCATGACACTCAAGTAATATCCATACTGATATTCCACTCAATTACTAGGGCACCATCTATATGGTATCTATTTTGCAATCTGATAATCATACCCGTCTATCAAGAACCATGTTACCAGAATCCTCATCACACCAGTAAGTATGGCTGCGATAATCCATAGAGTCCACAACTAATGTACATACCTCTAGAATCATGGTATTTAAAATTTTTGTATTGTCGCTAGCTTGGTTGCAAAAACTTTAAATTCCCACACCCGAGAAATACATCCAAAATCAGACTCTATCTTATCGCCCAACCATCTACTATGGCTGTAGAAGACTATAGATTCCATGACTGAGGCAACCTAGCCCATAATGTTATCTTAGTAGAAAATCAAGTCAATAATAAATACCAAGAATAAATTTCAACGATGAACAAGGAAGATAGACAGATACTATCAGAATCGAATTTCAAGATAGTTTATAATAAGATTCTCAAGGATTATCCCAGGAATCTTCTCAAATAGTCCTAACTGTGATTGAGTACCTCTCTATTGAAGCCTATCGCTTAATCTTATCGCAGGCTCGCAGCAGTACAACTAAGTCGCCATACTACTACGATATTGCACAAATGCGACTCTCGTCCTGCATGGGCCACCACTAAAAATGTGTCACGATCCGCACCCACGGGTCTCGTGGAGGAGAAGGCCACTTTCCAGACGAGGAAGGATGCCCTCGTTCAAGAGATCAGCAAATTGGCTGATCAGTATGGTCAGTTCAACGCTGCAAATGAGGCACGTGTTACCTCGAAGAATAAACTGGCTGCACAGATTATCGAGAAGTATAATCACATCGTGCAGATACAAAACAAGATTACTCAACTGGAAGCCAACTTAAGGACAACAACGTCTGAGCAGGAGGACTACTTGGCTAAGGCTGCCATGACTGCCACCACTTTCGTCCATTTAAAAGAACAGCTGGTGAAGTTGGAGGGAGAGCACATGAGTCTGATCCTTTTCGAGGATAAAGTTGCTGGTCAAGAAGAGGCACGCCGTCGAGCTACTGCGAAGTCTGAAGCCGAAATTATGGCTCTGAGGGACAATATCAATCGACTATGTACCCCTTAGATTTTTTGTTTGTAACTGTTTCTTCCAGCCGTCACGGCTCTTGTACCCCTTTTTTCGTCTCTTAATAGACGTTCAAAATAAAGAATAAAGAATCTTTTGGTTTTCAAAATCCATGAATGTGGTTTTGTGAAATATCAAACCTAGAGGTAATGTGGACGTAGTAGGGAAATCTCTGGTAGTTATTCTGCTGGGAAATTTGATGTAGACATACTATCCATTTTATATTCAAGTTTTTTTTGAATATAGATAATAAGTTGAACGAAGCTGCTAATAGAGGTAATATGGACGTAATAACAGAGGATGTTCTATATCTGACCAGAGATAATATGGACGTGGAAAGATATATTATATTAGGTAGGAGTGGATAATTTGGAGGTAATATGGATATGATTATCCTTGATAAACGCTTTGCTCAGAGGTTATATGGACATGGAAAAACATTTCTTAATCATTCCACTGGGGAAATAATTATCGAAAAACAATTCAGAGGTAATAGGGATGTGACATGTTTTCGTCAAACCGAGTTTGGACAGAGTCGAAAACGGAAATGATTCCACTGGGAAAATATTTTAGAGAACCTATTATCCAAGGCGTATTCAAGACTCTTGAAATACGGATAATAGTTAGATAATTATTCGAATCACATAAACATCGCATTGTACATTTACATGACTGAACATATGTGAACATTATTTACAAAAGGTTACACAAAATATTTTTTTAGGAACTTGTCGTTGATATGCATCATGAGCAAGTCACCATCAGGCTTGCTTAGTCGGTACACACCGTTAGAATACACTGATTCTATAATGAAAGGACCTTTCCATTTAGGCTAAAATTTCTCGTTTGTTGTGTGTCATGACCATTGGTCTTCTCACTGCTAAGACTAGATCACCAACTTGGAAGATTCTTTCCTTCACCTTTTTATTAAAGGCTATGGAAAGGCGTGTTTGGTATAGATCGATGTGCTGCTGAGCTAATAAGCATTTTTCATCTAGCGCTTCGAGCTACTGTAGTCGCAGATGGTTGTAACGCCCCGCTCCGTACGGTGCATTACGATGAGTCGTTGACTCGAAGAGTTGCATTGACCCGATGAAGTATCGATGCGAATCGATGCAAGAGTTATGTTAGCCCAAGGAAAGCTTTGAGTCGATTGGAATCTTTTAATCGAATCGGTGCAAAGCATAAGTTCAGTTTGAGCAAAGTATTGACTTCGGTTGATCTGGTGTGCAGGCTATGCTTTTGTGCTGGCTTATAAAGGGTCGGCATTTTGCCTTATTCAGTAAAGTGTCTACGAAACCAAATCGTCGCCTTACAACGGATTGTGGAATCGGCACTATAGGCTGAATCAGTCGAATAGTTCAACGAAATGGCTAAGTCAGAAGCGTTGGCCGTGCAACCATGTTATGGAATCAAGCCGCTTCAGCTCCGCAGAACGTCAAGGCATATCGGCTTAAGGTGGGCACGTTCTTGACTCTTTTTCCCTATTCTTTTACATCTAAAAAATATATCCTTGTATGCATAAGTTGCCTTTAAGTTAACGAGCGTGGCTCGAACGATTAAAAGTGTCAGTATGTGTCAAACATTAAGGTAGAACAATGAACATTGAACACTTGAAGCGACGTGCATCAAGTGTACGGGTCACGGTAGGGCGGTGATGGTAGAACATTTAAAGATAATATCGAGATGTGCATCACGTGCACGACTGCAAGAATATTGAACACTAGGCCAAGAACATTGATTATGGCGCTGAGTATGCCCTCGTGCACGGAAGCGAAGAAATGACTAAGTAACTATGGAACTAGGCTATATGAATAACTTATGATTGGAACGCATTAAATATAAGTACGAGAAGTCTAAGCCGTTGGGTGTCGTGCATCAATACAGATGTGTTGAGGCATAATGCTAATGGAACTTGAGATAGAGAGAACGAATTATGTTTATGGAACGTGAATATGTTTATGGAACGTGAATATGTTTATGGGACGTGAGATTGGTTGGAATGTTATGACTTGTTTGTTATGGCACATATTATATGGTCAATGGACTCGGATGGCCCGTGCACGGGTGCGGCTTCCCTCGGACGGTTACGACCGAGGCACCGGGACCGTTCGGCCTAGGAAGGAATTATGTATGGCATTTATGGTGCACATCATTAGCGCGGATTACAACCAGCCAGTGTTGTGATAAGCTATGATATTAGTAAGTTTGCGATCTTTTAGGTGCTGGGCTAGCAATCCGTACTGGAGCGATTATAGGCTTACACATAAGGATGCCAAGTCTGTTACGGTACGAAACACCGTGACCTTCATATAGATAGGGCCGGTGGGCTGAGATTTGAGTTGGGTGCAGGCACATGGCCTGTCACCCTTATGTATATGTCTAAGTATGGTTGGTTTGTTGAGCGAATTGAATGATTGCTTATGTAAAGTTCTAACCATTGCAGGCTAGGCAAAAAGGGACGGAGAGGTGCACGATCACTACGTTTATGTTCATATTATGCCTAACTGTATCTGCTACAGGAACATGATATGTGGACACATTTATATTAAATTGTTATGTTGAATATTGCCATGAAACTGACCCTAAGGCTAAATAGAAAGATCACCGATTAATGTTGCATGTTTCACTAAATATACTTAGTGTTTGGTTTGAGTACGAGTGGGTCATGATCAGTGCCGCGAGGACGAAAGCATTAATCACCCACTAGTTTGCTTGCAGATTCAGGTTATGATCGGCTAGGGGTGGGGCTTGGCTTGGACGTGCCGAGGCATGGAGTCCTTAGCATTTCACGAGGAGCTACCGCATAGGCGTTCGGACTAGCAACTTGAAGATGTTCGGCCGAAGACTACTTGCTGGCTATAAAGAGGCATAATGTATAGAACAATATAATCCTTTGTGAGATAGAGAGATCATGAGCGTTGTAGCCAATTGGCATATCCAGTTGGGCTATTCAAGCCCTTGTAACCTTCAATTCATTATGAATAAGAAATTTTTTTATTGTATACTCTATTTTTCTTCCGCTGCTTATTTTATCAATTTGAGATAATCTTATGTGAACCAGTTATCTTGCCTTGTACGAGCGCAACTCCAGGCTTGTGCGGCATCACGACCCAGCGAGTACGATGATTCCAATAAAATCTAGCGAGGACGAGCGATTTTCCAGATCGGGGCATGACAAGTTGGTATCAGAGTGGTTCCATCCACTGGACCGTGGACGAATCTCTTTGACCCTCAGTTGCTTCGCTATCGAAATCAGTTGACTCTAAGTTGTTTTCGCAACCGCATGGCTCATGGATCTGCTCGACGCTACATTAGATGTTCCATACAATAAGTCTATATTAAGTGCATACGTCTGCCACAAGTATGTCGTAACTATCACGCTATCTCCGGGTGCCATCGGAGAATGTTGGTTGCATAAAGTGCATCGAGTTATGAAATATTGGTTTTTCGAAGTGCAACAAAGTTGCGAGTCGTTGGTTGCACGAAGTACAACAAATATGGTGATGTTGGTTGCATAAAGTGCAATGAAATACATATTGTTGATGGCACAAAGTGTGAGAAGTTATGTGTTATTGATTACACGAAGTGCGAAGAGATACGTGTTGTTGGTTGCACGAGTTGCAACGAATCGATGTATAAGGTGATGCGTGTTATGTGGCTATGCGAATAGTTATGTATCGTTGGTTGCACGGAGTGCAGCAAGTCGTAATCATTCGTTGCATCGGTGCAACGAGTCGACATGGTATGATACATGTTGTATGGCTATGCGGATGCGATAGTAACGATTCGAGTTGGACGTTAAGTCGAGTTTGAGTAGGCGAACGTTTATGTTGGCCGAATGTCGCGTTGAGCTTTAAATAAGCGAATGTTGCGTATGTGATCGATATGATCGCTAAGGCACGGTTAGGTTTAAATTATGTCGAACTTGAGCGAATGATAGGACATATTAGTCCAGTTGTTGTGCTATCTCGAGTAAGAAGAATGCTAGAGCTGGGATCGAAAAAGGATTGCCACACGGAAGAGTTGATTGAAAAATAGATGTCGGACCTATGTGGAGTGTAATATTGAGTAGTGACTCGATTTCGAGTGGTATATGCAATACCACTTGTGCGATCAGTGAAGTAAGGTATTGTATCGATAATAATAGGCTCAATTTCTGAGTGGTATATGCAATACCATCCAGTGACAGCTATGTCAAGCCCTTGGTGACTTGTAATAGATTGCGTCGAGACGATTGTGTCGGTTATGATAGGTTTGTCCACAACGGACGGAGTCATACCGAGGCTCGAGTAGGAATGACTTGAGAGAAGTAGATGCAAGTATGTTTCGATGAATTGAGTTGAATGATTATGTGCAAAGTCGTACCTATGGAGGATACGTCGGACGAGGATTCGTTAAGTATAAGTCGAATGATAGGTCGAGCATAGAGAAGGAATGTTGCATTGAGGAAATAGTTGACTCGGCCAAATTTGCGTTGAGTTAGTATGAGGACTTGTCCGGAACGAGTTGAGTAGATACGAAGAAATCGTGCGAACAAATTTGAGTTAGCGCGATGGGCCGGTAGCATGATTTGGAATTGCGAGTTAGGAATATGAGAATGGATATGTGAATTGGAAATTGTGTCTCGATGATGATAGTTAGTTACAACGGAATGGGTCTTGATGTGTGCAAGACTTGATTCGTATTCGAGTTTGAATAATGGCAATAATTGCAACGAATTGGAGCTTATGAGAGAGGAAGATGTTCAAGTTATGCATATCGACGATGGTATTGAAGCGTATCAAAGACGATATGTAATAACTCGAGGATACTCTGATCAAATAAACGAAAATTATGTTGAGCATTGTTGTTGGATGAATAAGATGCAAGTTAAGTTGATGGCAAATTGGATGATAACGGTAGGAGTGCTCGGAGAATTGAGAGTGGATAGATATTACTTGGATAAAAACGAAAGTGTCTGGATAGCTTCGTGGATAACCACTATGTTGACGTTCTTGTCTTATGCGAGTGCAATTCCAGTATCGCACATGCGTCGTGCCAAATTAGGGCGATCATTTCGTGTGAGCGCTGGTATGGTAATTCATCTTGCGAGGATGGTCGAACTTATAAGGCATGGCAAATTGGATTTAGACTTGTGGTTTGATACGAAAGTTATTCGAGGATGGTTTTGATGAGTATGGAATGTGTCGAACAATGATCACGAATAGGTAAACTCAGACTTGAGGCGAGTAGACATCATACGACTAGCAAAAATAGTCGACGATAATACATGAGTGATTCGAGTAGTAACGACATGCAATGTGCATAAGTAATTCAAGTAGTTAACGGCACATCAGTTGCACGGGGGTAGATAAATTATGGATTGGTAGATTATGTCGGACTGGATAAAGTCTCATAGGAATTGTCGAGAATTGATTTGGTTCCGCGATAGGAAATAGCATGGTTCGTATTAACTGTCTCTCGTTGATGATCTTCAATTATCGAGCGTAGTTTTGGGGCAGATGACCCTAGAAGACTTGACCACCAAATCAAGTGAATGTTGAAGTCCCATAGGACGACCCAATGAAGTCACATAAGAAATTTTGTCGAGGATGTATGATGATGTAGTGCATGTTGAGGATAAGTCTAAGCGATTAAGTATCGTGTTTCGAAAGTTAGCGAGTAGCCTTAAACTAGATCGATATGGTTAGAAAATTTATGATCGATCAAATGGGTACGTAGATGGACTTGATTGGTCGATGGTCGAATGGTTGTTGAGGAACGTACATAGCATAGTGATGCGGTAAGGCGATTGCAAGAATTCTGCAATGCGCAAGAGCAACGAATAGTAAAATGACCCTAAGAGTTGTGTCGTAGATCGATTCGAGTAACGGTTAGGCTATGTGTGTTTGGGCGCACGATCTATGTTACGAAACGAACTAGTCGGGATTGATGCAAAAGTTTAGTAAGAAATTTCTATTCGATCAAGAATCGAAGATAGGCGTATCGTAAGAGACCTTGGGTCGGAAAGATTGTTGCCTTTGAGCTTCGTAGACTCAAGTTGACCTCTTGTATCGGGAGAGATTAAGCACGATGTCTGGATAAGTTACCTAGCGGGGGTATCCCCAGATGCGATACATAGACGGTTCGAGAACGTGGATAATGTTGGAATAGCTGTGTGCGAGACGTAGGGCAAATGGTAGGCAAAGGAATTTGAGACATGTTGGACTTAGCTCATGTCGTTAATGCCAAATATTATGAATGACTAGATGAAAGACCTGAGCTACGTGAGAGATAGAAAACGGTTGGGCGAATAGGCATTGGGGAGGATTATTGCGATCGGATGCGCAATGACATAATGCAATCCGAGTGTTAGATGGCCATCGAAAAACTTATGGGATCAAAGTAAAAATTTTTGAGTTAAGTTATATGTAGAAATATTTGGGAGGATGATCGAATGTTATGGAATAATGCATACAAGAAGTATTTTGAGAATAGGCGCTAAGATATGACCAAGTCGATTACGGAATAGTTGGTGCTTGAGGATTTAAGTTGAGCCTATTAGTTTGTTCCGATGTCCTACAACTGAGCTTGGCTGAAATACATATATTGGTGGGATGCCTAAAATATGTGTATAATCCAAACTAAGTTGTATAATTGCAACGATAGTAGCACGAGATCGTGAAACGATCTAGCAAAACACTTGGTTTGAGTGTTAGTTTCGGTTCGAGGACGAACCTTGTTTTGAGTGGTATATTATGTAATGCCCCGATCCGTACGTTGCATTACGATTAGTCGTTGACTCGAAGAGTTGCGTTGACCCGATGAAGTATCGATGCAAATCGGTACAAGAGTTACGTTGGCCCAAGGAAAGCTTTGAGTCGATTGGAATCTATGAATCGAATCGATGCAAAGCATAAGTTCGGTTTGAGCAAAGTATTGACTTCGGTTGATCTAGTATACAGGCGATGCTTTTGTGCTGGATTGAAAAGGGTCGACATTTTCCTTTATTCAGTAAAGTGTCTACGAAACCCAACCGTCGTCTTGCAACGGATTATGGCATGGGCAGGATTGGCCAAATTAGTCGAATAGTTCAATGGAATGGCTAAGTCAAAAGAGTTGGCCGTGCAACCAAGTTATGAAATCAAGCCTCTTCAGCTCAGCAGAACGTCAAGGCGTATCGGCTTAAGGTGGGCGGGTTCTTGACTCTCTCTCCCTATTCCTTCACGTCTAATAAAATATATCCTTGTATGCGTAAGTTGCCATTAAGTTAGCGAGCGTGGCTCGAACGGTTAAAAGTCTCAGTATGTGTCGAACATTAAGGTAGAACATTGAACATTGAACACTTGAAGCGACGTGCATCAAGTGTACGGGTCGCCGTAGGACGGTGATGGTAGAACATTGAAAGATAATATCGAGATGTGCATCACATGCACGACTTCGAAAACATTGAACACTAGGCCTAGAACATTGATTATGGTGCTGAACGTGCCCTCGTACACGGAAGCTAGAAAATTACTAAATAACTACGCAACTAGACTATGTGAACAACTTATGAATGGAACACGTTGAATATAAGTACGAAAAGTCTAAGCCGTTGGGCGTCGTGCATCAATACGGATGTGTTGAGGTATAATGCCAATAGAACTTGAGATAGAGAGAAAGGATTATGTTTATGGAACATGAATATGTTTATGGAACATGAATAGGTTTATGGGACATGAGATTGGTTGGAATATTATGACTTGTTTGCTATGGCACGTATTGCATGGTCAATAGAATCGGATGGCCCGTACACGGGTGCGGCTTCCCTCGAACGGTTACGGTCGGGGCACCGGGACCGTTCGGCCTGGAAGGGAAATATGTATGGTATTTATGGTGCACATCATTAGGGCGGATTGCGACCGGCCAGTGTTGTGATAAGCTATAATATCAGTAAGTTTACGATCCTTCAGGTACTGGGCTAGCAACCTGTACTGAGCGATCATAGGCTTACACATAAAGATGCCAAGTCCATTACGGTACGAAATACCATGACCTTCATATAGATAGGGCCGGTGGGCTGAGATTTGAGTTGGGTGCAGGCACATGGCCTGTCACCCTTATGTATATGTCTAAGTATGGTTGGTTTGTTGAGCGAATTGAATGATTGATTATGTAAAGTTCTAACCATTGCAGGCTAGGCAAAAATGCACGGAGATGTGCACGATCACTACGTTTATGTTCATATTATGCCTAACTGTATCTGCTGCAGGAACACGATATGTGGACAAAACAAGATTGCTCAACTGGAAGCCAACTTGAGGACAACAACGTCTGAGCAGGAGGACTACTTGGCTGAGGCTGCCATGACTGCCACCACTTTCGCACATTTAAAAGAACAGCTGGTGAAGTTGGAGGGAGAGCACATGAGTCTGATCCTTTTCGAGAATGAAGCTGCTGGTCAAGAAGAGGCACGTCGTCGAGCTACTGCGAAGTCTGAAGCCAAAATCACGGCTCTGTGGGATAATATCAATCGACTATATACCCCTTAGATTTTTTGTTTGTAACTGTTTCTTCCAGCCGTCATGGCTCTTGTACCCCTTTTTCGTCTCTTAATAGACGTTCAAAATAAAGAATAAAGAATCTTTTGGTTTTCAAAATCCATGAATGTGGTTTTGTGAAATATCAAACCTAGAGGTAATGTGGACGTAGTAGGGAAATCTATGGTGGTTATTTCGCTGGGGAATTTGATGTGGACATATTACCCGTTTTATATTCAAGTTTTTTTTGAATATAGATAATAAGTTGAACGAAGCTGCTAATAGAGGTAATATGGACGTAATAGCAGAGGATGTTCTATATCTGACCAGAGATAATATGGACGTGGAAAGATATATTATATTAGGTAGGAGTGGATAATTCAGAGGTAATATGGATATGACTATCCTTGATAAACGCTTTGCTCAGAGGTTATATGGATATGGCAAAACATTTCTTAATTATTCCACTGGGAAATAATTATCGAAAAACAATTCAGAGGTAATAGGGACGTGACATGTTTTCGTCAAACCGAGTTTGGACAGAGTCGAAAACGGGAATGATTCTACTGGAAAAATATTTTAGAGAACCTATTATCCAAGGCGTATTCAAGACTCTTGAAATACGGATAATAGTTAGATAGTTATTCGAATCACATAAACATCGCATTGTATATTTACATGAATGAACATATGTGAACATTATTTACAAAAGGTTACATAAAATATTTTTTTAGGAACTTGTCGTTGATATGCATCATGAGCAAGTCACCATCAGGCTTGCTTAGTCGGTACGCACCGTTAGAATACACTGATTCTATAATGAAAGGACCTTCCTATTTAGGCTAAAATTTCCCTTTTGTTCTGTGTCATGACCATTGGTCTTCTCACTGCTAAGACTAGATCGCCAACTTGGAAGATTCTTTCCTTCACCTTTTTATTGAAGGCTATGGAAAGGCGTGCTTGGTATAGCACGATGCGCTGCTGAGCTAACAAGCATTTTTCATCTAGCGCTTCGAGCTACTGTAGTCGCAGACGGTTATAATGTCCCGCTCCGCACGGTGCATTACGATGAGTCGTTGACTCGAAGAGTTGCTTTGACCCGATGAAGTATCGAAGCGAATCGAAGCAAGAGTTACGTTAGCCCAAGGAAAGCTTTGAGTCGATTGGAATCATTTTATCGAATCGGTGAAAAGCATAAGTTCGGTTTGAGCAAAGTATTGACTTCGGTTGATCTGGTATGCAGGCTATGCTTTTGCGCTGGCTTATAAAGGGTCGACATTTTGCCTTATTCAGTAAAGTGTCTACGAAACCAAATTGTCGCCTTACAACGGATTGTAGCATCGGCACGATAGGCTGAATCAGTCGAATAATTCAACGGAATGGCTAAGTCAGAAGCGTTGGCCGTACAACCATGTTATGGAATCAAGTCGCTTCAGCTCGGCAGAACGTCAAGGCATATCTGTTTAAGGTGGGCAGGTTCTTGACTCTTTTTCCCTATTCTTTTACGTCTAAAAAAATATATCCTTGTATGCATAAGTTGCCATTAAGTTAGCGAGTGTGGCTCGAACGGTTAAAAGTCTCAGTATGTGTCGAACATTAAGGTAGAACATTGAACATTGATCACTTGAAGCGACGTGCATCAAGTGTATGGGTCACGGTAGGGCGGTGATGGTAAAACATTTAAAGATAATATCGAGATGTGCATCACGTGCACGACTCCAAGAATATTTAACACTAGGCCAAGAACATTGATTATGGCGCTGAGCATGCCCTCGTGCACGGAAGCGAAGAAATGACTAAATAACTACGGAACTAGGCTATATGAATAACTTATGAATGGAACGCATTGAATATAAGTACGAGAAGTCTAAGCCGTTGGGCGTCGTGCATCTATACAGATGTGTTGAGGCATAATGCTAATGGAACTTGAGATAGAGAGAACGAATTATGTTTATGGAACATGAATATGTTTATGGAACGTGAATACGTTTATGGGACGTGAGATTGGTTGGAATGTTATGACTTGTTTGTTATGGCGCATATTGCATGGTCAATGGACTCGGATGGCCCGTGCACGGGTGCGGCTTCCCTCGGACGGTTACGACCAAGGCACCAGGACCGTTCGGCCTAGGAGGGAATTATGTATGGCATTTATGGTGCACATCATTAGCGCGGATTACAACCATCCAGTGTTGTGATAAGCTATGATATTAGTAAGTTTGCTATCTTTTAGGTGCTGGGCTAGCAACCCGTACTGGAGCGATCATAGGCTTACACATAAGGATGCCAAGTCTATTACTGTGCGAAACACCGTGACCTTCATATAGATAGGGCCGGTGGGCTGAGATTTGAGTTAGGTGCAGGCACATGGCCTGTCACCCTTATGTATATATCTAAGTATGGTTGGTTTGTTGAGCGAATTGAATGATTGCTTATGTAAAGTTCTAACCATTGCAGGCTAGGCAAAAAGGGACGGAGACGTGCACGATCACTACGTTTATGTTCATATTATGCCTAACTGTATCTGCTGCAGGAACATGATATGTGGACACATTTATATTAAATTGTTATGTTGAATATTGCCATGAAACTGACCCTAAGGCTAAATTGAAAGATCACCGATTAATGTTGCATGTTTCACTTAATATACTTAGTGTCTGGTTTGAGTACGAGTGGGTCTTGATCAGTGCCACGAGGACGAAAGCATTAATCACCCACTAGTTTGCTTGCAGATTCAGGTTATGATCGGCTCGGGGTGGGGCTTGGCTTGGACGCGCCGAGGCATGGAGTCCTTAGCGTTTCACGAGGAGCTACCGCATTGGCGTTCAGACTAGCAACTTGAAATATTCGGCCGAAGACTACTTGCTGGCTATAAAGAGGCATAATGTATAGAACAATATAATCCTTTGTGAGCTAGAGAGATCATGAGCGTTGTAGCCAATTGGCATATCCAGTTGGGCTATTCAAGCCCTTGTAACCTTTAATTCATTATGAATAAGAAAATTTTTTATTGTATACTCTATTTTCCTTCCGCTGCTTATGTTATCAATTTGAGATAATCTTATGTGAACCAGTTATCTTGCCTTGTACGAGTGCAACTCCAGGCTTGTGCGGCATCACGACCCAACGAGTACGATGATTCAGATAAAATCTAGCGAGAATGAGCGATTTTCCAGATCGGGACGTGACAAGTTGGTATCAGAGCGGTTCCATCCTCTGGACCGTGGACGAATCTCTTTGACCCTCAGTTGCTTCGCTATCGAAATCAGTTGACTCTAAGTTGTTTTCGCAACCGCATGGCTCATGGATCTGCTCGACGCTACATTGGATGTTCCATACAATAAGTCTATATTAAGTGCATATGTCTGCCACAAGTATATCACGCTATCTCCGGGTGCCATCGGAGAATATTGGTTGCATAAAGTACATCGAGTTATGAAATATTAGTTTTCTGAAGTGCAATAAAGTTGCGAGTCGTTGGTTGCACGAAGTACAACGAATATGGTGATGTTGGTTACATAAAGTACAATAATATACGTATTGTTGATGGCACAAAGTGTGAGGAGTTATGTGTTGTAGGTTGCACGAAGTACGAAGAGATACGTGTTGTTGGTTGTACGAGTTGCAACGAATCGATGTATAAGGTGATGCGTGTTATGTGGCTATGCGAATAGTTATGTATCGTTGGTTATACGGAGTGCAGCAAGTCGTAATCGTTCGTTGCATCGGTACAACGAGTCGACATGGTATGATACATGTTGTATGGCTATGCGGATGCGATAGTAACGATTCGAGTTGGACGTTAAGTCGAGTTCGAGTAGACGAACGTTTATGTTGGCCGAATGTCGCATTGAGATTTGAATAAGCGAATGTTGCGTATGTGATCGATATGATCGCTAAGGCACAGTTAGATTTAAATTATGTCGAACTTGAGTGAACAATAGGACATGTTGGTCCAGTTGTTGTGCCATCTCGAGTAAGAAGAACGCTAGAGCTGGGATCGAAAAAGGATTACCATACGGAAGAGTTGATTGAAAAATAGATGTCGGCCCTATGTGGAGTGTAATGTTAAGTAGTGACTCGATTTCGAGTGGTATATGCAATACCACTTGTGCGATCAGTGAAGCAAGGTATTGTATCGATAATAATAGGTTCAATTTTTGAGTGGTATATACAATACCACCCAGCGACAGCTATGTCAAGCCCTTTGTGACTTGTAATAGATTGCGTCGAGACGATTGTGTCGGTTATGATAGGTTTGTCCACAACGGACGGAGTCGTACCGAGGCTCGAGTAGGAATGACTTGAGAGAAGCAGATGCAAGTATGCTTCGATGAATTGAGTTGAATGATTATGTGCAAAGTCGTACCTATGGAGGATACGTCGGACGAGGATTCGTTAAGTATAAGTCGAATGATAGGTCGAGCATAGAGAAGGAATGTTGCGTTGAGAAAATAGTTGACTCGGTCGAATTTGCGTTGAGTTAGTATGAGGACTTGTCCGGAACGAGTTGAGTAGGTACGAAGAAATCGTGCGAACGAATTTGAGTTAGCGCGATGGGCCGGTAGCATGATTTGGAAGTACGAGTTAGGAATATGAGAATGGATATGTGAATTGGAAATTGTGTCTCGATGATGATTGTTAGTTACAACGGAATGGGTCTTGATGTGTGCAAGACTTGATTCGTATTCGAGTTTGAATAATGGCAATAATTGCAACGAATTGGAGCTTATGAGAGAGAAAGATGTTCAAGTTATGCATATCGACGATGGTATTGAAGCGTATCAAAGACGATATGTAATAACTCGAGGATACTCTGATAAAATAAACGAAAATTATGTTGAGCATTGTTGTTGGATGAATAAGATGCAAGTTAAGTTGATGGCAAATTGGATGTTAACGGTAGGAGTGCTCGGAGAATTGAGAGTGGATGGATATTACTTGGATGAAAACGAAAGTGTCTGGATAACTTCGTGGATAACCACTATGTTGACGTTCTTGTCTTATGCGAGTGCAATTCCAGCATCGCACATGCGTCGTACCAAAATAGGGCGATCATTTCGTGTGAGCGCTGGTATGGTGATTCATCTAGCGGGGATGGTTGAACTTATAAGGCGTGGCAAATTGGATTTAGATATGTGGTTTGATGCGAAAGTTATTCGATGATGGTTTTGATGAGTATGGAATGTGTCGAACTATGATCACGAATAGGTAAACTCAGACTTGAGGCGAGTAGACATCATACGACTAGCAAAAATAGTCGACGATAATACATGAGTGATTCGAGTAGTAACGACATGCAATGTGCATAAGTGATTCGAGTAGTTAACGGCACATAAATTATGCGGGAGGAGATAAATTGTGGATTGGTAGATTATGTCGGACTGGATAAAGTCTCATAGGAATTGTCGAGAATTGGTTTGGCTCCGCGATAGGATATAGCATGGTTCGTATTAACTGTCCCTCGTTGATGATCTTCAATTATCGAGCGTAGTTTCGGGGCAGATGACCCTAGAAGACTTGACCACCAAATCGAGTGAATGTTGAAGTCCCATAGGACGACCCAATGAAGTCATATAAGAAATTTCGTCGAGGATTTATGATGATGTAGTGCATGTTGAGGATAAGTCTAAGCGATTAAGTATCGTGTTTCGAAAGTTAGCGAGTAGCCTTCGACTAGATCGATATGGTTAGAAAATTTATGATCGATCAAATGGGTACGTAGATGGACTTGATTGGTCGATGGTCAAATGGATGTAGAGGAACGTACTTAGCATAGTGATGCGGTAAGGCGATTGCAAGAATTCTGCAATGCGCGAGAGCAACGAATAGTAGAATGACCCTAAGAGTTGTGCCGTAGATCGATTCGAGTAACGGTTAGGCTATGTGTGTTTGGGCGCACGATCTATATTATGAAACGAACTAGTCGGGATTGATTCAAAAGTTTATTAAGAAATTTCTATTCGATCAAGAATCGGAGATAGGCGTATCGTAAGAGACCTTGGGTCAGAAAGATTGTTGCCTTTGAGCATCGTAGACTCAAGTTGACCTCTTGTATCGGGAGAGATTAAGCACGATGTCTGGATAAGTTACCTAGCGGGGGTATCCCCAGATGCGATACATAGACGGTTCGAGAACGTGGATCATTTTGGAATAGTTGTGTGCGAGATGTAGGGCAAATGGTAGGCAAAGGAATTTGAGACATGTTGGACTTAGCTCATGTCGTTAATGCCAAATGTTATGAATGACTAGATGAAAGACCTGAGCTACGTGAGAGATAGAAAACGGTTGGGCGAATAGGCGTTGGGAAGGATTGTTGCGATCGGATGCGCAATGACATAATGCAATTCGAGTGCTAGGTGGCCACCGAAAAACTTATGGGATCAAAGTAACAATTTTTTAGTTAAGTTATATGTAGAAATATTTGGGAGGATGATCGCTTGTTATGGAATAATGCATACATGAAGTATTTTGGGAATAGGCGCTAAGATCTGACCAAGTCGATTACGGAATAGTTGGTGCTTGAGGATTTAAGTTGAGCCTATTAGTTTGTTCCGATGTCCTACAACTGAGCTTGGCTGAAATGCATATATTGGTGGGATGCCTAAAATATGTGTATAATCCAAACTAAATTGAATGATTGCAACGATAGTAGCACGAGATCGTGAAACGATCTAGCAAAACACTTGGTTTGAGTGTTAGTTTCGGTTCGAAGACGAACCTTGTTTTGAGTGGTATATTATGTAATACCCCGATCCGTACGTTACATTACGATGAGTCGTTGACTCGAAGAGTTGTGTTGACCCGATGAAGTATCGATGTGAATCGGTACAAGAGTTACGTTGGCCCATGGAAAGCTTTGAGTCGATTGGAATCTATGAATCGAATCGATGCAAAGTATACGTTCGGTTTGAGCAAAGTATTGACTTCGGTTGATCTAGTATACAGGCTATGCTTTTGTACTGGATTGAAAAGGGTCGACATTTTCCCTTAATCAGTAAAGTGTCTACGAAACCAAATCGTCATCTTGCAACGGATTATGGCATGGGCAGGATTGGCCGAATTAGTCGAATAGTTCAACGGAATGGCTAAGTCAGAAGAGTTGGCCGTACAACCAAGTTATGTTATCAAGCCTCTTCAGCTCAGCAGAACGTCAAGGTGTATCGGCTTAAGGTGAGCGGGTTCTTGACTCTCTCTCCCTATTCCTTCACGTCTAATAAAATATATCCTTGTATGCGTAAGTTTCGATTAAGTTAGCGAGCGTGGCTCGAACGGTTAAAAGTCTCAGTATGTGTCGAACATTAAGGTAGAACATTGAACATTGAACACTTGAAGCGACGTGCATCAAGTGTACGGGTCACCGTAGGATGGTGATGGTAGAACATTGAAAGATAATATCAAGATGTGCACCACGTGCACGACTCCGAGAACATTGAACACTAGGCCTAGAACATTGATTATGGTGCTGAGCGTGCCCTCGTGCACGGAAGCTAGGAAATGACTAAGTAACTACGGAACTAGACTATGTGAATAACTTATGAATGGAACACGTTGAATATAAGTACGAAAACTCTAAGCCGTTAGGCGTCGTGCATCAATACGGATGTGTTGAGGTATAATGCCAATAGAACTTGAGATAGAGAGAAAGGATTATGTTTATGGAACATGAATATGTTTATGGAACGTGAATATGTTTATGGGACATGAGATTGGTTGGAATGTTATGACTTGTTTGCTATGGCACGTATTGCATGGTCAATAGAATCAGATGGCCCGTGCACGGGTACGGCTTCCCTCGAACGGTTACGGTCGGGGCATCGGGACCGTTCGACCTGGGAGGGAATTATGTATGGTATTTATGGTACACATCATTAGGGAAGATTGCGACCGGCCAGTGTTGTGATAAGCTATAATATCAGTAAGTTTACGATCCTTCAGGTACTGGGCTAGCAACCTGTACTGGAACGATCATAGGCTTACACATAAGGATGCAAGTCCATTACGGTATGAAATACCATGACCTTCATATAGATAGGGCCGGTGGGCTGAGATTTGAGTTGGGTGCATGCGTAGGGCCTGTCATCCTTATGTATATGTCTAAGTATGGTTGGTTGGTTGAGTGAATTGAATGATTGCTTATGTAAAGTTCTAACCATTGCAGGCTAGGCAAAAAGGGATGGAGATGTGCACGATTACTACGTTTATGTTCATATTATGCCTAACTGTATCTGCTGCAGGAACACGATATGTGGACACATTTATATTAAGTTGTTATGTTGAATATTGCCATGAAACTGCCCCTAAGGCTAAATAGAAAGATCACCAATTAATGTTGCATGTTTCACTAAATATACTTAGTATTTAGTTTGGGTGCGAGTGGGTCTTGATCAGTGCAGCGAAGACGAAAGCACTAATCCCTAACTAGTTTGCTTACAGATTCAGGTTATGATCGGCTTGGGGCGGGGCTTGGCTTGGACGCACGGAGGCATGGAGTCCTTAGCATTTTAATAGGAGCTACCACATAGGCATTTGGACTCACAACATGAAGATGTTCTGCCAAAGATTACTTGCTGGCTATAAAGAGGCATAATGTATGGAACAATGTAATCCTTTGTGAGCTAGAGAGATCATGAGCATTGTAGCCAATTGGTATATTCAGTTAGGCTATTCAAGCCCTTGTAACCTTCAGTTCATTATGAATAAAAGAGATTCTTATTGTATACTTTGTTTTCTTTTTGCTGCTTATGTTATCAATTTAAGATAATCTTATGTGAACTAGTTATCTTGCCTTGCACGAGCACAACTCTAGGCTCGTGCGGTATCACGCCCCAGCAAGTACGATGATTCAGGTGAAATCTAGTGAGGACAAGCGATTTTCCAGATCGGTGTATGACAATGGTAGCTTTCTTCGGTAGTCAACTCACTGGCTAAGGCTACCCGAAGAGAAAGAATCTGGATTTCTAGGGGAAGAACTACTTCGCTCCCATAAACCAAAAAAAATGGCGTACTGCATGTTGGAGTCCGGACCGTTCTACGATAGGCCTATAGACATTCGCCGAGCTTCTCATTACAATCGTGCTTGTTTGAAGACACGAACTTCTTAAAAAGTTTAATGATGGTTTTATTGAAGGCTTCTGCTAGCCCGTTAGCCGTTGGATTGTAGGCAGTAGAGGCTACATTCTGGATTCGATTCCTATCACATAACCGATAGAATGCATAGCTTGCGAATTATGGACCATTATCTTGGATGATCCTGTGAGGTAGGCCGAAGTGGTAGATAACATGATGTTTGATGAAACTGATCACGTTTGACACCTTCACTTCTGTGAGCGGTATAGCTTCCGTCTATTTGGAGAAGTAGTCGGCTATGGCTAGGATGAACCGATATCCTCTAGAAGATGGCTGGCTGATTGGGCCTATGACGTCCATACCCCAGGCTTCAAAAGGCCAAGATGCTACCGTCGGGTGTAAAAACTTCGAAGGTTGATGAATAAAATTACCGTAGAACTGACAAGCCCTATACTTTTTTGTATATTCAACAGCATCTGCCATCATCGTGGGCCAATAATAACCCATTCGTCTGAGGCGATCTTGTAATTTGGGGCCTGGTTGATGTGTACCACAAACTCTATCGTGAGCCTTCCGGAGTGCATGTTTGGCTTCTGTGTCTGATAAACACCGTAACAGTAGCCCGTCGTAAGAGCGTCGGTACAGCTTCTTGGTAGTTGTTTCATTGTAAAATCTGAAGGATCGCCTTTGGATAGACACTGCTTCCTTTGGGTCCTCAGAAAGGATTCTATAGATGACGTAGTCTATGAAAGAAAATCTTCAGTCTTTAACATCGACGTTTATTTCTGTTATGTAACTGTGATAAATATGCAAGGCATCTTTTACACAAAATAGTTCTCGACCAGACACTGTGATCGACTGCTGAGTATTGGTAGAGACGGTCAAGGAAGCAGCGAGACCGGCTAGAGCATCTGCTTCTATATTCTGTAGTCGAGACACATGCTCGATGAAGAATCCAGCGAAAGTAGACGCCAACTCGATTTTCGCTTTGTGATAGGGGATGAGATCTTCGTGACGAACTTCATAATCCCCTCGAAACTGACTAAATATTAGCTTGGAATCGCCGTAAGCTTCTAGATAGTCAACTCCCAATTGTTTTGTCAGTTGCAGGCCGATCAATAGGGCATTATATTCGGCCACGTTGTTGGTGCAGGATTCCATGAGAGAATATGCACGATGTATAACCAGATGGTCGGGTGACACGAGCACAACGCCTACTCCAGCCACGATATTTTCTTTAGGTCCTATTCCTGATGCACCGTCAAAGAACATTCACCAAATAGGGATTTTTCAGTTACGGTGTTAGACTCCACTACTTTATCGGAAATTTTGTCGTAGAGTTTGGAAGATTTTAGCACCGGATGAGCTGTTATGTAATCAGCTAACGCTTGACCTTTTACTACCTTCTGAGGAATGAACAACATATCATATGGAGTCAACAGCATTGCCCATGTAGCTAAACGGGAATTGAGAGAACCCGATTTAATCATGAGTATTCTGAGAGGATTGACTTTAGATATGATGTGGATAGTCTGCCCAGACACATAGTGGCGTGTCTTCTGGATAACAAATACCAGTGCAAGGTATTCCTTTTCTACAGGAGTGTATCTGTGCTCGGCACCCACTATTGTGCAGCTGAGGTAGTAGATTGCATGTTCATGGCTGCCTTCATTCTTCTGAGCTAATAGGGCGCCGTAGAATGGTCCATAGCACGGACATATAGTAAGAAGGGCTTACCCATTATTGGAGCTACCAATACTGGGAGGCTTGTGAGATACTTCTTGATGTCGTCGAATGTGCGTTGACATTGTTCAGTCCAGACGAAAGATACGCCTTTCTTCATGGGCTGAGTGAACGGTTGAAATCGTCCATAAAGATTCAAAATGAATCGTCTGATATAGGCTAGCCTTCCTTGCAGTCCACGCAGCTCTTTGAGGTTTCTTGGAGGATGCATATCGAGGACAGCTTTCACTTTCCCCGGGTCAAGATGTGTACCCTTTGAAGTGATGACGAAACCAAGGAACTTGCCACTGGAGACTCCCAGAAAAGACTTGGTTGGATTCATCTTGAGTTGGTGTGCATGCATTAGTTCGAACACCGTTATTAAATCTTGGAGGTGGTGGCCTTGGGACGACTTTTAACTGCGATATCGTCTACGTAGCATTCCACTATTTTGCACAAATGATCGTGAAAAATTGTGTTCATGGCTCGCTGGTATGTCGTCCCTGCATTCTTCAATCCGAAGGGCATCACCGTATAGCAGTATACCCCAACGATGTTCGAAAAGATGTGTGCTTATCATCGTCGGGGAACATCTTGATCTGGTTGTAGCCTGAGAACCCATCCATGAAGGACATCTGCTCGAATCCGCAAGTATTATCGATCATTACGTCGGTGATCAGTAGAAGAAACTCATCTTTCGGGCATGCAGAGTTCAAATCACGATAATCGATACAGACTCAAACTTTATCATTCTTTTTCATGAATGGAACAATATTAGCAACCCAGTCAGGGTGTTGTTCTTCGCGAATGAATCCACTGGCAATAAGCTTCTTGACTTCATTCTCGATGGCCTCCATGACAGATGGTCGGAATCGTCGTTGCTGCTGCTTCACTGGCTTAGCTTTAGATAAAATATTTAGGCGGTGCATGGCGACTTTAGGGTCCAGGCCTGGCATATCTTCATAGCTCCATGCAAAGACGTCGATGTATTCTCTTATAAGCTGTATAAGAGATTGTCGTTCATCGCCAGATAGACTTTTGCTGATGAAGATTGGCTTAAAAGATGATTTATCTCCTAAATTGATTTGGATGACTTCATCTTCGGTAGGTGGTTCACGTTGTTTGAAATGTAGCTCCCACCAAGTATCCATTTTTTGAGCCTATTATTCAAGCTCGATCGATTGGACATCGTCTGCAATTTGGTCAACTGAAACCATGTTAACGGACAGAGTTGTTTTTAACATGTCGCTAATGCTGGAGTCTGAGTCCCAGAGGCAGGAATAAGAAGAATGAGAACAACGATCTGCTTCATTATATAATCTTTCGGAAGTTGTTGGAGGAGTGACATAACTAAAACCAACACCGTTTCGTTGATAATAGTTCTCGGGTTTGCTGGAAGGAGCAAAGTGACGTATTGGCAACCGTCGTCTACGACTGTAGTTTAGCCCCTGGTTGCTTTTTATGTCATATCCCATGTTCTGGATGATATTCTTGGCCTACCAACTATATCGAAAAAGTTGCATTTTCCCAGAGTCATAGTTAGCTTCCGTGTTGTGATTGGAAAAGTAGAGTCCGAACGAACTTTCTTTCGCCAATTATTCAACCGAAGATGATTAGTTCTTCACCCTTCTTTTTGGATGGAACGATAAAGTAGTGGATATCTTCTGGGTAAACTTTTTCCTGCAGGTGAGACGTTGTGACCGACATACAGAGGTATGGTCCTATGTCGTGCTGTAGAGCATATATCGTATCTATATGTAGTGCTTTACAGATTGTTAGATATCGGAGTAATTCAAAGATAACCCTTTACTAAGAAAATACGCAAGTTCTTCAGGGATAACATCATCCGCTGAAGGTATATTATTATGAATATTGATATACTCATTGAGGGGATCATCATCTGGAAAAGGAGCCACAGTCTTAGCCAAGATCACCACATAGGGTAATTCTTCAGGATTAGGAGGACGAACTTCAGCTGGTTCCACCCTAGGTGTCTTGCGAAGAGTGATGGTCAAAGGTTTTATAATACCCACTTTTCTAAAATAAGGATAATTTTGAACTTTTGTAAAAGCTTATTATTTAATAATAGAATTTATGATTTATGGGAATTTTTAATTAATTTAATACTATTTAAAATTGATGAATTATAATTTTGATGTGTTAGCTAGTGAACCCTAGAACTGTTGAGCCTAGAGACTAACCATGACCATGGGGACCTAACCATGTGATTAGAATGACTATTTACAACTTTTTAGGCTAAGGGTATTTTGGTCATTTTATGACTTTTGAATTATATAGGATTTTGATTAATTGATGAATTTTAGATTATTTTAATAATATTTAAATTGATGTATTGTGATTTTGGTCATTTTTTTTTATTTTAATATTTTAGGAATTTTAATATTTTAATATTGATTTTACGGAATTTGTTTAGTCGGGTTTGAGTTTCGTTTCGTTCCGACTTGTGTTAGTGACCCGGGTAGCTTAGACTGTAGACGGGATCACAAGATTAGTTAGTTATGGCCCACAAATCCTATTAATTAAGTTAGTGAGTTTAGACTAATCCCACTTGTTAGATTGGTTAAGTTAGAGGCTTAAATTTAACCCTTTTGATCCCAAACTTGAACCTAACTTAAAATTAACCAAGAGGACTAGTTGAGACTTTATTGGGCTTTCCCCCAAGGCCCAAATATGGTTTAATGGCAGCCATAATAGCTAAGTTAGCCTCCCTTCCTTTCATTTCATTCCATCTTGCCTCTTTTCCTTCACAAAGTGTTCTTCCCCAAATTAGAGAGCTTCTCTCTTTGATTTGATCTCCAAATCCTTACACCCCTCCACCAAAACTTCCATCCAACCTTCTCATACTACCAAAGGAGGGTGGTAGCAAAGATTTGGAGCAAAGTGTAAGGAGGAGTGTCCTTTTTGGAAGATCTTCGTATCGGAGACGTGTCCTTGGGAGTATCATTGGGATTCCACTCCCAATAAATAAAACCAATCCTCTAAATTGATTTTCTATGCATGTTAGTTAGTTTTGAATCCATGGGATCCACCCCCATGCATTTACCCTATTTAGATTCAAATTTGAGGCCATTTGTAGCTCTCTTGAGGATTTTATATATGTGCCTTGTGTTCTACTTGATAGATCCCAAATTAAGACACCCCATGTGTATCTATGTATGATAATAGTTTAAATAGATATTTAAATTCAGTTTTAGAATGGTTAGGGAGTGGATTAATCTTAGTTAGGATGGTTAGAATGAGTTTTATTTCGATACCTATGTTGGTATCATAGTATCTTGGCATACATGTGTTTCTTTTGTCCAAAATAACTCAAATTTGTCATAATATTCATCCATGTTTTTATTAACCAAAGCAACTTAGAAATGTCATAACTTTTAGCTTAGAACTCTGATTTATATCCCTTTTTTTTAAAAGAACCGTATCGAAGTTAGCTTTCCAAATATATAATTTAATAAGCCAAAATCGTTCTGAAACTTTCTGTAAAACTATTTGAGTGTCAGCTGTCCGAAAGACAAATGCGTTTCGGTGTTTTCGCAATTTCGGGAGCTTCCGGAAACGAAAATGCGATCCGTTTGAAATTTTGGAAAGCTAACACGAAGGGCTACAAAATACTTTAATCCTAGAATTTAGTGAAGGCCCAATTTGTATAGTATTGGTTTTAAGTAGAAGAGTGACTATACGACATAGGCATTTTGTGTAACCTATGAGCCTATGTAGTATGGATAGTAAATGAATGTAGGATATGTAATGCATGATATATTAGATGAATGAAATGATATATATATGATATGTATCCTCTTTACATTAATGTATATATATGGTTGAATGCAAGCATGTAGGAATACAATCAATGTAATGTATATAAGCAATGCATAAATGCATGAATGAAAGAATGATATACAATATATGCATAAAAATATATAATGAATGCTAGATATGAATGCAAGGTATACATGTAATTATAGATATGAATGCATAATATATACATAATGTAATGCAATATATAATGATAGCATGTATGGTAATATAGAATATATGATGAAAGCATGTATATGTCCACTATTTTTCCTTTTCCTTACATTTTTCCTTCACTTCCCTTTCCATTTCAGTTTTCCTCCTTTTTTCTTTCTTCTATTTTTACATGTTATATACAATGTATATAATGTATAGATGCATGTAAGTATGTAATATGCATGAATGACACGTATGTAATGAAAATAAGTAATGTATGCAACTTAATGATATGTGAATGGATATAATGCCTGAACTAAAGTATGCATGTATATGGAATATGAATGAATGATATATATACATGTGTTAAGGTAATGTAATATATGTATTCACATATATTTTGAGTTAAATATATGAGTTTGTATGCATATATTATATGTATGCATGTATGCAGGAATGAATGTTATATAATGTAGAGTATGCATATATGAATATAATGTATGCAAGTATATAATGTATTCAAATATGTATGTATGCATCTATGTATGTATGTATAGGTGCATGAATGAGTGCAAGTATGCATATATGATATGTATGTAGGCATGTATACAATGTATGTACGTATACATGATATGTATGTATATATGTATGCAATGTAAGTATGTATGTATGCATTTCTATAAACTGAGTTAACCTATAATCTTTTACACACATGCATTCATACACCTTTTGACACCATGTATCCCATGTCACATACACCTACCTATCACTAAATCTAAGAACATTAACACATATCCTTTCACACACATGCTAAACACACACTTACTCTTTTACCTCTCCTTCTCCCTCTATATATATGTATGTGCCTATATATATAGCTTTTCTATATATATCTATGTATATAAATATGTGAATATGAACAATATATACATTATATGACTAAGTTTGTGTGCTTTGTAGCTTATGGTTTTGTTTTGTGCTTGGTTTAGCAAGTTACTTAGGCTATGAGTTAGTAGCTATCTTGGATTCTTGATTTGCATAGACTTAGTTTGTTTAGACCTAGAATTGACTAACTTAGACTAGTTGACCATTGTTGACCCAACCTAGCTAGTTTGACCACAGTTGACAAGAGTTGGCCTAGTTTAACTTTATAGTGGACCAGAGTTGACCAAGAGTTTACTTTGACCTAGATTGACTTAGACTCATGTAGATTGCATTATAATTTCAATTACTATATAAATTGAACTCTTTATAACCTGTGTTTCTCTTACTAGGACTTTGTTACTCCAGTTGGCCATCTTTTTATATCAGCTGTTCAGGGTATCAGGCGAGTACATTCTCTGACCGTTTCATACTTGATAGGATTTACATTTACGCTCTAAATTACTTTGCTTGATGCTGTCACGTTGTTAACACGGATTGATATTATATGGATCCCTTCATAAAATGTTATCCCCCTCGGGAGCATCGGATGCATCATGTCATGTGCGTTTCACTTTTATCATGTATTCTTGTGCTTTCACCATTCATGTACACTCTCGTGATTCATGTACTCTCATATTCACGGAGCCCCCATATTTATATTCATGTGTACCCATTTATGGGCCCCCATGTGATATCATCTACAATAACATAACTTGAACGGATCCTTGTATATTGATTGAGGATAGAGGAGTAGAAATGGTCATGTGAATATTTCCAAAGTAGTGTAGCCATGTACAAACTCTTATATTTATTATTAAGTCGTTCACATGTCTATCTTGTACTCTAAATTACTAGTTCACTGTTAGTTCTTTATTTATAGTAGATATTTTTATTACAGTCATCCATTTATTTTATATCCTTTCTTTCAGCGATTCATGTATCTTACTCAATTGCATGCTTTATATTCCTGTCATGATATGAACTGCGTGAGATGTACTATGCTCGCTTTCGTCCTGACTGGACCTATTGATAAATTTTACAGACAGCTTGGAGGTTACCTGCTAGCCTAAACGAGACACAGTAGAGGTTAGAGTAGATGTCTAGAGTTTTTCTTATTTTATTTTCAGTTGTCTCGAATTGTATTTATTTTATGCTTGTTTGAGTTGGTGTTGATCACACCGAGATTTATTTATCTCTGTTGTACTTCTCTTGTGAATTTATAATTATCTTATCGTGCTACTTCTTGTTTTGGTGATTGAGTTGTATCCTGCTGTGATTGTCCTCCGTACGAAGAGTATATCATATTGTATATAGTTTTAATTGTGACCTAGAACAGCGTTCTACCGCCGATACTGCGGTGTAGGCTGGACGTACCTACTTCTCGTGCCCTACACTGAGTGCGGGTCGTGACACGTTTTTAGTGGTGGCCCATACAGGTTGAGATTCACATTTGTGCGAAGTCGTGGTAGTATGACGATTAGTTGTACTGCTGCGCACCTGTGATTAGAGATAAGGAATAGGTGTTAGAATGAGAGGATACTTAATCACTGTTAGAATTTCTTGAGAGATTCCTGGGACGACCCTTGAGAATCTTATTTTAACTTCGATTTGAAATCTCTTTTTCCCTTGATTTGATTCACCCTTACTTTCTGTTATTGAATTTGATTTTTGATAGATTATTGTTGAATTTTGAATCTTGATGTTAGTTGTTGAATTTGAGTTTCTATTTATATATATATATATATATATATATATATATATATATATATATATATACATCTTTTTGGAATTAAGGTATAACCTGATAACATACTTGATAAAGACAGTGAGAAAGATAAAAGTCTACTTTATTTATGGAGTTTAGAATTTATCGTAGTTATGTTTGCTAGCATAACAAGGACGTAGAGCCTGATTTAGATATACTTATCCTAGTTATGAAATCTAGATTTTCTTGCAGCCGTACCGGGTGGCGTGGTAAGAATTCTAGATAACATGACTATAGGGTGTATACCTTCGTTATGGACTCTATTATTTATTGCAGCTAAGCTTACTAGCGTGACAAAATTTTGACAACATAATTTCAGGAAGACGTGTATGGTATCAGATTTTATCTTAAATGGGTTCATTTCTTTTTAACAGTTGATGAAGAACATATTTTATCATTATTTCTTTCTTGCCAATATTTCTTGTATTACCATTTTAAAAAAATAAAAAATAAAACTATCCGGATTACATCAATCACTTGTCTCGTATCTAATTCTGTCAGCTATACTTTGAAACCCTTGAATCTCCATATCTTTTCACCTTCGAAAGGTCGAGAAAGTAACATAAATCATCTAACTCATAAAAGACTTGATTTTTTATCTTGTGATAATCTTGCTAGGGGTATAATATGATGGACCTTGATATAGGTTTGGGATAGAGATGTGACTAAATTTGAGGATGAAATTAAGAGAGTTATATTATCAATTTAGGAAAAATCATACTTAGAGAAATCTTTTGGGTATGAATAATTCATAGATGTATTTCATAACTGATGAGGATATTCGAAGTCAACTTAGTTTCGAGAACTTGGATAAATTTTGGTTATTGATTCTTGAGACGTTACACTTTAAGGCTATGATGTTAAATTTAGGAATTTAGTAATAGAGAAGAGATTTTAACTATATGCAATGATAATACGAAATTGAATAAGATATTGTAAGAAATGGCCAGAAACAGAAAGAACGCAAGAATTTTGAGTTACATAAAATATAGAGATTTTATGAAAATTTTAAATTTCAGGAAAATAATATTAAAGGTGTATGTTGAAGGAAATATGAAGGTTGAATTTATAATGAAGAATAAGTTTTGTAAGGCCTAGTGGGTTTAGATTTAAATAATACAAGGAGAGTAAATTGAATAAGTTCAAGGATTACATAAAACTTGATTTAGAGGCTTCGGATCCAATTTAGGACAAGGTCAAAGAATTTAGATTTATAATGATTAAGTGGTTAGTTTTGATTCCTATTAAGAAGGGTATGCTTCATGAATAATGTTTCGGAACTTAAAATTTAGCCTATGGTGATCATGGCAAGGTCAAATCTTTATGACGGAAGGATATAATTTTGATGGTAGTCATATAAAGGTTGATTTTTATATTGGGACTTGTGAGATAAAAATATGATTGGCAAATGATAAACTTGATAGTATCAGAGAGAGATGATTAACTTGACTTTCCTATGAAATCTTTTCTCTTGTTTTCCCTTTAAAAGGAGAAATTTGACTTATTCCATATCTTTGAATCACCCTTTAAAAGTTTTCAATATCATTGAATCCTAGCTCCCTTAATCACGACCAATCGACTTTGATCATCTTTTCTTATCATATTAATATCTTGGGTCGTACTCAATTGAATTAAATTTAATTGTAACCTGAATCTCCATCCTTGTATGCTCGTGCTCAGACTTCGATGACCTTGTCCTCCATATTGCCCAAATCTTGATTACCCAGAATTGATCAACTTAGATGGTATCGAGACTAAATTTTCTTAATATATATTATGATTGGATTTCAATGCTACTGACTTTCGTTCTTTAAACTTTTGATTTTGATTTTTCTTTGAATAGTACCCCTTTATAGATAATTACTAGTTATCTTTATTTTATTTTTGATAATTACCAGTTTTCATATAGGATGGTAGACTGCCTTACAGCCTTGATGATTTGTTGTTTCTGTAACTTTTCTAGTTTAGCACCCAAGATTGCTTGTATGTTTTGATACCATATGACCGTTTTGGTTTAGCATGACAAGTATACCTAGATGAGACTTTCAACTGCCACCGTATGCCATGACCTTGTATGTCATTCTTTTGAATTGTATGATTTAGGTAAGTTCTGAGACTTTGATTATTGGGGATGGGACTCTAGAAGAAGTACGACCATCTTAATTTCGAGGACAAATTTTTCTAAGGAGGGTAGACTTGTAACACCCACTTTTCTAAAATGAGGATAATTTTAAACTTTTGTAAAAGTTTATTATTTAATAAAAGGATTTATGATTTATAGGAATTTTTAATTAATTTAATATTATTTAAAATTGGTAAATTATAATTTTGATGTGTTAACTAGTGAACCATAGAACTGTTGAGCCTAGAGACTAACCATGACCATGGGGACCTAACCATGTGATTAGAATGACCATTTACAACTTTTTAGGCTAAGGGTATTTTGGTCAATTTTTGACTTTTGAATTATTTAGGATTTTGATTAGTTGGTGAATTTTAGATTATTTTAATAATATTTAAATTGATGTATTATGATTTTGGTCATTTTTTATATTTTAATATTTTAGGAATTTTTATATTTTAATATCAATTTTACTGGATTTGTTTAGTCGGCTTTGAGTTTCGTTTCGTTCTGACTTGTGTTAGTGACCCGGGTAGCTTAGACTGTAGACGGGATCCCAAGATTAATTAGTTATGGCCCACAAACCGCACTAATTAAGTTAGTGAGTTTATACTAATCCCACTTGTTAGATTGGATAAATTAGAGGCTTAAATTTAACCCTTTTAATCCCAAACTTGAACCTAACTTAAAATTAACCAAGAGGACTAGTTGAGGCTTTATTTGGCTTTCCCCGAAGGCCCAAATAGGGTTTAATGGCAGCCACTATAGCTAGGTTAGCCTTCCTTCCTTTCATTTCATTCCATCTTGCCTCTTTTCCTTCACAAAGTGTTCTTCCCCAAATTAGAGAGCTTCTCTCTTTGATTTGATCTCCAAATCCTTATATCCCTCCACTAAAATTTCCATCCAACCTTCTCATACTACCAAGGGAGGGTGCTAGCAAAGATTTGGAGCAAAGTGCAAGGAGGAGTGTCCTTTTGGAAGATCTTCATGTCGGAGCCGTATCCTTAGGAGTATCATTGGGATTCCACTCCCAATAGGTAAAACCAACCCTCTAAATTAATTTTCTATGCATATTAGTTAGTTTCGAATCCATAGGATCCACCCCCATGCATGTACCCCATTTAGATTCAAATTTGAGACCATTTGGAGCTCTCTTGAGGATTTTAGATATGTGTCATGTGTCCTACTTGATCCCATGTGTATGTATGTATGATAATAATTTAAATAGATATTCAAATTCAGTTTTAGAATGGTTAGAGAGTGGATTGATCTTAGTTATGATGGTTAGAATGAGTTTCATTTGGATACCTATGTTGGTATCCAAGTATCTTGGCCTACATGTGTTTCTTTTGTCCAAAACAACTCAAATTCGTCATAATATTCATCTACGATTTTATTAACCAAAGCAACTTAGAAATATCATAACTTTTAGCTGAAGACTCCGATTAATCTTTTTTTTTTTTAAAGAACCGTATCGAAGTTAGCTTTCCAAATATATATTTTAATAAGCCAAAATCGTTCTGGAACTTTCTGTAAAACTATTTGAGTGTCAGCTGTCCGAAAGACAAACGCGTTTCGGTGTTTTCGGGATTCCGGGAGCTTCCGGACACGAAAATGCGATCTGTTTGAAGTTTCGGAAAGCTAACACGAAGTGCTACTACATACTTTAATGCTAAAATTTAGTGAAGGCCCAATTGGTACAGTATTGATTTTAAGTAGAAGAGTGACTATACGACATAGGCATTTTGTGTAACCTATGAGCCTATGTAGTATGGATATTAAATGAATGTAGAGTATGTAATGCATGATATGTTAGATGAATGAAATAATATATATATGATATGTATCCTCTTTACATTAATGTTTATATATGGTTGAATGCAAGCATGTAGGAATGCAATCAATGTAATGTATGTAAGCAATGCATAAATGCATGAATGAAAGAATGATATACAATGTATGCATGAAAGTATATAATGAATTCTAGATATGAATGCAAGGTATACATGTAATGATAGATATGGATGCATAATGTATACATAATATAAAATAATATATAATGACATCATGTATGGTAATATAAAATCTATGATGCAAGCATGTATATGTCCACTGTTTTCCCTTTTTCTTACATTTTTCCTTCACTTCCCTTTCTATTTCAGTTTTTCCCCTTTTTTCTCTCTTCTATTTTTATATATTGTATACAATGTATATAATATATAGATGCATGTAAGTATGTAATATGCATGAATGACATATTGTTATGACCTACACCCTAGAGTAAGGGTACGAGACGTGGGTACGTCCAGCCTACGCCGCAGTGTCGGCGGTAGAACGTTGTCCTAGGTCAAACATCTAACAATATAAAGGTACCTGTACAGTATATACTCTCCGAATGGAGGTGAAATAGCAAGTACAGTCTCAATCACATCTAAGGTAGAGCATAATGGAAGATAGATAAAACATGAAATCCACAAAGAGATACAGCAGATAGAAGTCTAAGTGTCTAAGACACATAACCAAGAAACATCTCAAATCTCAAATACAGTAATCCATAAATACAACTCAAGACAACTGAAAATAAGCTGTAAGCAAAACCCTAGCTATCTATAAAACCTCTACTGTGTCTCCTCTAGGCTAGCAGGCAACCTCCAGGCTATCTGTAAAATTTATCAACAGGTCCAGTCAGGACAGGAGCGAGCACAGTACTTCTCAACAAATCATAGCAGGTTAGAAAATATAATCATACAGAAAAGTAAGATACAGGATCTGAAAGAAATACAGTATGTAAACAGAGAGAGAACTGTAATAGAAATATCTACTATAAATAGAGAACTAACAGTGGCTAGTGAGTCAGAGTACAATATAGACATGTAAATGGCATAGGAGATTCTGATACTACACTACGGAAAAGATTCTGATGCTACACTTCTTGGATATTATTCATATGTCTACTTCTACTCTCCCGTACCCCCAATCAATACACAAGAATCCAGCCAGGTTATGTTATGATTCCATGCAATGGCCCACAAGGGGTGATACATGGTATGCCCATAAATGGATGATTCTAGTAATACCCATAAAAGGGAGATTCAAGGAGACTCTATGATCATGAGAGTACATGTCACAAGTGATCAATGAACCAGGAAGCATAGTGATATACAATGTAAGTAAAACGCACAGAACATGTAGTATCCGATGCTCCCTGAGGGAATAATATCTCAAGAAAAGGATCCATATAGTACTAATCCGTGTGACAAACGTGACAGTATCAAGTAAAGTAAATTAAAGCAGAAAAATAATTCTAAACAGGATATGAAATGATCAGAGAATCTACTCGCCTGATAACCTGAACAGCTGATAGTTATAGGGGTCCAACTGAAGCCACAAAGTCCTATTTAAAGCAACACACGTTACAAGGTGTTAATAATATTATTATAGTGATCCACGTGTCCCTCTTGTCAATTTCAGCGATGTGAGATCGCTGGAATTGACCGATCTCATTTTCGTTGTACTAATCCCGAAATACGAATATTATAAGAATTAATTCTTAATTAAAAGGTGATACATAGAGAAACTGTCTACAATATTGTCGGATGATGAAATAAACATCGCAAACGTGTCAAGAATGGTCAAATTAGCTAGAATAGCCTAACCATCGGTCCAATTGGACACAAAGGCAAAAAGGTAATTTCGGGACAAAAACGATATCTGTGTCGGAGCCGTTTTGCACCGAAAAACGTGCAAAAAAACAAGTCTACAAAATATAACAAATTATATGTCCACGAAACCAGAATGACGATACGAACCCAACGGTATATCCAGAATTGGATTCCGTTGACCCGATCTCAATTTGGTCCGTTGACCAGAACATTGGAATTCCGATTTGTACGGAAATACGTGCCGGAGCCAATGTTCTCAAAACTCAGCAAACTACACGTCAACGAGTCCATAATGACGATACGAACTCAACGGTATATCCGGAATTGGATTTCGATGAGCCGATCTCAAAATGACCTGTTGACCCGGATATTGGTATCCGACTAGCACCGAAATGCGTACCGGATCCAATATCCACTAAAACCTTGCAAATTATATGTCAACGAGTCCAGAATGACGATACAAACTCAATGTTATATCCGGAATTGGATTCCGATGAGCCGATCTCAAAATGACCTGTTGACCAGATATTGGTATCCGACTTACACCGAAATACGTGTCGGATCCAATGTCCACTAAAACCTAGCAAATTATATGTCAACGAGTCTAGAATGACGATACGAACTCAACGGTATATCCGAAATTGGATTCCGATGAGCCGGCGTCAAAAAGTCTCGTTGACCTGGACTGTGGGACCCATTTTGCACCGAAATGCGTGCCAGGGCCCATGTCCTCCAAATCTAACAAATTTTATATGAAAATATGCCAGAAGGACGCCAGGAGTCTACTTGTGGTGTCAGAAATGAAATCTGAAGTCCCGTGTTCAAAAATGGAATTTTATAAGTTAGAAATTACGAATTCGGACGGCCAACTTTGGCTTCGAATTCAACCAATCAAACAAGCTCACAATGAAACGAAACTGGAGGAGTAGTAAGAGGGTTATAACAGCTTCGCACAGGAACTGGTAGCACGCCAAATAGAGCTGCGATGGAGGAGGTACAAGCCGACGAAGTTGACTCCGCAAAACTGTCCAAAATTTATACAATTTAAACGGTCAACTTGGTGGCCGGTTTTGATGTATCAAACGATAATATTAACGGACAAAATTTGCCAGGAGTGAAGGTGGATATACCTAGATTGTGAAGAAGCAAAGAAATCGCCGATCCAACGGTCAAATTTCTCAAAAATTGTACGCGAAGTTACAGCGACGGGACGCCAAAACGGACTTGATTCCGCGCGCGTCACGGCGAAAATTCGTGCGAAATGCACGAATCGCCTATACGTCGCATCGAAGAAGGATGTGGCGCACCCAGGGGGTCACCTGAGTTTGCCTACCGCGGGGGGGCGGCCACGGCGGCGGCGGCACCTGAACGGCAGCCTGTACGCACGGCCAGTGGCCATTCCGACCGGCCATGGCAGCTCGCTGCTGTCGTAGCTGTTGTGCGCGGCTGCGCAGGTTGGCCTGGCCTGGCAGTGCGACCACGGCGGTGGCCACGCGCGACGATGGCGGCGCCCGTACGGCCACGGCAAGGTCGGCGGTGGTTGAGTGGTGGTGGTGATCGAAAATGGTGATAGTGTTAATGGAAATGAAGTGGTGGTGGTAGTTTTTGAAGATGAAGAGGAGGAGGGAAGTAGGAGGAGGTGGCGCTCGGCCTGCTGGCCAGGGTGGCCGGAGGCGAGGCTGGGCTAAGCTCGACCAGGAGGTCGAGGAATGGGGTTGTCGGGATGGGTTGCTGTGTGTGGAGTTGAAGTGTAGAAAAATAATAGTTTGTGTGTGTTAGGAAAACAAATAGGAAGAGAGAGAGTGTGGCTATCCCTAAAAGTTAGGGCCGGCCATGTGGCTGCTAAAGGGATGGGGGATTTTTGTATTGGCTGCTAGGGAGGAGATTGATGGTTGGGATTAAATGAGAGAATCCAATGGCTAGGATTTAAATGTAGGATTAGATATTTCCTAGGGATTTTTAATAAAAAGGAATTTTCCATCGGATATAAAATTAGGTAGAAAGGGTATTTAATATTATTTTTGGGCAAGGAATGTGAGGGCGTCATGAGAGAGGGTAATATGAAGTTTGGACTGGGTTCGGTCGAGCCGGGTCGGATCAAAGTCTGACAAGGTGCAATAATCGAATTAAATAGGTGTTTATGATCATGGGTAAATAAGTAGCACGTGGGAATTCCAATAAATGGGACACAAGTATCATGCGGGTAGTAGGCTCAATGTGGGCCATGTCCATATTTGGCTGACTGGTTTTGGTCGACACGGTACCCATAATTCAAGTCGGAAAATAAATGTGACACCGTGGGGTGAAATAAAATCGGGTCACGTGTCAAGAAAGTTGTGTAAAGCAAACGGAGCACAAAATGGTGTGTCTGAGTGGGACACGAAGGTCATGGGTGAAGAGCGTCTCGAGTAGATTATGCATGATGAGTTGGTTTCAAGAAAATGACTGGTCTAGTGCTCCCGAATCAAAAGTCACGGTAACATGCATACGATGATCAAGGAAAAGAGTGGGAAAATTAATTAATGATCAAATTGTCTAAATCGACCCGAAGTTATGCGAAGCAAAAAGAGTACAAGGGAACAAGTTTGGGTGGGATACTATAAACCATCATGAAGGTAATCCTGTACACTACAAAACTCGTGAAGAAGGTTTCCTGAGATGAACATCCCTGACACTCCAAATATCAAGGGCATGGAAAAGTACACTTAAAGATAAATAACAGAATAAATTATTTATCGAAACTAATTCAATCAGAAAAATTAGAAAAAAATTCAACCCGAAATTCAGTGTGCTCACATCCAACCCACCTTATAAAAATTTCGTCCTCGAAATTAAAATGTTCATACCCCTTCTAGGTCAAACCCCCACAAGCAAGTCCCAGAACTTAAATAAAACATTCGGTTAAAAAGACGACATACAGGGTCATGGCATACGGTGGTAGTGAAAGTCTCATCTAGGTATACTAGTCATGCTAGACCAAAACGGTCATAGGGTATCAAAATACACAAGCAATCTAGGATGCTAAACTAGAAAAGATACAGAAATAACAAATCATCAAAACTGTAAGGCAATCTACCATCCTATATGAAAACTGGTACTTATCAAACAAAAAAATAAAGATAACCACCAATTATCTATTAAGGGATACTATTCAAGAAAATTAAATCAAAAGTTAAAGAATGAAAGTCAATTGCATGGAATCCAATCACAATATATATATATATATAGAGAGTGTGTTAGAGAGGAAAAAGCTAGCATTATGTAAATGTTATGTGGTTCATGTGTGTATGGGTGTACGTGGACATGTTCATATGGTTAGATAGTAGGCATATGTGTATGTGAAATATACATGAAAGCGTATATGAGAAATTGGGTTTCAAAACAATAGCTATCAAGTTACACTATTCATGGCATATTGGTTAAACAATTTACAATACACAACCTATTACTCATAACATGCATGGCTAACCATATATAAATATATATATATATATTTTATATATATATATATGTATATATATATATATATATATATATATATATATATATATATATATATATATATGTATATATATATATATATATGTATATATATATATATAAAGAGGTAGAGATTTAGTTATGTATCTATATACATTATAACATGTATGCATAAACTCTATATATATATCTATATAGATATATAAACATAACATTGAGAGGAAGGGTTAGGTTTACATGGCAGTATATACTAAGTTAGGGTGTTTGTGTTCTTGTACAGGGTTATAGCTTTAATATTAAAAGGTTAGACCCAGTTTTAGTTCAGCATTTACATACAAAATCTGAAAATAAGCTAACATTTAAACCAGTGCAATATTAACATAATACAGTTTCAGATTTTAGGGGTTTGAAACATCAAAACCAACTTAACGCTCCCAAAACATCCTAACATGATTGGAGATGAAACCCTAACATATTATCCCTACATACAACAATGTATACAGCTCTAAATATTACATATTAAATCTGAAATTGAACTAAACATTTGCAATCAATAAAAAATGTTAACATGTATTCAGTTTTAGGATTTTGGAGAAATTCGAACATCAATGTTTATCACAACCTAACATGTAAGAATGTGAAACCTAAATTTATATCCCTATATACCACAATGTATACAGCTCAAAATGTTACATTTAAAAATAGTAAATTGAACTAACATTTAAAATGCAGTATTAAGGGTTAATATGCACACAGTTTCAGATTTTACAAACTCAAACACAAAACTCAACCAATTTATGTAAGAATTGAAACCCTGTATATAACATACATGTGCAGTGATGTAAACAAAACTAATAACATGAAATTTATATTTGAATTACAAATTTTAACTGGAAAAGCAGAGAACCAGTCTCTGATACTGTACTGTATCAGAAATATTAGGGTTTTAAAAATTTAAACATCAACAACATATTAATATGTATTTAGATAGGTTGGTAATCAAAGCGTAGAATGCATACGTGTCAGGCAAGTGTATGTGTCCACTATATCTATATTCTCATGTCCTAATATAAAATCAAATTCTATATCAAGACCAACATTTAGATTCCTACCAAGATTGCAAAGTAGGTGATTGATGTAATCAAGACAGTTTTATTATTATTATCATTATTTAATACAAGAATAATAGCAAGAAGGAAATAACAATAAAATCTGTTCTCCTTATTTGTTTAAAGAAGGAACCATTTTAAAACCAGAGCTATAATATCAAATCCAAGATAAGGTCTAGCAAAATCGTCGATTCATTATATTAAGAAAAAATTATAGTAAGAAGTTACACAAAGGTTTATAATACAGCTAAAGCTACTCCTAAGTTAAATAATGAGAAGCAAAACAAAACAAAATAAATAATAAATCCTTTTTTTAGAAGGACTGAAACAAAAGTAGAGAAAACATGTTCAAAAGCATTTAAGGTCAATCTGATAATCATATGCGTCTATCCAAAATCATGGTACTCTAAATCCTCGTCATACTAGTAAGCAAGGCTACGATAATCACAGAGTCCTCGACTAAGGCACATACCTCTTGAATCATGGTATTTAAAATTTTTGTGATGCCGCTAGCTTGGCTACGAAAACCTTAAATTCCCACACCCGGGAAATATATCCAAAATCAGACTATATGTCCTGACCATGCTGGCTAATGTGACTATAGAAGACTAGATTCTATAACTTAGATGACCTAGCCCATATAATTTCATCTTGACAAAAATTAAATTAAATCAACAATGGATACCCAAAAATCCAATTTATCAACGAACATCAAGATTCAAAAATGAACAAAAATCCATCAATTCATATAAATACAAACTCGGATGCAACAGCTAACATCAAGATTCAAAACTCAACAATCATCTTGAAAATCAATAAATGCAAACTCAAATTCAACAATAATCCATCAAAATCAAGTTCAACAATAGAAAGTGAAGATAAATAAAATCAAGGGAAGAAGAGTTTTCAAATTAAAGTTAAAATAAGATTCTCAAAGGTCGTCCCAGGAATCTCTCAAGGGATCCTAACTGTGATTGAGTACCTTCAAAAAAAATATCCTAATCCTACTGCAGGCTGTAGTGATACTCTAGTTCGAATACCACTACACTAACTCGACCTACATGGGCCACCACTAAAAACGTGTCACGACCCGTACCCTAGAGTAAGGGCATGAGACGTGGATACGTCTAGCCTATGCCGCAGTATCGGCGGTAGAACGCTGTCCTAGGTCAAACATCTAAAAATATAAAGTTACCTGTACAGTATATACTCTCCGAATGGAGGTGACATAGCAAATACAGTCTCAATCACATCTAAGGTAGAGCATAATGGAAGATAGATAAAACATGAAATCTACAAAGAGATACAGCAGATAGAAGTCTAAGTGTCTAAGATACACAACCCAGAAATATCTCAAATCTCAAATACAGTAATCCATAAATACAACTCAAGACAACTAAAAATAAGCTATAAGCAAAACCCTAGCTATCTATACAACCTCTACTGTATCTCCTCTAGGCTAGTAGGCAACCTCCAGGCTATCTGTAAAATTTATCAACAGGTGCAGTCAGGACAGGAGCGAGCACAGTACATCTCAATAAATCATAGCAGGTTAGAAAATATAATCATGCAGTAAAGTAAGATACAAGATCTGAAAGAAATACAGTATGTAAACAGAGAGAGAACTGTAATAGAAATATCTACTATAAATAGAGAACTAACGGTGGCTAGTGAGTCAGAGTATAATATAGACATATAAATAGCATATAAGATTCTGATACTACACTACGGAAGAGATTATGATGCTACACTACTTGGATAGTATTCACATGTCTACTTCTACTCTTCCGTACCCCCAATCAATACACAAGGATCCAGCCATGTTATTATGATTCCATGCAATGGCCCACAAGGGGTGATACATGGTATGCCCATAAATGGGTGATTCTAGGAATGCCCATAAAAGGGAGATTCAAGGAGACTCTGTGATCATGAGAGTACATGTCACAAGTAATCAATGAACCATGAAGCATAGTAATACATAATGTAAGTGAAATACACAGAACATGTAGTATCCGATGCTCCCTGAGGGGATAACATCTCAAGAAAAGGATCCATATAGTACTAATCCGTGTGACCAACGTGACAGTATCAAGTAAAGTAATTTAAAGCAGGAAAATAATTCTAAACAGGATATGAAATAATCAGAGAATGTACTCGCCTGATAACCTGAACAGCTGATAGGTATAGGGGTCCAACTGAAGCCACAGAGTCCTATTTAAAGCAACACAGGTTACAAGGTGTTTAAGTAGTAATAAATGAATTCTACGAGCAATCTATATTATTCTAGGCTCTTCTAAGTCAAGTCAACTCTAGGTCAACTCCGGTCAACAATCTAGTCAAACTAGGTCAAGTGTTGACTTACAGTTGACTTTTGGTCAACTGGTCAACTCTGGTCAAACATGATCAATTCTAGTCTAATTATTGAAGATATAAAGTGTACTTCGTTATTCGTACGTCAAAACTTACGACACGCAAATCGAGATAAGATGATTAACGATAAAGTTAATAATCTTATTATAGTGATCCACGTGTCCCTCTTGTCAATTTCAGCGATGTGAGATCGCTGGAATTGACCGATCTCAGTTTCGTTGTACTAATCTCGAAATACGAATATTATAAGAATTAATTATTAATTAAAAGGTGATACATAGACAAACTGTCTACAACATTGTCGAATGACAAAATAAACATTGCCAACGTGTCCAGAATGGTCAAATTAGCTAGGATAGCCTACCCATCGGTCCAACTGGACACAAGGGCAAAAAGGTAATTTTGGGTCAAAAATGGTATCCGTGTCGGAGCCGTTATGCACCAAAAAATGTGCAAGAAAACAAGTCTATAAAATATAAAAAATTATATGTCCACAAAACAAGAATGACGATACGAACCCAACGGTATATCCAGAATTGGATTCCGTTGACCCGATCTCAATTTGGTCCGTTGACCAGAATATTAGAATTTTGGTTTGCACGAAAGTGCGTGCCGGAGCCAATGTTCTCAAAACTCAGCAAACTACATGTCAACGAGTCCAGAATGATGATACGAACTCAACGGTTTATCCGGAATTGGATTTCGATGAGCCGATCTCAAAATGACCTATTGACCCGGATATTGGTATCCAACTTGTACCGAAATGCGTGCCGAATCCAATGTCCACTAAAACCTAGAAAATTATATGTCAACGAGTCCAGAATGACGATACGAACTCAACGGTATATCCGAAATTGGATTTCGATGAGCCGATCTCAAAATGACCTGTTGACCCGGATATTAGTATCCGACTTGCACCGAAATGTGTGCCGGATCCAATGTCCATTAAAACCTAGCAAATTATATGTCAACGAGTCCAAAATAATGATACGAACTCAACGGTATATCCGGAATTGGATTCCGATGAGCCGGCACCAAAAAGTCCCGTTGACCCGGACTGTAGGATCCACTTTGTACCGAAATGCGTGTCAGGGCCCATATCCTCTAAATCTAACAAATTTTATATGAAAACATGCCAGAACGATGTCACGAGTCTACTGGTAGTGTCAGAAATGAAATCTGGAGTCCCGTGTTCAAAAATGGAATTTTACAAGTTGGAAATTATAAATTCTGACGGCCAACTTTGGCGTCGAATTCAACCAGTCAAACAAGCCCACAATGAAACAAAACTGGAGGGGTAGTAAGAGGGTTATACCAGCTTCACATAGGAACTGGTAGCACGCCAAATGGAGCTGCTGTGGAGGAGGTACAAGCCGACAAAGTTGACTCCGCAAAACTGTCCAAAATTTATACAATTTAAACGGTCAACTTGGTGGCCGGTTTTGATGTATCAAACGATAAAATTAACGGACAAAAATTGACAAGAGTGAAGGTGGATATGCCTAGATTGTGACGGAGCAAAGAAATCGCCGATCTAACTGTCGAATTTCTCGGAAATAGCGCACAAAGTTGCTACGACGGGATGCCAAAACGGACTTGATTTCGCGTGCGTCACGGCGTAAATTCGTGCAAAATGCACGAATCGCCTATACGTCGCACCGGAGAAGGAGGTGGCACACCTAGGGGGGTCGAATGAGTTTGCCCACCGCGTGGGGCCGACCACGACGGTGGCGGCGCTTGAACGGCGGCCTGCACGCGCGGCCAGTAGCCGTTACGGCCGGCCATGGCAGTTCGCTGCTGACGTAGCTGCTGTACGTGGCTGCGTGGGCTGGCTTGGCCCGACAATGCGACCACGGTGGTGGCCATGCGCAGTGAGGGCGGCGCCCGTGCGGCCACGGTAAGGTTGGCGGTGGTTGAGTGGTGGTGGTGATCGAAAATGGTGATAGCGTTAATAGAAATGAAGTGGTGGTGGTAGTTTTTGAAGATGAAGAGGAGGAGGGAAGTAGGAGGAGGTGGCGCTCGGCCTGCTGGCCAGGGTGGCCGGCGGCGAGGCTGGGCTGAGCTCGGCCAGGAGGTCGGGGGATGGGGCTGTCGGGATGGGTTGCTGTGTGTGGAGTTGAAGTGTGGAAAAATAATAGTTTGTGTGTTAGGAAAAAAATAGGAAGAGAGAGAGTGTGGCCATCCCTAAAAGTTAGGGCCGACCATGTGGCTGCTAAAGGGATAGGGGATTTTTGTGTTGGCTGCTAGGGAGGAGATTGATGGTTGGGATTAAATGAGAGAATCCAATGGCTATGATTTAAATATAGGATTAGATATTTCCTAGGGATTTTTAATAAAAAAGAATTTTCCATCGAATATAAAAATAGGTAGAAAGGGTATTTAATATTATTTTTGGGCAAGGAAAGTGAGGGCGTCATGAGAGAGGGTAATATGAACTTTGGACTGGGTTCGGTCGAGCCGGATCGGATAAAAATCTGACATGGTACAATAATCGAATTAAATAGGTATTTATGATCATGGGTAAATAAGTAGCACGTGGGGATTCCAATAAATGGGACACAAGTATCATACGGGGAGTAGGCTCAATGTGGACCATGTCCATATTTGGTTGACAGGTTTTGGTCGACAGGGTACCCACAATTCAAGTCAAAAAATAAATGTGACACCGTGGGGTAAAATAAAATCGGGTCACGGGTCAGGAAAGTTGTGTGAAGCAAACAGAGCATAAAATGGTGTGCCTGAGTGGGACACGAAGGTCATGGATGAAGAGCGTCTCGAGTAGATCATGCATGATGAGTTGGTTTCAAGAAAATGACAGGTCTAGTGCTCCCAAATCAAAAGTCACGGTAACGTGCATACGATGATCAAGGAAAAGAGTGGGAAAATTAAATAATGATCAAATGGTCTAAATCGACCCGAAGTTGTACGAAGCAAAAAGAGTACAAGGGAACAAGTTTGGGTGGGACACTATGTACCATCATGAATGTAATCCTGTCCACTACAAAACTCGTGAAGAAGGTTTCCAGAGATGAACATCACTAACACTCCAAATATCAAGGGCATGGAAAAGTACACTTAAAGATAAATAACATATAAAATTATTTATCGAAACTAATTCAATCAGAAAAATTTGAAAAAAATCAACCCAAAATTCAGGATGCTCACACATATATGTAATAAAAATAAGTATAAGTATGCAACTTAATGATATGTGAATGGATATAATGCCTGAACTGAAGTATGCATGTATATGGGATATGAATGAATGATATATATATATATATATATATATTAATATATATATATATATATATATATATATATATGTTAAGGTAATATAATGTATGTATTCACATATATTTTGAGTTAAAAATATGAGTTTGTATGCATATATTATATGTATGCATGTATGCAGGAAAGAATGTAATATAATGTAGAGTATACATATATGAATATAATGTATGCAAGTATATAATATATTCAAATATGTATGTATGCATCTATGTATGTATGTATAGGTGCATGAATAAATACAAGTATGCATATATGATATGTATGTAGGCATGTATGCAATGTATGTATGTATACATGATATGTATGTATGCATGTATACAATATAAGTTTATATGTATGCATTTCTATAAACTGAGTTAACCTATAATCTTTTACACACATGCATTCATACACCCTTTGACACCATGTATTCTATGTCACATACACCTACCTATCACTAAATCTGAGAACATTAACACATCCTTTCACACACATGCCAAATACACACACACATACACACACTTACTCTTTTACCTCTCCTTCTATATATATATATATATATGTATGTGCCTATATATATAGCTTTCCTATATATATCTATGTATATGAATATGTGAATGTGAATAATATGTATACATTATATGACTAAGTATGTGTGCCTTATTAGCTTATGGTTTAGTTTTGTGCTTGGTTTAGCAAGTGACTTAGGCTATGAGTTAGTAGCTATCTTGGATACTTGATTTGTATAGACTTAGTTCGTTTAGACCTAGAATTGACTAACCTAGACTAGTTGACCATTGTTGACCCAACCCTAGCTAGTTGACTACAGTTGACTAGAGTTGACCTAGTTTGACTTTATAGTTGACCATAGTTGACCAAGAGTTGACTTTGACCTAGATTGACTTAGACTTATGTAGATTGCATTATAATTTCAATTACCATATAAGTTGAACTCTTTATAACCTGTATTGCTCTAACTAGGACTCTGTGACTCCAATTGGCTATCTTTTCTTATCAACTGTTCAGGGTATCAGGCGAGTACATTCTCTGACCGTTTCATACTTGATAGGATTTACATTTACGCTCTAAATTACTTTACTTGATGTTGTCACATTGTTAACACGGATTGGTACTATATGGATCCCTTCATGAGATGTTATCCCCGTCGGGAGCATCGGATACTTCATGTCATATGCGTTTCACATTCATCATGTATTCCTGAGCTTTCAACATTCATGTGCACTCTCGTGATTCATGTACACTCATATTCACTGAGCCCCCATATTTACATTCATGTGCACCCATTTATGGACCCCATGTGATATTATGTACAATAACATAACTTGAACGGATCCTTGTATATTGATTAGGGGTGGGGGAGTAGAAATGGTCATGTGAATATTTCCAAAGTAGTGTAGCCATGTACAAATTCTTTTGTTTATTATCAAACCGTTCATATGTCTATCTTATACTCTAAATGACTAGTTCACTGTTAGTTCTTAACTTATAGTAGATATTTTCATTACAGTCATCTCTTTATTTCATGTCCTTTCTTTCAGCGATTCATGTATCTTACTCCATTGCATGCTTTATACTCCTGTCATGATATGAACTGCGTAAGATATACTATGCTCGCCCCCGTCCTGACTGGACATGTTGATAAATTTTATAAATAACTTGTAGGTTACATGCTAGCCTAAACGAGACACAGTAGAGGTTGGAGTAGATGGCTAAAGTTTTTCTTATTTTATTTCTAGTTGTCTTGAGTTATATTTATTTTATGCTTGTTTGAGTTGGTGTTGATAACACCGAGATTTATTTATCTCTGTTGTACTTCTCTTATGGATTCATAGTTATCTTATCGTGCTACTTCTAGTTTTGGTGATTGAGTTGTATCCTGCTGTGATTGTCCTCCGTACGGAGAGTATATCTTATTGTATTTAGTTTTAGTTGTGACCTAGAACAGCATTCTACCGTCGACACTATGGCGTAGGCTGGACGTACCCACTTCTCGTGCCCTACCCTGGGTGCGGATCGTGACACGTTTTTAGTGGTGGCCCATGCAGGTCGAGATTCGCATTTATGCGAAGTCGTAGTAGTGCGACGATTAGTTGTACTACTGCGCACCTGCGATTAGAGATAAGGAATAGGTGTTAGAATGAGAGGATACTCAATCACTGTTAGAATTTCTTGAGAGATTCCTAGGACGACCCTTGAGAATCTTATTTTAACTTCAATTTGAAATATCTTTTTACTTTGATTTGATTCACCCTTACTTTCTGTTATTGAATTTGATTTCTGATGGATTATTGTTGAATTTTGAATCTTGATGATAGTTGTTGAATTTGAGTTTGTATTTGTATATATATACATCTTTTTGGAATTAAGGTATAACCTGATAACATACTTGATAAGGACAGTGAGAAAGATAAAAGTCTACTTTATTTATGGAGTTTAAAATTTTTTGCAGTCATATTTGCTAGCATAACAAGAACGTAGAGCCTGATTTAGATATACTTATCCTAGTTGTGAAATCTAGATTTTCTTGCAGACATACCGGGTGGCACGGTAAGAATTGTAGATAACATGACTATAGGGTGTATACCTTCATTATGGACTCTATTGTTTATTGCAGCTATGCTTACTGGCATGGCAAAATTTTGACAACATGATTTCAGAAAGACGTGTATGGTATTAGATTTTATCTTAAATGGGTTCATTTCTTTTTAATAGTTGATGAAGAATAAATTTTATCATTATTTCTTTCTCGCCAATATTTCTTGTATTACCATTTTTTAAAAAATAAAAAATAAAGCTGTCCAGATTACATCAATCACTTGTCTCGTATCTAATTATGTCAGCTATACTTTGAAACCCTTGAATCTCCATATCTTTTCACCTTCGAAAGGTCAAAGAAGTAACGTAAATCATCTAACTCAGAAAAGACTTGATTTGTTATCTTGTGATAATCTTGCTAGGGGTATAATATGATGGACCTTGATATAGGTTTGGGATAGAGATGTGACTAAATTTAAGGATGAAATCAAGAGAGCTATATTATCAATTTAGGAAAAATCATACTTAGAGAAATCTTTTGGGTATGAATAATTCATAGATGTATTTCATAACTGATGGGGATATTCGAAGTCAACTTAGTTTCGAAAACTTAGATAAATTTTGGTTATTGATTCTTGAGACATTACACTTTAAGGCTATGATGTTAAATTTAGGAATTTAGTAATAGAGAAGATATTTTAACTATATGCAATGATGATACGAAATTGAATAAGATATTGTAAGAAATGGCTAGAAACAGAAATAACGCAAGGATTTTGAGTTATATAAAATATAGAGATTTTGTGAAAATTTTAAATTTTAGGAGAATAATATTGAAGGTGTACGTTGAAGGAAATATGAAGGTTGAATTTATAATAAAGAATAAGTTTTGTAAGACCTAGTGGGTTTAGAATTAAATAATACAAGGAGGGTAAATTGAATAAGTTCAAGGATTACATAAAACTTGATTTAGAGGCTACGGATCCAATTTAGGACAAGGTGGAAGAATTTTGATTTATGATGATTAAGTGGTCAGGTTTGATTCCTAGTAAGAAGGGTATGCTTCATGAATAATGTTTCGGAACTTAGAAATTTAGCCTATTGTGATTATGGCAAGGTCAAATCTTTATGACGGAAGGATATAATTTTGATGGTAGTCATATAAAGGTTAATTTTTATATTGGGACTTATGAGATGAAAATATGATTAAAAAATGATAAACTTGATAGTATCAGAGAGAGATTATTAACTTGACTTTCCTATGAAATCTTTTCTCTTGTTTTCCCTTTAAAAGAAGAAATTTGACTTATTCCATATCTTTGAATCACCCTTTAAAAGTTTTTAATATCATTGAATCCTAGCTCCCTTAATCACGACCAATCGACTTTGATTATCTTTTCTTATCATATTAATATCTTGGGTCATACTCAATTGAGTTAAATTTAATTGTGACCTGAATCTCCATCCTTGTATGCTCGTGCTCAGACTTCGATGACATTGTCCTCTATATTGCCCAATTCTTGATTACCTAGAATTGATCAACTTAGATCGTATCGAGACTAAATTTTCTTAATATATATTGTGATTGGATTTCAATGCTATTGACTTTCGTTGTTTAAACTTTTGATTTTGATTTTTCTTTGAATAGTACCCCTTTATAGATAATTACTAGTTATCTTTATTTTATTTTTGATAATTACCAGTTTTCATATAGGATGGTAGACTGCCTTACAGCCTTGATGATTTGTTGTTTCTGTAACTTTTCCAGTTTAGCACCCCAGATTGCTTGTATGTTTTGATACCATATGACCGTTTTGGTTTAGCATGACTAGTATACCTAGATGAGACTTTCCACTGCCACCGCATGCCATGACCCTGGATGTAAAACCCGTAAATTTTTACTATATTTTTATCGATTTTGGTACTGATTTAAAAATTTTGTAATATACGTCGCGTAGTCGTATTATACGTCGCGCACGACCTTTTATTTCTTTTTTGAATTTGCTCGACGAGTGCGAATATGTGCGAGCGTACATATTTTAGAAAAACAATTTTTCTATTTTATTACACTTTTAAAATATTATATAGAATTATTATTCTTGCTATAAAAAGTCTATTGTTTTTAGCAGTTATTAATAATAAATAATATTCTTCGTGCAAAAATATTTATTTCATAATATTTTAATAGTTTATTTTTAAATAATAATATATTTTCGAAATTATTATAATAGCATTTTTGGAAAACATATTTTGAAAATATTTTGGCAATTTAAATCTTGATTCAATTTTTGGAATTATTTAAATAGATTAGATATTTGGAATTTGAATTTTCTCAATTGATTTAAGCCAAAAGAATTTAAATTAGATTTAAATTCGAATTTGATTGGGATTTGGATTATTGAATTAAATTAAATTATATATTGAATTATCTATTTTGGGTTTAAACAAATGCTAAACTTTATCTAATTGGGAATTCCCACATCCTATATATAGGCAGGTACTCGTCCATGTATTTCTATTCTCCAAATTCTTCATAAAATCAACCGTGAGTGAATCGTGTCCTTGTCCATCTTTTTCTTCCACTATTTTTTTTATTACAAATACATACTCCTCGACGTGCCGACAGCCCCGACACGATACGTCACAAATCCTAAACCTAGTTACTACTCCACCATGTCCCGTCCAGCCACGCGTATCACCATAAACCATCCAACCCAGCCTCTGCCATTGCTGTCCGACTCCAACACCCCGACCCCCACAACAACCAGCCAACACCACCACCTTCACCGTCATCACCGACCAACCCAACCGCCACCGCGGCCATTGCTGCAGCAGCCCACGCCTGCCACTCGACCACACATAAACATCGTCACAGAACCCTACACCGCTATCAAAACCCTGGCCACCCGAACAACCACCGCCACCATCACCCAACCACCATCATCATCACCGCCACCGCGGCCACCGGCCGGAGGCCGGCCGTTCCCCAAAACCACCAGAAAATAAAAAACCCACAAAATAGAAACACACACAACCTCACCTGATCTTCGTCGGCCGGAGCTGCCGTGCTCCTTCCGTCAGCCTTGAGCTCCTCCGCGACCGCCGCTGCCATCCCGAATCCCAGCGACGAAAACCCCCCGCCTAGCCGTTGAACCCGCCGACCGTCGGCGAGCTCCCCGATCATCAGCCGCGGGTTCGCCGCCGAGCCCCCGAGCCACGGGCGCGCCCCTCCGCGCGCTGAGACCCAGCGCCGCCTCCGCCCAAAGCTCCGCCGCTCACAACCTTTCTCCGCCGGACCACTGACCCATCGCCGCCCTGGCGATTCGCCACCGCCGCGGCCTCGCCGCCCCTCACCGAACCCTCTCCGCCTTCCTTCTCCCCATCCTCCACTCGCAGCCGCCTTCCCTCCACCGTCCGCCGCTTCTTCCTCCTCTTCTGCCGTCCGCCCCACCGCGTCCGCCGCGGGCCGAGCCAAGCTCACGACCGCCGTAGCCGTAAGCACCCTCTCTTCCACTCTCCACCGCATCCGCCGTTCCCTTCACTCCATGGCCGGAGCCCCGCCGGATCGCTGCGTCTCCCCGATTTTTTCCCCTCTCTCTCTAATCTTTTTTTATTTTCCTTATTTTTTTACTGAAGCATGGTTCGAGAAGAACCAGTGTGTTGATGCTTTTTATTATTTTATTTAATTATTTCTTTTCTTTTCTTTTCTTTTTAATCAGTATTATTATTATTGTTATTATTATAGTTATTATTATCATTATCATTTCATTATTATTATTATTATTATTATTATTATTATTATTTTCATTATTGTTATTATTAATATTTTATTTTTTATAAGTACAAATTCTATTGTATGGTTATAATTGCTATATTACTATTAATATTATTTTCATATTAGTTAAGAATATTTGTTTGGCTTACTTCTATTAGTTTTGTTAATCATTATTAATATACATCGATATATTTTTTGAACTATATTAGCGTATTATTTTTGATGATTCTAATATTTTCTACCCAGTTGAATTATAGCTTAAATATAAGAAAAGAGTTTTTATGACTTTTAGATATTTATGTAGAATATTTTGAATAAAAGAAAACATATAATTTTTTTTTTGCCTAAATCGGTTTTCCAAATTTTTGTGTGTTTATCAAATATTATTTTTACTAATAAAAATATAGCTCCTATCTAATATTTAATTTTTGACGAACTTTGTATTTTTATCCAAAAATGATTTTCTTGACTGTGAGTATTTTCTTATACTTATTTTGACTTATGAAAACTAGTTTTAGGAATTATAAATATTTTCTAAAACTCGTATATATAAATATTTATTTTCCTTAATTTTTTCCTGTCCGTATCCAAGTCCTATTGTTCCTATTCCTTCGTCCATTTCGAGACTACCTTATGTCCACTCTAACTAAACTAACCCATCTGGACCCAATGACACGATCCGTACCACCATCCGAGGTCCCCTTGTGTAGTTGTTGTAGTTGTTAGACCAAAATTGCAGATCGTGCCACCTTGATCATCGCAGCACACCAGGCGTCCTACCAGGCAAGTCACCTTGCCATTCGCTGTTTAATTATTTTAGCTCATATTTCATGCATTACTTATTTTCTTTATGCAAAATAAACTGTGATACATGGCATAACTGTTAGAACTTACTGTTTATTTATATTTCCTGCTGTGTATTATTTTTCTTACAAATTAAACCTAGATTTAAGGGACCACCTTGTGTGTTGCATTCATTGGCCTTGACACATTGTAACACGAAGTTGTGTGTCGCATGTAGGACACGAAAGTGCGTGATTGGCTGGCCACCAGTACGTACAAGCCGTGCGATAGGAATAACCGCTAATAGAGATTGCATGCTAGTTTGACTTAGCGGTTATAGTGGTTTGTGTTGTGGATACAACACAGTAGGCATTGGGCGGAAAGGACTATTCCTTAGCGTATGGGCTTCGATGCACTTTTTCTTGTGATCCGAACTCTCCGCTGGAGATACGGGGTTGATGACCCATGATTACTGATGGCGACTGACGATTCTGCGAAACGTTATGCTCTTACTGATGGGGCCTCTGGTGCCCAAGGGGGGACTATGCCGATCCTATTCAGTCAGGGCCCATGCGTAGGAAGGATTGTTCTTAACTACATTTCAAATAGAACGGTTAGGCTACCTTATCCGTTAGGTATGAGTACTTTTGGTTTAGGTACTTGTATCTGACCGTGGCTTGGAACAATAACTTGTCGCGGATTAGTTCATCACATCTTGTCCTTATTTTGTTGTAGGAGTGACTTACTACTTCGATGAGAAGGTATTGAACCTTGTTGGGGTCCGGATACCATATTGGATTAATAGCATGGAAAGATACGTCACCGTGAATTAGTTTACCATCTCATGTCCTTGTTTGGTTGGGGGGAGGGTACGCTCGTTCAGTAGGTGCGTATTGGACCATGTTATAAATTCGATTGACTTATTTATTTGAGCAATATTTATTCAGTTTATATGGCATGATATTATGTGTCTTGTTATGTCCCTCTGAGGACCTGGTTATCTCTCCAGGTGTGTGTTATTGTCTTTCGCAGGTGCTCTAGCTCTAGCCGTGCTCATCGCTATTTCTTCGAGGATGATTGCATTTGGATCGTCTTCGCTTCGCCCGCCAAAAATCATTACTCTTCTCATGTATTTCTCCTCTACTTATTGGCAGTGGATTTGTCTCCGCCCAACATATTGTATCAAGACAAATTCATAGTTGATTATATGATATCTTTTATTCTTGTGGATGAGATTAGTTATGGTTCTACTGTATTTTACAGCTTATGTATTTATACGAGGCTTCCATATATTGGAGTATACTTCGTATGAATATAGCTGGCATGTCTACGTTCCTAGTCCTACGTATTTTGGGACTGGGGCATTACATGTTTTTGTGGAGGCCCATGCAGGTCAAGATAAATTATTTGGTTACCTTACCGTACCAAGCAAGCCTGCGTTTAGGATTAGAAGTCTAGGCTCTCATCCACATACTTGACCACTTTCCTTGATTTTATCTACCGTTTGACTCATCAATTGCATCTTGCTTGCTTCCTTCCATCCCTATTCTCATCTTCCCTTCGTGCTTGCTAGAGATTGACCCTACTAGTTAGTTGTCCCAAAATACTATTAGTTTAATTTTTTAAGTTGGATAGAATACCTTATGAACTAGCAACCCCTTTGACCTAGTGACTTATATAGCAAGCTTATTTAGATCCTAGAATCTAGAGGACCTAACCCGTCTAGCCAACCAAGGACTTGGACAAGAAGACTATAGGACGACTGTATGACTTAGAAACATTCTGCCTTCTTTTAATCTTAATCTCTCGTGCCTATGTATTTACCATTTTGACTAATGATGCTAATATAGCCTAGTATTTGCAAGGTAATCCTTATCGAGCTTGATCAAGATATATGCTATAGAGTGGCCACTCACTAGCCTATTGTCTAAATCAGAACCGGTGCATAATGGTCTGATCAACCAAGTGAACTTTGGTTCGCTTTATTTTATCATTCTACATGGATGGGGACATAGCTAAACTTGTCCTCTAGAGTCCCATCCACGACTGTCTTGACAATTCCTTTAAAAATTTTAGTCGTCCTTGAATCACGTACTCGTATTCGATAAGATCGTCTTTTGAACCCCTTATTGCTTTCGCCTTCACCTATTCTAGAAGGGCGAACGCGTTATACTAGGATCTCCTCTAGCCTTTCTATCGATAATGACCATTATCACTCTATGTTGCTACTCGTCCTTTCTCGGCCCTATCATGACCTTCCAATTCACTTAATATAGAAGTGAAATCTAATTCCTTCTCTAAAATCATGCCCTCAGCCTACTCGCAAGAGACCATAACTTTAAGGTCTCTAAATTATTTTATTTTATTTGAACCCATGTTATTCTTTAATGCGCGTCATCTTAAACATTTCCTTCTTGCGTTGATCCATGACTATCATCGCCTTATTGAAATCACGACTCAAATACATGTTTTCATTAAACGTCGTTCCCTTGTCTTGATTTGAATATGCTTCCTTATCGATACCCCCTTGTGTCTTCTCACCCCCTTCTAATTCTTAATTTCGAGGACGAAATTCTTTTAAGTTGGGTAGGATGTAAAACCCCTAAATTTCTACTATATTTTTATCGATTTTGGTACTGATTTAAAAATTTTGTAATATACGTCGTGTAGTCGTATTATACGTCGCGCATGACCTTTTATTTCTTTTTTGAATTTGCTCGACGAGTGCGAATATGTGCGAGCGTACATATTTTAGAAAAACAATTTTTCTATTTTATTATAATTTCAAAATATTATATAGAATTATTATTCTTGCTATAAAAAGTCTATTGTTTTTAGCAGTTATTAATAATAAATAATATTTTTCGAGCAAAAAAATTTATTTTATAATATTTTATTAGTATATTTTTAAATAATAATGTATTTTTGAAATTATTATAATAGCATTTTTGGAAAACATATTTTAAAAATATTCTGGCAATTTGAATCTTGATTCAATTTTTGGAATTATTTAAATAGATTAGATATTTGGAATTTGAATTTTCTCAATTAATTTAAGCCAAAAGAATTTAAATTAGATTTAAATTCGGATTTGATTTGTATTTGGATTATTGAATTAAATTAAATTATATATTGAATTATCTATTTTGGGTTTAAACAAATCCTAAACTTTATCTAATTGGGAATTCCCACATCCTATAAATAGGCAGGTACTCATCCATGTATTTCTATTCTCCAAATTCTCCACAAAATCAACCTTGAGTGCATTGTGTCCTTGTCCATCTTTTTCTTCCACTATTTTTTTATTACAAATACGTATTCCTCGACGTGCCGACAGCCCCGACACGATACGTCACAAATCCTAAACCTAGTTACTACTCCACCCTCCAACATGTCCCATCCAGCCACGCGTATCACCATAAACCATCCAATCCAGCCTCCGCCATTGATGTCCGACTCCAACACACCGACCCCTATGACAACCAGCCAACACCACCACCTTCACCTTCATCACCGAAAAACCCAACCGCCACCGCGGCCATTGCCGCGGTAGCCCACGCCCGCCACTCGACCACACACGAACATCGCCACAGAACCCTACACCGCCGTCAAAACCCTGGCCACCCGAACAACCACCGCCACCATCACCCAACCACCATCATCATCACCGCCACCGCGGCCACCGGTCGGAGGCCGGCCGTTCTCCAAAACCACCAGAAAATAAAAAACCCACAAAATAGAAACACGTACAACCTCACCTGATCTCCGTCGGCCGGAGCTGCCGTGCTCCCCCCGTCAGCCTTGAGCGCCTCCGCGACCGCCGCTGCCATCCCGAATCCCAGCGACGAAAACCCCCCGCCTAGCCGTTGAATACGCCAACCACCGGCGAGCTCCCCGATCATCAGCCGCGGGTTCGTCGCCGAGCCCCCGAGCCACGGGCGCGCCCCTACGCGCGCTGAGACCCAGTGCCACCTCCGTCCAAAGCTCCGCCGCTCACAGCCTCTCTCCGCTGGACAACTGACCTATCGTCGCCCTAGTGATTCGCCACCGCCGCGGCCTCGCCGCCCCTCACCGAACCCTCTCCGCCTTCCTTCTCCCCATCCTCCACTCACAGCCGCCTTTCCTCCACCGTCCGCCGCTTCTTCCTCCTCTTCCGCCGTCCGCCCCACCGCGTCCGTCGCGGGCCGAGCCAAGCTTCCGACCGCCGTAGCCGCAAGCACCCTCTCTTCCTCTCTCCACCGCATCCGCCGTTCCCTTCACTCCATAGCCGGAGCCCCACCGGATCGTCGCATCTCCCCGATTTTTTCCCCTCTCTCTCTCTAATCTTTTTTTATTTTCCATATTTTTTTACTGAAGCATGGTTCGAGAAGAACCAGTGTGTTGATGCTTTTTATTATTTTATTTAATTATTTCTTTTCTTTTCTTTTTAATTAGTATTATTATTATTGTTATTATTATAGTTATTATTATCATTATCATTTCATTATTATTATTATTATTATTATTATTATTATTGTTATTTTCATTATTGTTATTATTATTATTTTATTCTTTATAAGTACATATTCTATTGTATGGTTATAATTGCTATATTACTATTAATATTATTTTGATATTAGTTACGAATATTTGTTTGGCTTACTTCTATTAGTTTTGTTAATTATTATTAATATACATCGAGATATTTTTTGAACTATATTAGCGTATTATTTTTGATGATTCTAATATTTTCTACCCAGTTGAATTATAGCTTAAATATAAGAAAAGAGTTTTTTTGACTTTTAGATATTTATGTAGAATATTTTGAATAAAAGAAAACATAGAATTTTTTTTTGCCTAAATCGGTTTTCCAAAATTTTGTGTGTTTATCAAATATTATTTTTACTAATAGAAATATAGCTCCTATCTAATATTTAATTTTTGACGAACTTAGTATTTTTATCCAAAAATGATTTTCTTGACTGTGAGTATTTTCTTATACTTATTTTGACTTATGAAAACTAGTTTTAGGAATTATAAATATTTTCTAAAACTCGTATATATAAATATTTATTTTCTTTAATTTTCTCATGTCCGTATCCAAGTCCTATTGTTCCTATTCCTTCGTCCATTTCGAGACTACCTTATGTCCACTCTAACTAAATTAACCCTTATGGACCCAATGACACGATCCGTGCCACCATCCGAGGTCCCCTTGTGTAGTTGTTACACCAAAGTTGCAGATCGTGGCACCTTGATCATCGCAGCACACCAGGCGTCCTACCAGGCAAGACACCTTGCCATTCGCTGTTTAATTATTTTAGCTCATATTTTATGCATTATTTATTTTCTTTATGCAAAATAGACTGTGATACATGGCACAACTGTTAGAACTTACTGTTCATTTATATTTTCTGCTGGGAGGGCTATTCCTTAGCATATGGGCTTCGATGCACTTTTCCTTGTGACCTACGGGGTTGATGACCCATGATTACTGACGGCCACTGACGATTCTGCGGAACGTCATGCTCTTACTGATGGGGCCTCTGGTGCCCAAGGAGGGACTATGCCGATCCTATTCAGCCAGGGCCCATGCGTAGGAAAGATTATTCTTAACTACATTTCACATAGAACGGTTAGGCTACCTTATCCGTTAGGTACGAGTACTTTTGATTTAGGTACTTATATCTGACCGTGGCTTGGAACAATAACTTGTCGCGGATTAGTTCGTCACATCTTGTCCTTGTTTGGTTGTAGGTATGACTTACTACTTCGATGAGAAGGTATTGAACCTTGTTGGGGTCCGGATACCATATTGGATTAATAGCATGGAAAGATACGTCATCGTGAATTAGTTTACCATCTCCTGTCCTTGTTTGGTTGGGGGGATGGTACGCTCGTTCAGTAGGTGCGTATTGGACCATGTTATAAATTCGATTGACTTATTTATTTGAGCAATATTTATTCAGTTTATATGGCATGATACTATGTGTCTTGTTACGTCCCTCTGAGGACCTGGTTATCTCTCCAGGTGTGTGTTATTGTCTTTCGCATGTGCTCTAGCTCTAGCCGTGTTCATCGCTATTTCTTCGAGGATGATTGCATTTGGATCGTCTTCGCTTCGCTCGCCAAAAATTATTACTCTTCTCATGTATTTCTTCTCTACTTGTTGGCAGTGGATTTGTCTCCGCCCAACATATTGTATCAAGACAAATTCATAGTTGATTATATGATATCTTTTATTCTTGTGGATGAGATTAGTTATGGTTCTACTGTATTTTACAGCTTATGTATTTATACGAGGCTTCCATATATTGGAGTATACTTCGTATGAATACAGCTGGCATGTCTACGTTCCTAGTCATACGTATTTTGGGACTGGGGCGTTACAATGTATGCCATTCTTTTAAATTGTTTGATTTATGTAAGTTCTAATACTTTGATTGTTGGGGACGGGACTCTAGAAGAAGTACGACCATCTTAATTTTGAGGACGAAATTTTCTAAGGAGGGTAGACTTGTAACACCCACTTTTCTAAAATGAGGATAATTTTGAACTTTTGTAAAAGTTTATTATTTAATAATAGGATTTATGATTTACGGGAATTTTTAATTAATTTAATACTATTTAAAATTGGTAAATTATAATTTTGATGTGTTAGCTAGTGAACCCTAGAACTGTTGAGCCTAGAGACTAACCATGACCATGGGGACCTAACCATGTGATTAGAATGACTATTTACAACTTTTTAGGCTAATGGTATTTTGGTCATTTTTTGACTTTCGAATTATTTAGGATTTTGATTAATTGGTGAATTTTAGATTATTTTAATAATATTTAAATTGATCTTTTGTAATTTTAGTCATTTTTCATATTTTAATATTTTGGGAATTTTTATATTTTAATATTAATTTTACAGGATTTGTTTAGTCGGGTTTGAGTTTCGTTTCGTTCCGACTTGTGTTAGTGACCCGGGTAGCTTAGACTGTAGACGGGATCCTAAGATTAGTTAGTTATGGCCCACAAACCCAACTAATTAAGTTAGTGAGTTTAGACTAATCCCACTTGTTAGATTGGATAAGTTAGAGGCTTAAATTTAACCTTTTTGATCCCAAACTTGAACCTAACTTAAAATTAACCAAGAGGACTAGTTGAGACTTTATTGGGCTTTCCTCCAAGGCCCAAATAGGGTTTAATGGCAGCCACTATAGCTAGGTTAGCCTCCCTTCCTTTTATTTCATTCCATCTTGCCTCTTTTCCTTCACAAAGTGTTCTTCCCCAAATTAGATAGCTTCTCTCTTTGATTTGATCTCCAAATCCTTACATCCCTCCACCAAAACTTCCATCCAACCTTCTCATACTACCAAGGGAGGGTGCTAGCAAAGATTTGAAGCAAAGTGCAAAGAGGAGTGTCCTTTTTGGAAGATCTTCGTGTCGGAGCCGTGTCCTTGAGAGTGTCATTGGGATTCCACTCCCAATAGGTAAAATCATCGCTTTAAATAGATTTTCTATACATATTATTTAGTTTTGAATCCATAGGATCTACCCCCATGCATGTACCCTATTTAGATTCAAATTTGAGGCCATTTGGAGCTCTCTTGAGGATCATGATCACGCCGTTTGGGACTACTGTTGGAGGAAAGTCACCAAACTGAAGAGAAATCATGTTAGAAGATACGACCTTATCTTTAGCTTCGAGATTAATCATTTGGCAGTCGATAAGCTGTTGTATCTTCTTCTTCAGGATGATGCAATCCTTGGTAGAGTGATGCATGTACTGATGATAAAAATAGTACTTGGGATTGTTGAGTTAGTTCGCCTCTGCAGGACGTCATGGAGGAGGCAATGTCAGTTTATTACCCTTCGTCAATGTGTGAAAAATGGTAATGACATCGTCTTCGTCAAAGGAGAAGGACTCCTTAGGCTTGTCAAAGGCACCCTGAGAATTGGAAGCTCCCTTGGAAGTGTCGACCTTCAAGACTTCTTTCCCTTTACACCTACGGACAGGGATAATTTGAGGATGCTTGCCTTTGTCTTCAGATTTGGGTGTTTTCAACCTTAGTAATTCCAAATTAGGGACGTCATTTTTAGCAGCATCAGCGGCCCCAATAAAAGCGGGCCATATATCATACTTATGTATACCCAGACAGAACTTCACTGTAGGAAGAAAGTTATGTAGACAAGTATCCATAAGTTCTGAGTCAGGTATGCCGAAGGGCATCTTTAACGCTAGTCGCCTGAAGCGTTCGATGAAAGCAATGACAGACTCAGTCCTCCTTTGCTTGGTCTCGATGAGGGTGGACATACTAACATGCATGCCACTCTCGTAAAACCAGTTGAGGAACAACCTCTCCAAGTCTTTAAAAGAATTGATACAACCGTCAGGCAGACTACAGAACCATTCAAAAGTTACCCCCTGCAAGGTGCTAATAAATAGCTTTGACAAGAACGGATCGTCCTTGGGTAAGTGTAGAGTCTGCGTGTTGAAGTATGTGATGTGTTGACCAGGAGAAGTCATCCCGTCAAATAAATTTAGCGTCAATGGCTTGTAGTTAGGGGGACAAGTAGCATTCTCCTATTCAGGAGGATAAGGCTGAGATATCCCCACCTTCTGAAGCTCGTCTTTGTGTGAGATGGTGTCGAGACGGGCAACCAGAAAATCAATTGCATCATGTTGATTGAGCAGGTGCTAGAAAATGGCTGTTGTACGGTTGTCAGGCGTTATTTGTGAAGGACCACCTCCAGCATTTGTAAGATTTGAAGGAGGCACAACGGAATGATACTCCTTTTGTAGTGAAAGAGGGTTGTTGCTATGAGCCAGACTAGCGTGAGCCGAGACATTTTGTTGAGGTGGAGGAACAGCCCCAGCAGCTTGGACTGCCATGATACTGGTAAGCATATCAGTGATTTTGGCAAATGCTGTTTCAAGATCCTCTAGCAGTTTTTTGGTCTGATCACCGGCTTCTTCAGGTCTTTTTTCGTCCGCCATGTATGTAGATAACATGCGAGGACGAACAGAAGAAATAGTACAACTGGTGCTGATACTGTCTATCTCTGAGTTGATAAGTCCCTCATCTTCAGGTAGAGGGGGTAGATAGTCGCCGTCAGACTTGGAGAGGTCATCATCGTCTGGAAGGCTACCCCCAGTATGAAGGTCATCTGCTTCAAACTCTAAGGGAATACTACCTCCAGCTTGGGAGTCCTCGTCATCTATACGGAATCTTGTATTCGATCGAGTACCCATATAGACTCCTTCAGATGTGACAGCCCGCCAGCCATCTGTTGGCAGACTTTTTCTTCTTTTGTTCGCAAAACTGAGAGAGAAAGTTGGGTTCATGGTCCACCATCTTTGATTGGGGCTTCCATAAGGGGGACCCCAAGAAGCCATGTTGGATGAAACACACGGCGGCTTTTCATCGTCAGAGAAATGCAACCGTCGAAACACAGACCGTCTTTGAGGCACTCTCGTTGCTTTGGAGCATCAACAGTTGATGATAATACTGGTGCACGGATGTATACCATGAATTGCTGTGTCCTCCCTCGCTTTACGCTTATGATTTATCATGTCGCGTAAGTCAACAGAAGGGAGTTTTGCCTTAAAACCCATGTTACGTGCATCGCCGAGCTTTATATGTGGGTTTGTAAGAAGTGTTGGCGCATCTAGACTAAGGTCACATGCAGGGGCAACCCCCACACCTAAGTTTTGTGATGACCTTGAAGACATCCCTGTGCTATACGCATTGGGGCCTGTCTTTTTGTTGTGGGGGCATAGGCCCTGGAGTCTACCTTTGGGTGCATGCTTCTTGGCACCATGTCCAAGCTTCCTCGATGTAGGCGCATAGTATGGGTCAATTGAGCCTGGGCGCATAGCCTTGGGCGCATGGCCCTAGATGCACAATCTGTCGAAGATAGAAGCCTTCTGATCAGAGTTATGCGCCCACACACCACCTTGGGCGCATAGCTTTGGGCGCATGCTTGGTAGAGCAGTGCTGTTTTCTTCCAGCTTTGCCTCCTTCATTTGTAAGCCTCGCTGAGTTTACCCAGAGTGTCGCACACTCCGATTCTTGGCATCGTAGTATTTTCCTTCGCCAAGTCTCGAGCGTTGAACACTCTGTTGTTGGTTGCACAAGAGAGAAGTCGCTGGGCTAGTAGAGCCCGGAACGTTGTGAGCCTTCTTCATTTGTAGAGCTTTTGTGGCAGAGCCATGCGCCTATATGACAGAGTCATTCAGTTGCATATCTGCTATGACACTGGCAAGATATGCACGACGAACCTTCGAAAGCCAAGTCTTACGAGACTTATTTGGCTTCTCTGATTTTGAGGGAGTAGAGCCGTCCCTTGAGAGCATCTCTTCGAACGCCTGCTGATCGAACTTTACGATGAGCATCTTCTGAGTGCTCCCCACTTTGTTGGTATCGGATTGCATCACCACCTTCTCGTCAGATGAAAAGGTAGTCCCCAGCAGAGTCGCCATTTTTGTGGATACACACAAAAAGAAGAAGAAATGCTGTCTTTTCTTTATTGGCGTAAGGTACCACAAATCGAGTACGCCTGAGAGATCCTGTGCTGAGGATCCCCGAGTATAAAAAGAATTCTGGAGAATGGGACGATGGAGATCGAGCGGCAGTTGCTCCTTTACTCCGTTGACACTCTGATTACAAAAGTGGGAGAAAACCTAAGAAAATTGCTAACTTTCGGCTCACTGGCAAGAAGTACAGCAATTTGTCTCTTGAAAATGCTCCCCATTCTGTGTTTTGAAGAGGGATGAGACCCCTTTTTATAGTCGTTCATGAGCTGGAATGATGTTATGCGCCCACATAAAGAAATACACTGGTTTTCATGTGGGCGCATGGTCCTGCCTTGGGCGTATAGGGTGTAGGCGCATGCAGGCTGCATGATCGTGGGTTGATCGTGGTGCTGACGTGGCCGCATGCTTCGGTGCACGACTGCTCGTAGAGACTGACGTGGTCGTATGCTTCGGTGCACGTTTTGATCGTGGGTTTGACCGAGTCAGGGGCTGTTCTGGCGTGGACGCATAGCCTGAAACAGGGCTATGCACCCCCTTCTAGAGTAGCCTAGAATGGGCGCATGGACATATGACCTCACTGGAAGCTTGGGCGCATATGACCTCACTGGAAGCTTGGGCGCATATGTCTTCACTGGAAGCTTGGGCACATATGTCTTCACTGGTGGCTTGGGCGCATAAGGCATCATTGGTGACTTGGACGCATATGTCCAATCTGCTAAAATTTTTATGCTTCTACAGTGATGATGATTTTTATCAAGCGATTGTATATGTCTCCGTCGATCAATGGTAATGAAGTCTTTGGCATATCCGTGTAGTCGTCGTCTCCGGTATAAATTCTTCCCGATCTATTGATCGACTCTGTTCTCGTGTTGATCCATCCGCCAATTAGTAAGTGTTAAATTGGTATCCTTAAATTTCTTATTCTTTAGTACTATGACAAATGGTCGAGATCGCTTGCACATGCGATCGAGTCCTAGGTAAACAATCGATTGATCGGGATCGAGTTCGTCCCATGTTGTGTCACGTTCAACATGACACAGACCTGGTAAGTCTCTGTAACAAATTCTTGAATGATTTTCCTCCAAATCCTTTGAATTCTAAAATTGGTTAATTAGGAAACTCTTACGAATTCAATCATGTTTTGGTGCATATACTATGTTTGATGTAATACCCGAACCAGTCGTGTTACCAGTTCTGGATACGATAACATCAGTATCTGTAACGCCCCAGTCCCAAAATACGTAGGACCAAGTACGTAAACATGCCAGCTGCACGTATACGAAGAATACTCCAATGTATGGAATCCTCATATATGTACATAAGCTGTAAATGAAATAATCACAGGCCAGAATAACATAATCTAATCTCATCACAGCTCAACACAGAAGATAATGAAGTCCAAATAAATAAATAAGAGTATCAAAAGATAGCCGGGTGAACATACTCACTCCAAACAGCTATGAAAAATAGTCTCACAAGATCGGAGTCCAACCTCCACAAAATAGAAAGAAAAGAGATGTAAAATAATGTCTACAACTGTCTCAAATATGGAATAGACTAGAAATCAGTAGTGACTGTCTCGTCATCAATGTAAGATAGCTCCAATATCGCTCCGTACTCCTGTGGAATATCGTCTAAACCTGGAGAGATAACCAGGTCCTCAGGGGACATAGCAAGATACAAGAAAACACCATGCCATATGAACTGTGATAATATAATACGAGAGAAGGTATGCATGCAACCGGGTTCCTGACCATTCTACTGTGAATATGCAGTTGAGATACAATCCTTCGACGCATGAACCCTGGCTGAAAATAGGATCGACATAGTTCCAATAGAGGGTACCAGGGGCCTACGTCCATAACGCTCGGGAAACGTCAGAGGGCACCATGTGCAAGGGCTACGTCCATAACGCTCTGGGAAACATCAGAGGGCGCCTAGAGCCTGCGTCTCCAGAGGAGCGCACAGGTAATCATGGAAGTGTAAAGAAGCCCATACGTCAGGTATTGTTCTCCCTACCCAATGCCTAGTATCATCATCTCCATGACTGATATGAACCTCTAGTAACCGCCAAGTCTTCTAACATGCAATACTATTGGCAGTTACTCCTATCCATCGCATGCTCCATACGTATCAGTGGCCAGCCGACTACACAGAAATGTGTCCTACATGTGACTCACATCACGTGATACAACAAGTGTCAAGGCCTTATGAGATATACCAATACCTCATCATCAATGGGTGGTCACTAGGCTAAGTCAATGCAAGAGAATAAATAAAGCAAGTAAAACGACCGATAGAGTCGCTTGCACCCAAATGTGACTTGGACGCACAGTTTAAATATCACGAAATAAATGCTAAAAATAACAACTGAAAATAAGAATATAATATTCACAGAGTAGGGTGGCAAGGTATCTTGCCTGGTGGTGCCAAGTGGCAAGTCCAGAAGTAGCAAGTGTCAGTCACCAAAACTCACAAATCACAGATGACTCCAAACACTGAAACAAACATCAAAAATGATCTTGGTGAAGAAGATATACCTAGGAAACGCCTGTCCAAAAGTCAAATTCTGGATCAGGGACAAAATCGTAATTTCGGGTCAAAACGATGTCCGTCGTTGGACACGCTTTGCACCGAAATGCGTGCCAAAGTCTATGGTCTCTAAAGTCATCAAACTACATGTCTACGGTTTCAGTTTGAGGAGAGGAACTCAACTGTAGGTCCAGTTTTGGATTCCGAGGAGCCGTATACAAAATCGCCCGTTTGAGTGTGTCGCGGGCCCGCCAAAATTGGGTTCCGATTCGACCTTCTTAGAATCGAACCAAACTTGGCATGCAGGACCAGAATTTCGATCCGGACCTGTTGGCGTAAGTTTCGTTTCGATTCGACGACTGTACACGAAGTTATGGGCAAGTTTGCAAAATGCCGATACGGGGTATCTCGACGGATACGCGTTGATTTCCTCGCGCACACGCAACGAAATCGAGTCCCGTCAGTTCCCATACGTCAGTAACATCTATACGCCTTTCGATGCGTATAGTGCATGACCATGTCGCCCGGTTTGTCGGGGCGTAAGTCGTATCGGAGAAAATTTCAAAGTTTTACTATTTCAAAAACAGTTTTTCACCCAAGTTTAACACGAATTAAATTCTTGCACAGAAATCTAAATACCGATCTACCAGTCATGTTTTAGTCATGGTTAGGTTGTCTTTAAACGTGTTCAATTATTATCTGAAACATCTCGACACACAGGGCAAAATCTGGCTTCTAAGTTGTGGTTTGAAACTGATTTCAAACTCTATTTTCGATAGAGTTTTACCCGACTTTGCATCGAGTTTCTAGTCAATCCAAAGGGTTATAGCCGATTCCCTTTGAAGGGACTCAGAGAGGGTTACATTGCCTACACGTAGCATCTTTCTGATCGCAAAATGATCAAACGTGCGAAAGTAATCGAAGCCGAAAAAGAGAGGTACCTGAGTTTTTCGAAAATAGAGTATCCACTGTTAACTGTCGGCTCTGAGCGATCCCGACTTCGTCGACGGCGAGTGGGCGAACGACGGTGAGCGCGGGGTGTGGGGGAAGGGTGGCGGCCTTGGAGTTGAGAGGTTTTGATTATGAGAGGGGTTAGGGTTTTATTTAGATGAGCGGATGGAGTATATATACTGCCGCCACTCTCTTCCGAATAGGAATAGGCCAAGGCTCGGGTTTCTACTCTTAGCAGCATTGCTGCTATGCCAATACGGGGGTGTGGGGTCGGGTAATTCCCAATAGCAGCTGAGCTGCTATGTTAGGTGGGGTATCAAGGAGTGGGGGGGTCGGGTCCCACTGCAGCTGCTGCTGCAGTTGGTGGGGCTCGGCCACCACTAAAATTTTTTTTTTTAACAAACTAACAATAAATTTTATATATATATATATTTTTTTAATATATATATATATATATATATATACATAACTATATACTTATAAATAAAAATCTAAAAATCAAATAAATTATTAACACGTAACAAAATAGTTTTTAATAATTGAAAACTATATTAATAACAATTAAAAATATCTAGCACAATCATACATTTACTATATATCTATAGTTACGAATATACCAATTACCACATTAATTCCTAATGATATCGAAGAATAATTTTTAAAATACTAAAATAATTAGAAAATTTTTAGGGTTTTACATCCTACCCAACTTAAAGAAAATTTCGTCCTCGAAATTAAACTAAGGTCGGGGTATCAAATGCAATGCAAGGAAATAAAATAGCAATTAAAATACCTTCGTTTTCGAACAACTGTGGGTAGCGATTTCGAATGTCGTCCTCGCGCTCCCAAGTAGACTCCCCTGGCGAGTGATGCTTCCATGCCACGCGAACCAATGGAATAGATTGATTCCATAACACCTTCACTCGACGATCGAGGATACCTACTGGTTGCTCTTCGTACGATAAATTCGGTCCAACTGTGATCTCGGAGTGATCAAGCACATGATTGCTGTCTGCCACGTACCTCCTTAGTTGAGATACATGGAATACGTCATGTACTCCCTCTAGTGACGGTGGCCATGCCAATTTATTGGCAACCTCTCCAACACGTTCCAAGACATCGAAAGGGCCGATGTACCTTGGACTCAACTTGCTACGTCCTTCGAATCGAATCGTGCCTCTAGTGGGGGATATCTTCAAGAACACATTGTCACCCTCTTTGAACTCCAAGGGTCAACGACGATTATCTGCCCACTGCTTCTGACGATCCTGCGCTGCTCGCAGGTGGTCCTGAATCTTCTTCACTGTCTCCACTGTGCTCAAGACCAGCTCGGGTCCCAATAGCTGTCGCTCTCCTATGTTGCTCCAACAAACAGGAGACCGACACTTCCTACCATATAATGCTTCAAACAGAGCCATTTGAATGCTCGCTTGATAGCTATTATTATAGGAAAACTCAATAAGATAAAGATGGTCCTCCTACGAACCGCCAAAATTAAGCATATACGCTCTCAACATATCCTCGAGCGTCTGAATGGTACTCTCCGATTGGCCATCTGTCTGCGGATGATACGATGTACTAAACTTCAATCGAGTGCCCAAACTCTCTTGTATGCTCCTCCAAAAGTGCAAAGTAAATCTCGAGTCACGGTTCGACACAATACTAACAGGCACACCGTGTAATCTCACAATCTGCTCCATATACATCTCCGCCAAAACTTCTGTCGACGGGCCCACTCTAAAAGGTAAGAAGTGTGCTGACTTCGTAAGTCTATCAACAATCATCCACACTGCATTACGTCCTCTAGGACTCCAAAGAAAACCCGTGACGAAATCTATAGTAATGTGCTCCCACTTCCACTCGGGAATGGGTAGCGGCTGCAGTAATCTGACCGCCCTCTGGTGCTCCGCCTTCACTTGTTGACATACCAAGCACTTGGCAACAAAACGAGCTATCTCTCGTTTCATTCCATGCCACCAATAATACTATCGTAAATCACGATACATCTTGGTCCCTCCGGGATGAATAGAGTAAGTCGAACTGTGAGCCTCTGCCATCAGCTCCTGCCGTAGCTCTCCATTGGGAACATAAATGCGATCACCACATCGCAATGTCCTATCGGTGTGGATCCTCAATCCTGTCTGCTCTCCTGCTTCAGTCGTCTCCTTGAGCCGTCGAAATCTAGCGTCATTGGGCAATACTGCCTTGATGCGCTCTACTAATGATGATTGTACTTGAAGGTTGGCTAATACGCCATCTGCTTCCGGCAATACTACCTCAATACCAAGCTGCTCCAAGTCTCTAATCAACTCCTTCTGCATAGTCAAAAAGTGTGCCATGGGCTTGCGGCTTAATGCGTCTGCCACGATATTAGCCTTGCCTGGATGATAATGAAGCTCAATCTCATAATCTTTCATCAACTCCAACCAACGTCGCTGTCGCATATTCAACTCCTTCTGTGTGAACACGTACTTGAGGCTCTTATGGTCAGTGTAGATATCAACCTTCTTGTCGTACAAGTAGTGTCTCCATAGCTTCAAAGCAAAGATAACCGCTGTGAGCTCTAGATCGTGGGTCGGATAATTCTTCTCATGTACTCTCAACTGTCGTGATACATATGCCACTACACGACCATGCTGCATCAATACACATCCTAATCCTTTCTCGGATGCGTCGCTGTAGATCACAAATCCTCCTGGGCCCGATGGTAGTGTCAAGATCGGTGATGTGGTCAATCACTTTTTTAATTCATCAAAAGCGGCTTGACACTCGTCTGTCCATACAAACTCCTGATCCTTGCAAGTTAGTCGAGTTATTGGCCCAGCTATTCGAGAGAAATCTTCTACGAACCATCGGTAGTAACCCGCAAGTCCGAGGAAACTTCTCACTTCAGAAGCTGTTGTGGGAGCGGGCCATGATTTGACTGCTGTGATCTTCTCTGGGTCTACTGATATGCCATCACCTGTAACAATATGACCAAGGAATGATACCTCCTTGAGAAAGAAATCACACTTGCTAAGCTTTGCGAAGAGTCTTTCGTTCCTCAATATTCCCAAAACTATCCGTAGATGCTGCTCATGCTCCTCTTAACTCTTAGAGTAAATCAAGATATCGTCTATAAAGACTACTACAAATTTGTCCAAGTATTGGTGAAAGATTTTGTTCATTAAATTCATGAAAACTGCGGAAGCATTGGTCAAACCGAAAGGCATGACCAAGAACTCATAGTGTCCATACCTCGATCGAAAAGCCGTCTTTGCAATATCTTTCTTCCGAACCTTCAATTGGTGATAGCCCGATCGTAAGTCAATCTTGGAGAATAGTTTTGCTCCACTCAGCTGATCAAATAGATCATCTATACGCGGCAAGGGATACTTGTTCTTCACCGTCACCGCATTCAACGCTCTGTATTCAATGCACATACGCATTATCCCATCTTTCTTAGGCACAAAAAGCATGGGTGCTCCCCATTGTCATCCCCGTTTTTCGTTCTACGTATTTCCAGTATATGTATACGAAATCCTGACATGTATTTTTATTTTCCTGCCTGGCTAGCTAATTTCAGTTTAATTTTGATTAGGTTCGTCATAGCATGTAATGGTTTAACTTGGTTTATTTTAGGATGGCTCGGTTTTAATTTGTTTGGTTTGGTTTAATGTGTATTGGAACACCTTAGCCTATGCTCCACCCTCAACACACCACATCCCACCCTCATTAAAAACTCTACCAACACTCTCTCTCTTCATTACTTCCTCCATTAATTTCTTCTTCTTTTTCCTCCACCCAACTCTCCACACCCATAGGCAAGTGCAACTTGCTTCTAAAAGAGAGCCCATTTTATTGTTCTATTAGCTTCTCCTCATGTTTCTAAGACACATTAGAACTTGTCATTTTCCATTTTGAGGCTTTAAATCTTGTAGATCTAGAAATTTGTTATTTTTGAATTTGGTGGTTTTGATCTATCAAACTTTTTTGTTTTTAAGTTTTGATGGTTCCATGTGGTGGGAAATTTTCTTCTACCCAATTTTGACATTTGAAAAGTTGGATTTGGACTTGTTTTGACCAAGTTATGGACTTTTGAAGCTTTGGGTTCAAACCATGGAGTTCTTGCTATTTTGGAGAAGACAGTGAGCAGTGCGCAAGCTTTTTAGCTTGTGCCACTGAGCTGCGCGTGCTCTTTAGCGCAGCGCAGTCTGACTCATACGCTGCCTTTTGGAAGCGTATGTCTTGCATACGCTGTCTTGGGTGACAAGGAGTCGTATGGACCTCGTATGATGCCTGAGCGTATGCTGACTGAGCATATGCTGCCTGAGCATATGCTGACTGAGCGTATACTGCCTGAGCGTATGCTGCCTGAGCGTATGCTGCCTGAGCGTATGCTGACTGAGCGTATGCTGCCTGAGCGTATGCTGACTGAGCGTATGCTGCCTGAGCGTATGCTGACTGAGCGTATGCTGACTGAGCGTATGCTGCCTGAGCGTATGCTGCCTGAGCGTATGCTGACTGAGCGTATACTGACTGAGCGTATGCTGACTGAGCGTATGCTGACTTGAGCGTAGTCTGACTTGAGCGCAGCCTGATGTTTAGGCGCAACTGGACCTGACCCTACTTGCCTTGCATGATTAGTGACCCGCCGTGGTGCACTCTTGACAAGTAATTTAACATGATAATTCTTGATGGTGGTCCGTTGTGACGCACCCTTGCCTTGATAAGTAATCTTGATAAGCAACCCGACATGATAACCGTGATACGCTGTTGCGACGGCTAACCTGACATGCTAAGTGAATTCTTGACACCGTGGGTGATTGTATTGAATATGCTTGTATAAGCAACCAGTCTTGTCTCGCATCATGTCTAGGACATGTATTTCTGGTTACCACGGTCAGGGATTCATACCGAATCTGACTAGGTTAATGACTAGATTGATCAAGTAGAGCATATAAAAAGGTATTCCGGCTACAAGCAATCCCGTTATCTGGGCGCCTTCCTTGATGGACATGTAGCCTACCGACGAGTAGGGCACATTTCCATCTCACTGCTATGTGGGGCACTTAATGAAATGATTACTATGCACACTGTCATGTGTTGCATCCAAGTCACATAACAAGGCATGATGACTCTAAGCTTGAACCTTGCGTCTGGATAACCTGGATAGTCTGCAGGGCTTGTGGCCGTAGGCGTACCTCATTGCATCTTGCTAGTAACTAAGCTTGTGATAACCCTAGTTAGTTAAGTATCAAGCCGTACTCTTTGCTTGGCCGTGAATGATGGATGGAGTCCTATCTTGTTTAGTCTTGCCTAGATCCAGTACATGGATAACTCCGAACATGCTTGTTTATGCTCTACGTTATCAATAATTGGTTCGAGGCTAAGTTCTGTTCAGGTGAAGGGTTACAACCCCGGTCCTTGTTTGGTTTACGGGTTGTAACTTGGGTACCGGAATAGTCCTCTAGTTATCTTATCGTTTATCATCCTATTTTTTTAACTCATGTCTTATGCTATTTCACCTATGATTTATGTGCTGACATGCTGGTTTTAGTTCTTAAGTGAAGCCCCCTTTGTGGCACTTGCTCTTTCTGGTGTCTGACCCAGCTGGTTTTGTATGGCCAAATTTTGGAGCAGCTACCGAGGATCTCCCAACCTTCCTGCCAGATGGTGAACACTAGAAGGAATCCCGGCAACGAGTGTGTTTTTATTTTGCTCTCCCACTCCCTTGTAAAAATATTCTTTTGAGGCGTTTAGCCGCCGAACAAGTGTTAGCTCTTTTGCAACTTTACTTACTGTCTGCCTACGGGCTGTAGCATGATTGACAAATCCTAGGGTTGATCATGTATGACTTAAACTCTTGCTAGTCTTCGTATTTTGTATGACTAGCTTCATGATCATCTGAATATGTAATGTATGGGACGCCTTACTTTGTATGTCTGATGATCTACCATCTTGTTATATCTACTTGTTGCTTGAGATTGAGACACTAGGCTTGTTATTGACCTTAAGAGACTGATGGCATGTAGTAAACCCTCATGCATCTAGACAGCCGTGACCGTATTGCGATGTGAGATTCACGTCAATGTATGTAGCTGGCTGTGTCTGTCCCCCGCTATCCAGTATTCTGGTTCTGGGGCGTGACACGGTTTAAGTGGTGGCCCATGCAGGTCTTGTAAATCAAGATGTGTGGGGGTTTACCAGATAGATGTCTCAATCAACACTCGCCTTTGATCTCTACTCGTGCCTCCTGATCTTTCAGAATCTTTGACCTGATCACATGTTTGTGTCCTCGATCTATCATGGTCCTTTCTTATTGTTTCCTATGTCGTTTCTTCAGCGACCTTGTTCCTGGTCCTACCGATCAGCAAGGCAGAGCACCTCCAGTGGACTAGCAGCAACCTGGAGACCAAGCCCAGCACTCTGGAGTGGCCTTCCGAGTCATGCATTTCGGGGACCCCGATCCCCCAGTTCAGCCAGTCCAGCCTACAGAGCCTGACGATGGCACCTTGGTGGGTCTCATCAGGACATTGCTTGCATCTCAAGATCGTCGGGGCGATGCCCTGCACCAGGCAGTACAGGATGCCATGGGCCGTGTTGGTTATCAAGGAAACAGTACGGCTAGCAGTTTCAAGCGCCTCAACCCTCCCTTCTTTGATGGGAGTGAAGACGCTATTGTAGCCGATGCGTGGCTCCAGGACATTGAGATTATCTTAGATGCAGCCAAGACTCCAGAAGGAAAGAAGGTAGCTGTGGTACGTCTACAGTTATTGGACCTAGCCCGTACCTGGTGGGCGATGATAGCAGTTGGTTTGGCAACGCCTGTTCCGTGGGCGGTATTCAGTGACAAGTTTCAGATCAAGTACTTCGATGCTGTGGCTCGGCATGACTTACAGACGAAGTTCACCAATCTCAGGCAGATGAGCAGGACGGTCAATGGATATGCGGTCGAGTTTTCAAGACTGAGCCGGTTTGCTCCCACTTTGGTGGCAACCGAGTTTGATCGAGCGCAGCGGTTCCAGCAGGGACTCCACTTAGAGATCATTCTAGCAGTTGAGCAGTTTGAGCATCAGACCTTTGATGCTGTTTTGCGGGCAGCTAAGAGGCATGAGTATACCTCGCAGAGAATTGTAGACATAAATGGAGGACGGAAGCGGTCCCATGGTCAGATGATCCAGTCTTCAGCCCCAGCCCCCGCAGCTAGGGCCTTGACCATTGGAGCTCCGAGGAGGGCAGCATCAGTTACGTCGGTTCAGCATTCGACTCGGACGTATCCTCAGCAGCAGAAGCGGAGGCAGTCTTCCACAATGGGCTGCACTCATTGTGGGAAGCTAGGGCATGTAGTGTCAGAATGTCACCGAGCACAAGGATTGTGTTTGGCTTGTGGGGCACCGGATCACATGATAGGGTCCTGCCCACAGAGAGCCGGTTCATCCTCATCGGCCCAGACTAGTCCCTCAGTGAGGGGACCAGCACCAGCGCAGCAGCAGCAGTATCAGCCTCCGAGGCCATTGCCGTCTCAGGCTCAGGCATTCCAGTAGCAGCGACCGCAACAGTATGACCAGGTCCAAGCTCAGGTTCAGAACCGCCAGAGAGGTTTCCAGCAGAGGGGACCAGCACCCAGAGGGCACGGTCAAGCGATGGCTTTGACCGTAGAGGAGGAGTTGGCATCAGGTTAGGTGGTGGCAGGTACCATTCTCATCAACTCTTTTCCTGTATCAGTATTATTTGATTCAGGTGCATCACATTCATTTATGTCTGCACGATTTGCGACACGGTTAGGACTGGAGCCCGAGTCATTATCAGTAAGGCTCAATATACTTACTGGTAACGGACTTATGGGGGTAGATAGGGTGTTTTCCTCATGTCGAATCGTAGTTAGCGGTAGAGAGTTTCCCGCTAGGTCGATAGAGTTCCCGATGGCCGATTATGATGTAGTCCTAGGAATGGATTGGTTGAGGGACCAGTATGCTAGGATAGATTGCCATGTCGGCAAGATTATTTTTAGTATTTTCGGTGAGCCAGAGTTTTCATTTTTTCGAGGCAGAGTAGAACCTTCTTTCCCAGTATTGCGGACGACCGTAGCAGCAGCAGTTCAGTTTCCCAGAGTTGTAGAAGAGTTTCCTGACGCATTTCCCCAAGAGCTTCCAGACATGCCCCCAGAGAGAGAGATGGAGTTCACTATCGACTTGATTCCAGGGACGGCACCAGTGTCAGAGAGAGTCCATAGGATGGCACCATCAGAGTTGGAGGTCCTGTACAAGATGATTGAAGAACTTAGAACCAAGGGATTTATTCGTGCTAGCAGATCACCTTGGGGAGCTCCGATGCTTCTTGTGAAGAAGAAGAATGGTACGTCAAGATTATGTGTTGATTATCGTATCTTGAACTCTGTAACAATTAAGAACAGATATCCTTTACCAAGGATAGATGATTTATTTGATCAGCTCAGGGGAGCGGCAGTATTCTCGAAGATTGACTTGCGGTCAGGGTACCATCAGATCAGAGTCAGAGAGCAGGACATCCCGAAGACAGCATTCAGATCTAGATATGGACATTGGGAGTTCCTTGTTATGCCATTTGGAGCGACCAATGCGTCGGCCGTATTCATGGACCTAATGAATCATATCTTCATGTCCTATTTGGACCAGTTCGTGATAGTGTTCATAGACGACATCTTAGTCTATAGCGAGAACGAGGCAGAGCATGAGCAGCATCTTCGTATAGTTCTTCAGATTCTCAGGGAGCACCAGTTGTACGCGAAGTTCAGTAAGTGTGAGTTTTGGTTGGATCGTATCTCGTACTTGGGTCATATCATCACCAGAGGTGGAGTGGAAGTTGATCCCCAGAAGATAGTGGCTATAGAGACATGGCCAGTACCTAGTACCATTGCAGAAGTTCAGAGTTTCCTCGGATTAGTCGGCTATTACCGACGCTTTGTGTCAGACTTTGCTCGGGTTTCAGCACCACTGACGCAGTTGACCCGTAAGGATGTGCAGTTTGCTTGGACAACAGAGTGTCAGACTTCATTTGAGAAGTTGAAGGAGAGATTGATGACGGCCCCCATTCTCACTCTTTCCGACGGGACGGAAGGATTTTTTGTTTATTGCGACGCATCCGACAAGGGATTAGGATGTGTCTTGATGCAGCATGGTAAGGTAATCGCTTATGCATCACGTCAACTTCGTGACCATGAGAGGAATTATCCGACCCATGACCTGGAGTTAGCAGCCATAGTTTTTGCATTGAAGCTTTGGCGACATTATTGGTATGAAGATCGGGTGGAGATTTTCACCGACCACAAGAGTCTGAAGTATGTGTTTACCCAGAAGGATCTTAATATGCGTCAGATGAGATGGCTAGAGCTACTTGTGGATTATGACATCAGCTTGCAGTATCATCCTGGAAAGGCCAACGTGGTAGCAAATGCATTGAGCAGGAGAGCCGGAGTTTATTTTCTAACGGCGCAGCCAGAGTTGTTAGCAGATCTTCAAAAAATGGGTATTGAAGTTGTTCTTCCTTCCAGTGTGGCATTGATGGCCAGTATGCAAGTTCAGTCCAGTATAGTTGAGAGGATCAAGTTAGCTTAGTCTACGAACTCTAAGCTTCAGCGGCTTAGGGCAGAATGTGTGGCAGGACAGAAACCAGAGTTATGCATTCATGAAGATGGTACACTCCGACATGGAAGGCGTCTTTGTGTACCCAGTGGTGATATCAGACAGGAGATCATGGCAGAATCCTACAGTTCTCAGTATTTCATTCACCCCGGCGGTACGAAGATGTATCATGATATTCGGCAGCATTTTTGGTGGAATGGCATGAAGAGGGAGATAGCCCGATTTGTCTCTCGTTGTTTAGTTTGCCAACAAGTTAAGGCTGAACATCAGAGACCAGCTGGACTTCTACAACCTTTACCGATCCCAGAATGGAAATGGAAGCACATTACCATAGATTTTGTAACTGGATTACCTAGATCCCCAGCTGGGAGAGATGCCATCTGGGTTATAGTTGATCGTCTCACGAAGGTAGCTCATTTTCTTCCTTTCAGAATCGGCCAGTCGACAGATCAGCTTGCAGAGATGTACCTCAGGCAGATAGTCAGATTGCATGGAGTGCCAGTCAGTATTGTGTCCGACAGAGATTCAAGATTCACCTCGCACTTTTGGCAGAATCTTCAAGAGAGTTTGGGGACTCGTCTCAAGTTCAGTTCAGCCTACCATCCGCAGACAGATGGTCAGTCAGAACGCACGATCCAGACTCTTGAAGACATGTTGCGGTCATGTACACTCGACTTCGGTGGTTCGTGGGAAGATCACCTGCATCTCGTAGAGTTCTTGTACAATAACAGTTTCCAAGCTAGTATCCAGATGGCACCTTTCGAGGCCTTGTACGGCAGGAAGTGCAGATCTCCTTTAGCTTGGGACGATATCGGTGAGAGGCAAATGCTTGGACCAGAGATGGTGACGCGGACTATTGAGGTGGTCAGACAAGTCAGAGATTATCTTCGAGTTGTCCAAGGTCGCCAGCATCATTGGGACGATTCTCATCGGCGTCCTCTTGAATTTTCTGTTGGCGACCACGTATTCCTTAGGATCTCGCCTACCCGTGGCGTCATTCGATTCGGCATGCGGGGAAAGCTCAGTCCTAGGTATATAGGGCCGTTTGATATCCTTGAGCGAGTAGGTGATGTGTCCTATCATCTTGCTCTTCCATCGTCGTTACGTGAGGTACATGATGTCTTCCATGTATCCCAATTACGACGGTATATCCCGGATCCGAGTCATGTCCTTGATCATTCGGAATTGGTTGTTGGTACCAACCTTTCGTATGAGGAGAGACCCGTATCTATATTGGACCGGAGGGAGAAGATACTCAAGAACAAGATCAAGTTAGTCCGTGTTGCTTGGGGTCATCACTCTTTGGGTGAGTCAACATGGGAGCATGAGGATGATATCCGATCGCGATATTCCGACCTATTTGACTCGTAAGGTATAATGTCTTTCTTATGCCTTATGCTTAAGTTCCTTGCTTGCATGACTGATTGCTTGATTGACTGCTAGTCCCATATTGTCTGCAATTGATATAGCTTGCTCGACATCTCTAGCCTCTTGATTAAATTTCGAGGACGGAATTCTTTTAAGGTGGGTAGAGTTGTCACCCCCGTTTTTCGTTCTACGTATTTCCAGTATACGTATACGGAATCCTGACATGTATTTTTATTTTCCTGCCTGGCTAGCTAATTTCAGTTTAATCTTTATTAGGTTCATCATAGCATGTAATGGTTTAACTTGATTTATTTTGGGATGGCTCAGTTTTAATTAGTTTGGTTTAGTTTAATGTGTATTGGAACACCTTAGCCTATGCTCCACCCTCAACACACCACATCCCACCCTCATTAAAAACTCTACCAACACTCTCTCTCTCTTCATTACTTCCTCCATTAATTTCTTCTTCTTCTTCCTCCACCCAACTCTCCACACCCATAGGCAAGTGCAACTTGCTTCTACAAAAGAGCCCATTTTATTGTTCCATTAGCTTCTCCTCATGTTTCTAAGACACATTAGAACTTGTCATTTTCCATTTTGAGGCTTTAAATCTTGTAGATCTAAAAATTTGTTATTTTCGGATTTGGTAGTTTTGATCTATCAAACTTCTTTGTTTTCAAGTTTTGATGGTTCCATGTGGTGGGAAATTTTCTTCTACCCAATTTTGACCTTTAAAAAGTTAGATTTGGACTTGTTTTGACAAAGTTATGGACTTTTGAAGCTTTGGATTCAAACCATGGAGTTCTTGCTGTTTTGGAGAAGATAGTGAGCAGTGCGCGAGCTTTTTAGCTTGCGCCACTGAGCTGTGCGCACTCTTTAGCGCAGCACAGTCTGACTCATACGCTGCCTTTTGGAAGCGTATGTCTTGCATACGCTGTCTTGGGTGACAAGGAGTCGTATGGACCTCGTATGCTGCCTGAGCGTATGCTGACTGAGCGTATGCTGCCTGAGCGTATGCTGCCTGAGCGTATGCTGCCTGAGCGTATGCTGACTGAGCGTATGCTGACTGAGCGTATGCTGCCTGAGCATATGTTGACTGAGCGTATGCTTCCTAAGCGTATGCTGCCTGAGCGTATGCTGACTTGAGCGTAGCCTGACTTGAGCGCAGCCTGATGTTTAGGCGCAACTGGACCTGACCCTACTTGCCTTGCATGATTAGTGACCCGTCGTGGTACACTCTTGACAAGTAATTTAACATGATAATTCTTGATGGTGGTCCGTTGTGATGCACCCTTGCCTTGATAAGTAATATTGATAAGCAACCCGACATGATAACCGTGATACGCTGTTGCGACGGCTAACCTGACATGCTAAGTGAATTCTTGACACCGTGGGTGATTGTATTGAATATGCTTGTATAAGCAACCAGTCTTGTCTCGCATCATGTCTAGGACATGTATCCCTGGTTACCACGGTCAGGGATTCATATCGAATCTGACTAGGTTAATGACTAGATTGATCAAGTAGAGCATATAGAAAGGTATTCCGGCTACAAGCAATCCCGTTATCTGGGCGCCTTCCTTGATGGACTTGTAGCCTACCGACAAGTAGGGCACATTTCCAGCTCACTGCTATGTGGGGCACTACATGAAACGATTACTATGCACACTGTCATGTGTTGCATCCAAGTCACCTAACAAGGCATGATGACTCTAAGCTTGAACCTTGCATCTGGATAACCTGGATAGTCTGCAGGGCTTGTGGCCGTAGGCGTACCTCATTGCATCTTGTTAGTAACTAAGCTTGTGATAACCCTAGTTAGTTAAGTATCAAGCCGTACTCTTTGCTTGGCCGTGAATGATGGATGGAGTCCTATCTTGTTTAATCTTGCCTAGATCCAGTACATGGATAACTCCGGACATGCTCGTTTATGCTCTACGTTATCGATAATTGGTTCGAGGCTAAGTTCTGTTCAGGTGAAGGGTTACAACCCCGGTCCTTGTTTGGTTTACGGGTTGTAACTTGGGTACCGGAATAGTCCTCTAGTTATCTTATCGTTTATCATCCTGTTTTTTTTAACTCATGTCTTATGCTATTTCACCTATGATTTATGTGCTGACATGCTGGTTTTAGTTCTTAAGTGAAGCCCCCTTTATGGCACTTGCTCTTTCTGGGGTCTGACCCAGCTGGTTTTGTATGGCCAGATTTCGGAGCAGCTACAGAGGATCTCCCAACCTTCCAGCCAGATGGTGAACACTAGAAGGAATCCCGACAACGAGTGGATTTTTATTTTGCTCTTCCACGCCCTTGTAAAAATATTCTTTTGAGGCGTTTAGTCGCCGAGCAAGTGTTAGCTCGTTTGCAACTTTACTTACTGTCTGCCTACGGGCTGTAGCATGATTGACAAATCCTAGGGTTGATCATGTATGACTTAAACTCTTGCTAGTCTTCGTATTTTGTATGACTAGCTTCATGATCATCTGAATATGTAATGTATGAGACGCCTTACTATGTATGTCTGATGATCTACCATCTTGTTATATCTACTTGTTGCTTGAGATTGAGACACTAGGCTTGTTATTGACCTTAAGAGACTGATGGCTTGTAGTAAACCCTCATGCATCTAGACAGTCGTGACCGTATTACGATGTGAGATTCATGTCAACGTACGTAGCTGGCTGTGTCTGTCCCCCGCTCTCCAGTATTCTGGTTCTGGGGCATGACACCTATGGTGACGCACTGGCACGAATAAATCCTTTCTCTAATAAGTCATCAATCTGCGTCTTCATCTCTACCAACTCCTTGGGTGCCAGACGATATACTCGAGATGAAATAGGCTCTGCTCCGGAAATAAGCTCAATAGAAAACTTAATAACTCGGTCAGGTGGTAGTCCTGGCAACTCCTTGGGGAATACATCCTCGAACTCGGTGATAATAGGGTGCTGTGGGATGTCATGCATCATCATATGAGTTTTCGATGTGGGTGCCTCACAACTATCTTCGTCTTCTTTGGTGAACTCAAACTCTGCCTCATTCGGTGGTCTAAAGATGATACTGCTCCTATGGCAGTCGATGAGAGCAAAATATTGGCTCAACCAGTCCATTCCAAGAACCATATCAAATGTCGGCATAGGAAATACAAGAAGTTGTGCCACCATCTCTCTACCATTTATCACTATAGGATAAGTCTACAAACACCACTAACAGGTAGAACTCCTCCTCCAGTGAGGATTTTAACATTCTTAGCTAAGGGTATGATGGGAATGCTGTGTCTAGTGGCAAAACTAGTACCTATGAATGAATGAGTGGCTCCAGTATCAAATAATGTAATAGCAGGAAAAGATGCAACTAGAACCATACCTGCTATAAGTTCCGCCTCTGTCTCTATATCCTCAACAACAAGTGAGAATGCCTGCCCATAATTCTGTCCCGGGCTCTGAGCTCTGGCCTTGTTGTATTGTGTGCCTTGGGGAGGCAATGATGGACGAGGTGCTCCTGCTATAGGCCGTGGTGCTGGGAGAGCTGGGGCTGTGGGCCTCGGATTTTGTCAAGCTTGTACTATTGCATGTTGCTCCGGACAATCCTTGAGCATGTGCTGATTAGATCCACTTCTCAAGCATAATCCAAGGCGAGTCCTGCAGTCGTTCTGGATATGTCCTTGTTTACCACAGTAATGGCAAACAGGCTTCTGATAAGGTAAGGGCCTCTGCTGGAACTGTTCTGTGGTCCTCCTGATAAGTCCACTCTGAGTAGCTCGGGCTGGTGTAACTGTTGGGGTATGGCGCCTCGATGTCTGCTGCTGTTCCTTGCGAAGAATCTCCTGGGCACGAGCTTCTTCCAAGACAGCTGAATGGGAGACTCGAGACTGAGTAGTCGTATAAGACTTGAGCTCTGGTGAAAGCCCCTGGTGAAATCTCCTCGCCTTCTCTAACTCTGTCGAAATCAATCCTGCACCAAATCGACTCAGGCGATTGAACTCCGAGTCATACTCATCAACTGTCACATTTTCTTGCTTCAGATGTAGGAACTGGTCATAGAGACTATCTCGAACATGAATAGGGAAGAATCTCTCATAAAAAGCATCATAGAACTGCTTCCAGGTGATCCCTGTGCCTAATCGTCTCTCTTCCGCCTTCCACCAGTGGTGAGCATTGTCTTCTAACAGTAAGTCCACTGCTGTCATCCAATCTCGAGCTGGCAACTTGGATGCCTTCAGTAGTTTCTCGGTACTAATAAGCCACTGTGACACCTCTAATGGCTTCTCCGTCCCTCTAAAGGCCATGGGGTTCATATCTGTGAAATTCTTGATAGAGCCTTCATAGGGATGCAGAGCCGGTGCTGGTACTGGTACTGGTGCTAGAGGTGGTGGTGGAGGTCTAGCCATAGCTGCCATCATTGTCTGCCTCATCAGCTCAGTCTGCTGCCACTGAGCCTGCATCATAGTATACATAAACTGAGTAGTAAGGCTCCCATCAGTCGGTGGTGGAGGCATCTGAGGTCCCGACAGTGGAGAAAACTGCTGAGGGAATGGTGGTGGTGGAGGCAGTGGTACATCCCCTCCCGGTGGCATGGTAGTAGTCTGTCCAGCCTGGCTGCCTGGGGGTGCTGCGACCTCTGGGTACTCTGTCATCGGTGTCGCAGTAGGCTGCGACAGTCCTGGCTGGTATGGTGTCGCTGGAGTCATGGGAGGATTCTGTCCCTCTGAAGTAATCTCCTCGCTAGATGTGAGGGCCAAGGTAGAAGTGCGTCCGCTACGTAGATTCATACTGTTGGCACGAGGAAGATAAGTTGATATTAGAAGGATTAGATATGAAGTAAATCAAATAATCAAGAAAGTTTCGAAAAGATTGGAAGCCAAGGGATAGTGATAGTTCTGGATGAGATATTCCTATTCCTATATGCAGGCTTGTTGGGCACAGTCATGTAACCCAACAATATTAAATCTGACCTGCATGGGCCACCACAAAAACATGTAATGCCCCAGTCCCAAAATACGTAGGACCAAGTTCGTAAACATGCCAGCTGCACGTATACGAAGAATACTCCAATGTATGGAATCCTCATATATGTACATAAGCTGTAAATAAAATAATCACAGTCTAGAATAACATAATCTAATCTCATCACAGCTCAACAAAGAAGATAATGAAGTCCAAATAAATAAATAAGAGTATCAAAAGATAGCCGGGTGAACATACTCACTCCAAACAGCTATAAAAAATAGTCTCACAAGATTGGAGTCCAACCTCCGCAAAATAGAAAGAAAAGAGATGTAAAATAATGTCTACAACTGTCTCAAATATGAATAGACTAGAAATCAGTAGTGACTGTCTCGTCATCAATGTAAGATAGCTCCAATGCCGCTCCGTACTCCTGTGGAATATCGTCTAAACCTGGAGAGATAACCAGGTCCTCAGGGGACATAGCAAGATACAAGAAAACACCATGCCATATGAACTGTGATAATATAATAAGAGAGAAGGTATGCATGCAACAGGGTTACTGACCATTCTAATGTGAATATGCAGTTGAGATACAATCCTTCGACGCATGAACCCTGGCTGAAAATAGGATCGACATAGTTCCCATAGAGGGTACCAGGGGCCTACGTCCATAATGCTCGGGAAACGTCAGAGGGCACCATGTGCAAGGGCTACGTCCATAACGCTCTGGGAAACGTCAGAGGGCGCCTAGAGCCTGCGTCTCCAGAGGAGCGCACAGGTAATCATGGAAGTGTAAAGAAGCCCATACGCCAGGTATTGTTCTCTCCACCCAATGCCTAGTATCATCATCTCCATGACTGATATGAACCTCTAGTAACCGCCAAGTCTTCTAACATGCAATACTATTGGCAGTTACTCATATCCGTCTCACGCTCCATACGTATCAGTGGCCAGCCGACTACGCGGAAACGTGTCCTACATGTGACTCACATCACGTGATACAACAAGTGTCAAGGCCTTATGAGATATACCAATACCTCATCATCAATGGGTGGTCACTAGGCTAGGTCAATGCAAGAGAATAAATAAAGCAAGTAAAACGACCGATAAAGTCGCTTGCACCCAAGTGTGACTTGGACGCACAGTTTAAATATCACGACACAAATGCTGAAAATAACAACTGAAATAAGAATATAATATTCACAGAGTAGGGTGGCAAGGTATCTTGCCTGGTGGTGCAAAGTGGCAAGTCCAGAAGTAGCAAGTGTTAGTCACCAAAACTCACAAATCACAGATGACTCCAAACGCTGAAACGAATATCAAAAATGATCTTGGTGAAGAAGATATACCTAGGAAATGCCTGTCCAAAAGTCAAATTCTGGATCAGGGACAAAATCATAATTTTGGGTCAAAACGATGTCCGCCGTTGGACCCACTTTGCACCGAAACACGTGCCAAAGTCTACGGTCTCTAAAGTCGTCAAACTATATGTCTACGGTTTCAGTTTGAGGAGAGGAACTCAAAGGTATGTCCAGTTTTGGATTCCGAGGAGCCGTATACAAAATCGCCCGTTTGAGTAGGTCGCGGGCCCGCCAAAATTGGGTTTCGATTCGACCTTCTCAGAATCGAACCAAACTTGGCATGCAGGACCAGAATTTCGATCCGGACCTGTTGGCATAAGTTTTGTCTCGATTCGACGACTGTACACGAAGTTATGGGCAAGTTTGCAAAACGCCGATACGGGGTATCTCGACGGATACGCGTTGATTTCATCGCACACACACAACAAAATCGAGTCCCGTCAGTTCCCATACGTCAGTAACATCTATACACGCCTTTCGATGCATATAGTGTACGACCACGTCGTCCAGTTTATCAGGGCGTACGTCGTATCGGAGAAAATTTCAAAGTTTTACTATTTCGAAAACAGTTTTTCACCCAAGTTTAACACGAATTAAATTCTTGCACAGAAATCTAAATACCGATCTACCAGTCACGTTTTAGTCATGGTTAGGTTGTCTTCAAACGTGTTCAATTAGTATCTGAAACATCTCGACGCACAGGGCAAAATTTGGCTTCTTAGTTGTAGTTTGAAACTGATTTCAAACTCTGTTTTCGACAGAGTTTTACCGACTTTGCATCGAGTTTCTAGTCAATCCAGAGGGTTATAGCTGATTCCCTTTGAAGGGACTCAGAGAGGGTTACATTGCCTACACGTAGCATCTTTCGTATCACAAAACGATCAAACGTGCGAAAGTAATCGAAGCCGAAAAAGAGAGGTACCTGAGTTTTTCAAAAACAGAGTATCCACTGTTAACTGTCGGCTCCAAGCGATCCCGACTTTGTCGACGGCGAGTGGGCGACCGACGGTGAGCGCGGGGTGTGGAGGAAGGGTGGCGGCCTTGGAGTCGAGAGGTTTTGATTATGAGAGGGGTTAGGGATTTATTTAGATGAGCGGATACAGTATATATACTGCCGCCACTCTCTTCCGAATAGGAATAGGCAAAGGCTCGGGTTCCTACTCTTAGCAACATTGCTGCTATGCCAATACGGGGGTGTGGGGTCGGGTAATTCCCAATAGCAGCTGAGCTGCTATGTTAGGCAGGCTATCAAGGAGTGGTGGGGTCGGGTCCCACTGCAGCTGCTGCTGCGGTTGGTAGGGCTCGGCCACCACTGAAAAATATTTTTTTTAACAAACTAACAATAAATTTATATATATATATATATATATATACTTATAAATAAAAATCTAAAAATCCTATAAATTATTAACACGTAACAAAATAGTTTTTAATAATTGAATACTATATTAATAACAATTAAAAATATCTAGCACAATCATACATTTACTATATATCTATAGTTACGAATATACCAATTACCTTATTAATTCCTAATGATATCGAAGAATAATTTTTAAAATACTAAAATAATTAGAAAATTTTTAGGGTTTTATAGTATCGGACACGAATGGACACCTAACTTACTTCAAGGCAATTTTATACAGGTATATTCCTTCTTAACCTTGCTTGTCGAATCTGTTTTGATAAAACATATGGGTTCCTCTTTGGGGAAGTTATGTGTCCTGGGACACGATTTGTGTCGAAGATGGCACTGAGTAGCAGTATCAGACAGGAGTTGGGTTGAAACGATGCAAGGGCTGGTATTAGATAGCATCAATATGAGAGCAGAAGAGCATAATGGATTTGGATGATTGACAGTTACAATTGCGTGAATTTGGAGGTTATTGCTACATAGCCGTTAGGCTAGGGTGATTTTGAAATATGAGTTAGTACTATTCCTGACCATTGATATTAGGGTTATTGTATTTTAGAGTTGAAGGGTTTGAACGTTGGGTACAATCACCCTGGGCCAATGTGTAATTTTAGGTAGTCAGGTTTAAGTGAACATGAAAGAATTATTAGGTGTAATTAGTTGGTTGGGTTTTGAGTATCAGGCTTGGACCGGGAAGTATCAAGTATTATTGTGTATTGATAATAGGTTTCTAGCCCATTAGACTATAACTTGGGATTTGGATACAAGTAAGGCTGTGATGAAATCAATCCTGGACCCTTGAGTTATTAGTTACTGCTAAGACATTGTAACATGAAGAGTATTATTTGGTCCTTCAGTTCTTTGGACAATTTTAATTCTTGTTATTAAATTGGAGTCATTCGATCAGTGTGTTTTAATCTTGAGTCAGCAAGTCAATTGTGTTAGGCTAAGTTATTTCAGTAATAGTAGGATTATAGAATAATTAGAAAAAAGGTTAGCTATTAGAGTGGTTATGAGAAGGGTGATTAGGAAATTCTTTTTGGAATAAATCTCTAGTTCTAATTTCCCTATTCTAGGTGATTTTAGAGACATTGGCACTGACTTCTAGAAGAGGCAAGTACATGTACTCGATTTTACTTCCGCTTGCATGCATGAGCACATACACTTGTCATCATGATTCTTGCTTTACTCGTTTACTTGCTTTGCTTGCTTGCATTATTTTTTATGTCGGGTGGGGGACATTCTAAGACATATGATTGACTAATATTGGACAACTCGTTCCTGATGGCATATTCTTATATGCCAGATGTCTATTACATGCGTGACTGATAGCATTATCGCCAGACATGCCTGATTATTGTGTAACTGATAGCATTGTCGTCGGACATGCCTGATTATTGTGTAACTGATAGCATTGTCATCAGACATGCCTGATTATTGTGTGCCTGATAGCATTGTCATTAGACATTCCTGATTTATATGACTGATAGCATATTATTCATTTAATATGCCTGATACATATTAGTCCCCACATGTTGATAAAGTCTAATTGCTCATGTTCATGTTGCTAGTGCATGCTCCGTTATTTCTCATGTTTATCTGCTTTTAAGTTTCTCTTGCTTTACCTGTTCCCTTGATATCCTGTTGGAAAGTATTATTGAGTCACATTATGCTTTGCTCCTTTCCAGACTGGATCATTGATTATAGGTGAGATTGATTTCTTAGATTATTATGGCCAACAGGGAGACCTAGGAGCGGAGCTCACTCCGGATATTGAGATGTAGATTCATGTATAGGAGATTGACTGGATGTATTTGAGTATATATTGTTGGTACATAGTCTTTATATTCTTTACAGGCTTTGTACTTGGATATTCATGTATAAGCCTGTAATAACTTTTGGATAGTGATATGTGATGGATAGTAGTAGTATATTCGTGATAGATGCTGTGATGAGTTATATTATTTCTGATGATGACTAGACTAGACGGCTGACTATGCTGTCAACGGCAGCGTAGGCCGGGCATGACTCAATTCGTAGCCGATTATTCGGTAGCGAGTCGTGACATGTTTTTGTGGCGGCCCGTGCAGGTCTATCTAATGGTGCTTTGGACTAGAGTACCTTTGGGAGCCTGAGAAATACGAAACTCATCACAACATAGGATGATTGTGTGATTGCATATACTTTAATATCTATAGTAATTTCTAAATTTTTCTATGCCTCATAACGTTACCTACAAAAGTCGTGATTATAATTCCATGACTTTTGGAGATTATCTTCTCCCACATCATTATCGATTCTAACATCCTTTAGGATATAGGCTTCCTTGCTATTTAGATATTAAAGTCAGATTTTTCAAACTCCTCCATTAGTAAGCCTATTCATGGACAATTTTAATTTCTTAATTGGTTTAATTCGAATATACTTCTCTACCTCTATTTAGAATCTAGGACTATTCACTATTTAGAGTTTCAACTCCTCACTTAGCAAGTTTATTGAATCTCTTAATAGCCATTTCAAACTGCTCCATTGATTTTGGTTAAGAATCCTATTTGATTTCTCTAACCATCTCAAGCCCAAGTATTTCATTTAGAGCCATAGAGCTCATATATATTAGCTACTTGACCCAAAAAATTCCAAAACCTTCCATTGGCCATAAGGAATTATTTTTCCAAAATAATTCCAATATCGGACCATATTTCCTAAGTAATTCTAAGAGCCAATAACAATTCCATTCATTGGTTTCTTCCACTCAAACTCCACCGTTTCTATTTACCCTGAATCTAACTCAATTAGCCATTATCGGATTTTGATCACTTTGGTGTTTATAAGTTTCTAACCTCGATCCTTGTATATCAGAGGATAGTTGGAGAGCAGATGTCCTCATGGCTTAGTCTGTCCTTATGATTCTTTTCTTTCCTATTAATAATCAAGAATAGATACTATGGTTCCTTTCCTCTATAATTGAATCTCCTAAGGGATAGGAAATTTGCTTGAATTTGAATTATCAAGGTGCTCCTTTGAGACTTTATGGGTAAAGTAGAGAGAATATTCGATAACCTACTATGGCGAGGCAGCCACGCACTGCAACCATTTATCTGAATCATGGAAATTGAGGGTCCACTACAGCCAGCAGCATACTAGCGAGACATGGGCTCTTAGTCGAAGTGATTTCAGGTATGTATAGGTTTTCGAATACTATTGATACTATGTCCTAGATGCATCATGTTTCGACCACTTGAGATGTTCAGTCAATTTTATTTGAAATGGGTAAAGTTTATTGATTATTCGGTACTTATCATTCTGGAACCACGGAGCCAAGAGTTCACTTCACCCAGATGTACACTAGCGGGGCATGAATTTTAGTTAAAGTGATTTCGGATATGCATGGATTTTGAATGTCTTTGAGACTATATCCATGTCCTGAATTTACATTGTTCGGCCTCTTATCACCATTGGGAAGCCATACCAGAATTAGTTTGTCTGTTTAATTTTATCCTAACTTGAAGATTCTATTCTTACCAACTCTCAGAGATCACTTATAATACCATAGCCAGTAGGAATAAGGATTTCTATCGAATTTTTACTTGATTTTCCCTTTAGTTCATTATGACCATTTCAAATATTTTCGACCAATCCCTTTTATGGCTCAAACTTAGGTGTGTTGAATATTTTGTTGATAATTACATATCATTGATAGCTATATACTTTACAATTAGCTATATATACTAGATAGCTAAAATATTTTGAGGATGCTATGGAATATAGGGGAGTATAGATAGTTACCTATCAACCCTATTGGCTCATTTCTAGTAAAGACACCCTTGGGACCCATAGTTAGACAGGTAAGGACAAAAAAGGAGTAAAGTAAGACCAGGGGAAAAATTGCACAAATGATGATATTTAGATAGGGCAGACAACAAAATTGCATAAATGATCAAGATTGGAGTTGAATCATAGGAAGTCCTAATTTTTCCAGCGAATAGTCTACCCACCTTGGATCCTACCATCATGTCAAAATTAAATAAGGTATCTTCATAAAAGAATTCCTTAAATATCTAATAAGGTTTAGATTTCGATAAATTCCTACTTAAATCATATGGCTACGTGGCAATCTTAACTACCCAACAGTCAAATCGAATAAAGTACTCATATTCCTAGTCATTATCCTAAAATCAAATCAATCTTAATTGTGATTGAGCACTACATAGTCGCAAGCTTGTAGTAGTACGACTAATATAGGTACTACCATGAGTTCGCATGATTTGCAAAAACTGACCTGCAAAAAAAACTTGTCATGACCCGCACCCGCACTTGGGGATACGAGTGCGTGTCCAAGTCCAGAGTACACCGCAGTGTCGACTATAGTACGTTGTCTAGCCATAATGCTCAAAATCACATAAAATATAACTTTATTGCTCATTCACATTGCTACATTAATTATAATATTACAAAATTTACATTTGAAGAATCTACAAGTCTCACAAAATAAAATTAAACAACTAATCTATCTAACTAGTCTTCTAGGTTGGCCTTCCAACATACTCATGTCTTCCCCAACGTTCCAAAGTGTAATGTAGCAGACGATTATCTGAAAAATGTTGGTTTTCAGTCATGAATCGAACAAGTACACATATGACAAGCTATTCAAGACATGATAGAATTTGCAGGACATGAAATTAGCATATGAGAATTTAAACTAGAAAGTAACGGCATCATGTTATAGCTAAAAAATGAACATGCAACTCTATAATAAAATAGAGCATCTAGAAGGAAACATGGTGACATAGCATGTGATGTAGGAAAATAGGATGAACAAGTGAAAACAATATCTATCTATGTGTGTTGAAATATCGTGTTCGACATGTGAATGGCTAAAGGATAAATCCGGCACCTCATATATGCCGTGTGCGGCTGCTATTCTCCGCGAATGACAATGGCGATGGAAAGTATAGTTCACACGTCTACTAAGATATTTCTCCGCCTGACTAGTACTCATGGATTTGAACAAGTCACGAACACGACAATCGTGTGGATGGTAACAAGAAATAAAATATGTAGGGATCCTTGATACTAACCTGTGTAACCAGCATGTCACCAAAACAGGAAGAGCATATGTATAATATGCAATGGAAAAACTATCAGGAATTGAAAGCAATCATTATATGTACTTGTCCTGGGGTCCTTTGCTAGTAAAACTGATAATATAGTTTTGTTCGGAATAGTCCATTTGGCTAGGGGTAGCACGCAAAACCAACAATATCCAACCACTCAGTGAGCCACAAAAGTCAAACTCCTGCAACTGTCTCCGGATGCTGAAACAAACGTCACCAACATGTTCGTCATAAAAGAAATGTCTATGTTTGACGACCCATAAGCCCAATTCTGGATACAGGGAAAAAACCATAATTTTGCGTCAAAATAGTATCCGCCGTTGGACCCGCTTGGCACCGAAAAATGTGCCATAGCCTATGGTATCTAAAGTCGACGAATTATATACCTACAAGTCTAGTTTTTTTATACAAGCTCAAAGGTATGTCCAGATTTGGATTCCGATGAGCCGTGCACAAAATCGTCCGTTGAGTCTGATCGTAGGCCCGCCAAAATAGCGTTCCTGTCGACCTTTTTAGAATCTGACCAAACTTGGCTCACAGGACCAGAAAGATGATACAGTCCTGATGGTGCAATTTTGTCTCGAGAAGACGAACATGTACAAAGTTGTGGACTAGTTTACAAAGAGGTCGATACGGGGTATCTTGACGGATACGTCGCGATTTTGTCACGCACACATAGCAAAATCGAGTTCCGTCGATTCCCACACGTCGACAACATCCATACGCGTCTTTTAATGGTCGTAGATTACGACCACGGCATCCAATTTGTCAGAGCGCACGCCATATGTAATGCCCCGCTCCGTACGATACATTACGTTGAGGCGTTGACTCAAAGAGTCACGTAGTCGTGTTGACCGAATCAAATGTATCGATGTGAATCGATACAAGAGTTACATTGTCCCGAGCAAGTGCATCGAATTGAGTCGATGCGAAGAGTTACCTTGCCCCAAAGAATGCATCGAGTGAATCGATGCGAAGCGTCGCGTTGCACCGAAGGATGAGTGCGTTGAATCGGCTCGAAGATTCTAAGAAATTGAATTGACCAAGACGCAAGTCCGAATCGATGCAAGTATTGATTTTAGTTGGTTTCGTGTGCAGGTTATACGTTGACAGCGAAAACTATTAGAGGTCGATTTTTTGCCATATTTAGTAAGGGGTCCGCGAAACCAAATTACCGCCTTGCGACAGGACTAGGACTTGGGCACGGTAAGCCAAATCGGATGTATAATTTAATGAAGCACGAAGTGCTCGAATGGCTAAGTCAGGAGAGTGGCGGTGCAACAAAGTTATGAAATCGAGCCACATCGGCTCGGCGAAACGATAAAGGCGTATCGACTCAAGGTGGGAGGATTGACTCTTCTTTTTACTCCTTCATACGGTAAGTCAAATTATATCATTGTATGCTAAGTTAACCTATCGACGCCACGGGCGTAGGTCCGATCGGAGAGAAATCATAATGTGTGTCGAACACTAGTTAGAACAATTGAAATGAAATGTACATCATATGCACGAGTCGCTATGGAACATTGGATATCGCAAAGACGAGCGCCTCGGTAGCGCAAGCCGCAAGAACATGGGATAACTGTATTCGGCGAGTGCCTTAGTGCACGAACCATTCTGTACCTTCGCGCTACGAGTTAGAAAGGCTAGAACATTGAAAGACAATAGGCGAGCGCCCTAGCGCACAAGCCCTGGACTTCGAACACTATGGCATAGAATATCTGCATACAGTCGAAACGTGCCTACGTGCACGAGATCATATAAGATGGCTTCGTTGCGAAAGAATACAATTGTGGCATGAATGTGACGGAACTGTCGGACGTGGCATGATGCCTCAAAAGGTGTTCGAGACCTTCGGGTCGTTCGATTGAGGAACATTGAGTTGAGGCATAATGCCATTGAACATTGAAACGAAGTACGAAACGTAAGAACATAGAAAGTTAACTGAAGAAACGCGAGATGATAAAGTCTGAGTCTCGGACTCAAGACTATGCTTGGTTGTTTGAATAATAAGGGCGTTGCATGGTCAAATGGAATGGACTTGAGATTAAATATGATAATAACTCGTGCACGACTGTTTCCTCCCAAACGGTTAAATGTCAGAAAACCCCGGAACAGCTTAGCCTAGAAGGGAAATGAATAATCTTTGTAGGCGCACATTCTTAGGACGAGTAGCACTCGCTTATAGATGGGGAAAAGCCACAAATGATGGTATACAGCGGTAACATTTCGGTTGTTGGGACCGCAACCCACCCGTTAAACGCCGGTTAACCCGACCAAATTCGAGAAAAGAAGGAGGAAAAAGAAAGTTAGGAACTCCTTTAGTCCATTCCGGCAGCGGATACGCCAACGGCCTTCATATATCTAAGGAACAATGAGTTGAAAGTGTAGGCACATATGTGTCCCGTACACATAGATCCTGCTAAGAGATGCACTTATAACATGACAGGGAAGGAATGGGGCGCATTCACCTTGCAGTCGGTGCAAGGGCGAGTGCGTCGACTTGGTAAGAAGTCGCGCCACGAAACAAACACGAGATTGCTTGCCTGCTTTCCTATTTTAATTCGAATAACATGTTTGCTATGCTAATATGCTTTACGCTTTCGAATATTCCATGAAATTGACCCTAAGGAGAACATAGCAAGATCATAAGCTAAGTTGCATGATTGAACATAAATACTAAATTGTCAGTTTAGAAGGAAGGTCTTTACGTCAGTACATGTGAGGACGAACGTACTAATCCCCCACCAGCTTTCATGCAGGGCACGGGGAATGGATTACTTGTGGCGACGCGTTGCTTGAATGCGTTGAGGCTTGGAATGTCGAAGCGTATTGAAGCGTACGATCGCTTGACGCTCGGACATGCAACAGGATTGATACGGCCGAGATATAGAAGACATGATGTATGAAACGGTGAAATCCTTTGTGGGCAAGAGAGAACCTGAGTGTTGTAGCCAATCTGGCATATATTATTAGGCTATCGAAAGCCTTTGTAATCTCAGTTTCGGATATCAATAAAGAGAATTATTTCGTATACTCTGTTTTCCTTTTGTTGTTAATATCGAATCAAAAGATAACCATTTGAGAACTTATCATCTTGCCTTGCACGAGTGCAACTCCAGGCTCGTGTGGCATCATGCCCCCTGCGAGGATGATGATTCAGGGTGATTCCGGGTCGGGGCGTGACAAATTGGCATCAGAGCTCTAAGCTCAATTTTCTCTGGATGCTCGCTTCATTATAATTCTAAAAAGTCGCCCACCACCACTTGAAATCACTCTTGACTCTACTCGATGCCGCACTGGATGTTCCATACAATAAGTCTAATACAAATCGTGTAATTTTGCCGCATGTGTTTTGGAAATTATATGATGTTTGCTAAGAAATTCGCGAAGGGTATATTGTACTGAATGCAACGAGCTCTAAAAATGTTAGTTACTGCAAGTGCAACAAATTATAAAATGCGATTTGAGATGTTGTTACAATATAACATGTTGAATGAGAAATAAAATGATATACGAAGTGCAACGAGTTAATTGTGAATATGCATTAAAATGAAAGTGATAAGCCAATACCGAATGTGTTGAACGGATTTGGGCATTGACTTTGAAAGTCGGGAATAAATCATTGCACGATGTGCAACGCAGTGTCGAAAGTAAAATTATTACACGTGGTGGAACGCATATCAAATTAATCATTGCACGCAGTGCAAAGGAGATTGGAAATAAATCGTTACACAAGATGCAACGGAAAGAATTGAAATCATAAATCGATAGAACGAATCATTCGGTTGCACACCAAACTTATGTTGGCAAACGAAAACATTGACCGATTTGTGTCGGATTTGATTTAATTGAAGTTACGGTTATGATCAAGCATGGTCACTGCGGAAATCGTGATTCGGAAGAGATCGTTGGTTCATAGTGAGTAGAATGCGAAGGAAATGACTTGATTTCGAGTGGTATATGCCATACCATGTATGCGATAAATGACTCAATTTTGAGTGGTATATGGTATACCACTTATGCGATGAATTGCATCGACGCATTAGTGACAATTGCGGAAGGTTTGTCCGCAACGGACGGGAGAGTACCGAGACTCGATTAGAAATTTGTATGACAGTATGTTGATGCAAGTGTTCTTCGAAAAATCGGATGGGATGATAAGGCGAGACTCGTATCAATGAACGATACGTCGGACGAGAATTATAAGTCGGTCGGACGACCGAGACTAGCGGAACAATTATGCCTTGAAGTAATAATCGGACCGACGGAAAAGGAAAAACTCGAGCTTACAAATGAGTCGCACGACTTGCGATCTCGATAGAAATATTGGGCAAGGGGAATCGAATCGCATGACTTGTGATTTCGATAGAAATGTTGGGTAAAGCGAATTGTAACCGAATCGTACGATGTGTGACTTCGATGAAGAGTTGGTTGACGTGAGTAATCGTGCCTAAGAAATAGTTGGTTATGTTACAGCGAAACTCATTTGAGTACGACTAAAAACACGCGAAACTTAGAGGGCGAGATCGTATGACTTGAGGGTTCGATGTTGGATAATCGGTAACTCAGTTACGCGATCAAAGTATAACGGTATACGGCGAATCGGAAAACGAGTTGATGCGTACGGAAAAGTTTGTTGCGAACTTGGACATATGCAATACAAGTTGTTGACGTTGAAACGGATTCAAAGTTGACCCTTACGCTATCAAAATTGATATGACGTATCGAGATCGATACGTAAGGAAACGTAAGCATGCACGATGTGGGAATACAAAATGGAGTGCGTCTCGTGCTATAAAAATTTTGTAAATAACAATACCAGAATGAAACGAACTGGTTGATCATGAACCTTGTTATTAATCAAGACGAGACTATAAGTCATCGACGATTGTTCGATGCATATAGCATCTCGTGTGTCGACCCGCAAATAAGATAGACTCGAACTCAATGCGAGTAGATGCGTCGTGAATAGCAGAATCATCGATGGTAGTGCATGACTTTACTCGAAGGATAGTTGCGGATCAGTTGCGCCGATAGAAACGATTTTGTCCAAAATTGGATAGTCGTATACAAATTGTCAGAACGTGATTTGGCTCCAAAATAAGATATAGCATGGTTCGTAGTAAACTGTCCTTCGTTAATGATCCATAATTATCGAGCAGTAGCTTCGGGGCAGCTGACCCTAGAAGACTTGACCGCCAAATCAAATTGAATATTGTAGACCGTAAGATGACCTATGCATTATTGCATACAAAATTGCATCGATAACAAATATTATGCGGTGCATCTTGACGATACGTCTAGGCGATCGAGAATTATTGGAACAACTTTCGATTGAAAATATATAGTTAGATCTTCGAGTATTCGTCGGATAAATGCTTGAATAGTTATGTTGGTCGACGATCAAACTAGAAATTCACCAACGAACTTGGTGATTTGGATAGGCGATTGCGAGAATCGTGTTATACACGAGAGAGAACGATAAGGAGAATGACTTATGAGTCATGTCGATAGATTCGGATTCACCTTGCAATTGAGCTTGCATGAATCGAACTTATATTCGATGTTGCGAGATGGGTAAGTTAGGAATTTGGCTAGTGAACTCCTACTCGTTAGGAATCGAACATAAGACATATCATAAAGACCTTCGTGTCAAGGCGATCATTGTCTTGAGCACCATCGCCTTGATGTAAACTTTTGTGTCGGATAGATTGTGGCCTTTAAGCAATGTCAATTTAAAGTTGCGTCGGAAGAATCTAAGTATGGGGTCTATGTAAGTCACCTAGCGGGCATAGTCCTGAATGTTGATGCAATTGCAAGTCAACAAAGGAAATCATATCGAGATAAGTTGCATAGCCTGACTTCGAAAATAGTTGGGTGGCGACTTCGAACGCAAGGCAGTTGCGAAGGATCGTTGCGATCGGATGCACAACGGCTTGACGCAACGCATAGAGTTGATAGTCCATACGAAACATACGAAACGAGAAATGCGATTTTGAATCGCGTCGCGTGTAGTGACTCTATTGAATGAATCACATATGTATCGAATATACGTATGCGATAAAATTTCGAGAATAGTTGCTAAAGATAAGTCCGATCGAGAGTACGAGATGCCAAGCATAGGATTGAAATTTACTTGTCAGCTTTGTTCTAATTTGCTACCACTGGACTTGGTCAAAATACATATCTCGGGATGCCTTGAATATAGGTATAGATCCAAATCGAGTGGTATACAAAATTCAAATCGAGCTACAGGAATGACTTTGAAATGTTAATGAAAAGCTTGCGAGATAGTGTGAAACTGAACAACATTGGTGGAACGAGATCGTGAAACTATCTATAAAACTACTTAGTTGGAGTGTTGGTTTTGGTTCGAGGACGAATCTTGTTTTTGAGTGGTATATTCTGTAATGCCCCGCTCTGCACGGCGTATTACGCTGAGACTGTTGACTCAAAGAGTCGCGTAGTCGCATTGACCGAATCAAATGTATCGATGTAAATTGATACAAGAGTTACATTGTCCCGAGTAACGTATCGAATTAAGTCGATGCGAAGAGTTGCCTTGTCCCAAAGAATGCATCAAGTGAATCGATGCGAAGTGCTGCGTTGCCCCGAAGGATGAGTGCGTTGAATCGGCTCGAAGATTCTAAGAAATCGAATCGACCAAGGTGCAAGTCCGAATCGATACAAGTATTGATTTTAGTTGGATTCGTGTGCAGGTTATACGTTGACGCGAAAAATATTAAAGGTCGATCTTTTGCCATATTTAGTAAGGGGTCCGCGAAACCAAATCACCGCCTTACGAAGGACTGGAACTTGGGCACGGTAAGCCAAATCGGACGTATAATTTAATGAAGTACGAAGTGCTCAAATAGCTAAGTCAGGAGAGTGGCCGTGCAACAAAGTTATGAAATCGAGCCGTATCGGCTCGGCGAAACGACAAAGGCGTATCGACTCAAGGTGGGAGGATTGACTCTTCTTTTTACTCCCTCATACGATAAGTCAAATTATATCATTGTATGCTAAGTTAACCTATCGACGCCACGGGCGTGGTCCGATCGGAGTAAAATCGTAATGTGTGTCGAACACTAGTTAGAACAATTGGAATAAAATATGCATCATATGCAGGAGTCGCTATGGAACATTGGATATCGCAAAGGCGAGTGCCTCGGTGTGCAAGCCACAAGAACATGGGATAACTGTATTCGGCGAGTGCCTTAGTGCACGAACCATTCTGTGCCTTCACGTACGAGTTAGAAATGATAAAACATTGAAAGACAATAGGCGAGCGCCCTAGCGCGCAAGCCCCGGACATTGAACACTAAGGCATAGAACATCGGAATACAGTCAAAATGTTCCTACGTGCACGAGATCATACAAGATGGCTTCATTACGAAAGAATACAGTGGTGGCATGAATGTGACAGAACTGTCGGACGTGGCATGATGCCTCGAAAGGTGTTCGAGACCTTCGGGTCGTTCGGTTGAGGAACATTGAGTTTAGGCATAATGCCATTGAACATTGAAACGAAGTATGAGATGTAAGAACATAGAAAGTTAACGGAAGAAATGCGAGATGATAAAGTCTGAGTCTCGGACTCAAGACTATGCTTGGTTGTTCGAATAATAAGGGCGTTGCATGGTCGAATGGGATGGACTTGAGATTAAATATGATAATAACTCGTGCATGAGTGTTTCCCCCAAACGGTTAAATGTCGGAGCAACCCAGAACTGCTTGGCCTAGGAGGGAAATGAATTATCTTTGTAGGCGCACATCCTTAGGACGAGTAGCACTCGCCTATAGATAGGAAAAAGCTGCAAATAATGGTATGCAACAATAATGTTTCGGTTGTTGGGACCGCAACCCACCCGTTAAATACCGGACAACCCGACGAAATTCGAGAAAAGAAGGAGAGAAAAGAAAGTAAGAAACTCATTTAGTCTATTCCGGCGCGGATACGCCAATGGCCTTCATATAGCTAAGGAACGATAGGTTGAAAGTGTAGGCCCATACATGTCCCGCACACATAGATCCTGCTTAGAGATGCATTTATAACATGACAGAAAAGGAATAGGGCACATTCACCTTGCGTCGGTGTAAGGGCGGGTGCGTCGACTTGGTAAGAAGTCGCGCCACGAAACAAACACGAGATTGCTTGCCTGCTTGCCTATTTCAATTCGAATAACATGCTTGCCATGCTAATATGCTTTACGCTTTCGAATATGCCATAAAATTGAAACTAAGGAAAACATAGCAAGATCATAAGCTAAGTTGCATGATTGAACATAAATACTAAAATGTCGATTTAGAAGGAAGGTCTTTACGACACTACATGTGAGGACGAACTTACTGATCCCCCACCAGCTTTCATACAGGGCACGGGGAATGGATTTCTCATGGCAAAGTCTTGCTTGAACGCGTTGAGGCTTGGAATGTCGAAGCGTATTAAAGCGTGCGATCGCTTGACGCTCGGACATGCAATAGGATTGATACGGCCGAGATATAGAAGGCATGATGTATAGAACGGTGACATCCTTTGTAGGCAAGAGAGAACCTGAGTGTTGTAGCCAATCTGGCATATATTGTTAGGCTATCGAAAGCCTTTGTAATCTCAGTTTCGGATATCAATAAAGAGAATTGTTTCGTATACTCTGTTTTCCTTTCGTTGTTAATATCGAATCAAAAGATAACCATTTGAGAACTTGTCATCTTCCCTTGCACGATCACAACTCCAAGCTCGTGCGGCATCACGCCCCCTGCAAGGACGATGATTCGGGTGATTCCGGGTCGGGGCGTGACACCGTATCAGTAAAAATTTCTAAAATTTTATTGTTTGAAAACTAGTTTTAGGAAAATTTGGGATACGATTTTGTCAACGCTTAGTTGATCAAATCGCAATCTACAAATGTCTCTTGAAGCCCTATAGGTTGACTACCACAATCTTCAATTAGTGTTAAAATTTTATGCACGAGTTGATCAAAATCGATCCTCGAATAGGGGCACCTAAACTGTTTCTAAATTGTTTTTCAAAACAGTTTTTGGGTTGATTTGTGGATCGGTTTCCTGGGAAATCTAGTCGAGCATTTTCGAATCTAATTGAAGGGTCATGTAGATGGTTATATAGGCTACGCGTAGGTTTTTGTAGTTTGAAGAATAACGAATCGAGAAGTCGATAGTCGTACCTGGAAGACAGAGGGGTCACTGCCTACCCCTGCTGTTGCGACTACTGTTGTTCTCCCATGCACGGCTGCGCACGGCGCTGCTGTCGGCCGCCGGTGGCACGACGAGCACGCAAGGTCACCCAGGTGGCGTGGGTGGCATGGGATTAGGGTTCGTAGAGCAGATTAGGATTTTCTATGTTTATATATATATATATATATATATATATATAATTTTTGGAACATAGCAAACTATATTAATGTAGGAGGCGCAAAATGTCGAAGCCTTTACAAGTAAACCCAAAAAACAAAATAAAAATAAGAGGAGGGAAATGAGCAGGGAAGCTATCCCCAAAGTAATGTTAGCTGTTCAGGTGGGGCTAGAATCCCTCCCTGATGTGCTTCCAGTATTTGCTAGCCTTGTGAATCTGTCGATGGACCTTGCAAATCAGTTGGTTGATGTTGTACTGGCGCCCCTCGTATCTGAATTTGTTCTTGTTCTTCCAAATAACCCACATGATGGCGGCTGCAACGATCTAGTGACCGTGTGATACTTTACCCCAATCGGCAAGGAGATCGTTGAAGCCCCCAGCAGCTTGGTCCATGAGGCAAAGGTTAGCAAACCTGACCCACACTGCCATATGAAGATTGCCATGATAAAGGATGTGCTCAGTTGTCTCAGCCTGTCTTTTCGATCATCAATGGCAAGCAGAAACAAAGCTGAAGCCAATGGTGGCTAGTGCATCGTCGGTATGTAGTTTTATGCGAAGCGCTCTCAACATCAAAAAAGACCACTTCTTGGGGACGCAAGACGACCAGAACGTCCCACTGATGGGGGAAGGGTTACCAATACCGCGAACAGCATGGCGAGCGTTGCCAGAGTGAATGAGCCATGAGTCGTCGGGGACCACCGTAGAGTGTCTCGTCCCGTACCGATCACTGGAGGGGCTCGCGGGTTTTATGGTTTAGTTGCTCGCGAGATATTGGTTTCCAATATCTCTGGAGTTTTTCTTTTCCTTTCTTTCTTTTTCTTATACTCTATCTCTCTATATATATGTATATATACATATATCTATATATATGTAGGTATAACTACCTAAATAATCCTGAGAAACTTAGTAATATATATTTTTATATTTATATGTATATATGTACACACATGTAATAGGTATATGAAATATTTATAGAAATATAATAAAACAACCAACTAGTGGTAATATATATAAATATATATATATATATTTTATATATATATATATATATATATATATATATATATATATATATATATATATATATATATATATATATATATATATATATATTTCCAAAAGAAAATCAATTAATTAATGGGTACCAAACAGAGGGCGGGCCCCACAAGCGTGAACCCGGTTCAAAATTCAAACCCACAAAAAACAAACGGGGGGGCACGCACCCCAAGGGGGCATGTGGGCCAAGGGGGGTCTGCCCGAGGGGACTCGGGGACCGAGGGGGACGCGGGGCCCGAGGGGTATATATATATATATATATATATATATATATATATATATATATATATATATATATATATATATATATATATATATATATATATATATATGTAAAATATATATATATATATATATATATATATATATATATATATATATATATATATAATATTTTATATTATATGTATATATGTACACATATATAAAAAAAACATATATAATATTTTTATATTTATATGTATATATGTACACACATGTAATAGGTATATATATATATATATATATATATATATATATTATATATATATAATATATATATATATATATATATATATATATATATATATATATATATATATTATATATATATATATATATACATATATATTTTATATATATTTTATATATATTTTATATATATATATATATATATATATATATATATATATATATATATATATATATATATAATATTTTTATATTATATGTATATATGTACCCAAATATATATAAAAAAACATATATAATATTTTTATATTTATATGTATATATGTACACACATGTAATAGGTATATGAAATATTTATAGAAATATAATAAAACAACCAACTAGTGGTAATATATATATATATATATATATAGATATATATATATATATATATATATATATATATATATATATATATATATATATATATATATATATATATAGGGTTTATTTATAAAGCCCAGTAAATAATTTATGTAATTTCTAACCCAGTAAATAAATTTTTAATGTATATATATATATATATATATATATATATATATATATATATATATATATATATATATATATATATGACATATATAATATTTTTATATTTATATTTATATATGTACACACATGTAATAGGTATATGAAATATTTATAGAAATATAATAAAACAAGCAACTAGTGGTAATATATATATATATATATATATATATATATATATATATATATATATAAAATATATATATATATATATATATATATATATATATATATATATATATATATATATATTATATATATATATACATAAATTATTTACTGGGTTTTTAAATAAACCCTATTTATATATATAAAATATATATATATATTTTTTTATATATATATATATAATATAAATATAAATAAATATATATATATATATATATATATATATATATATATATATATATATATATATATATATATATATATATATATATATATATATATATATATATATATAAATAAGGTTTATTTAATATATATATATATTCCCTATTTATATATATAAATATATATATATATATATATATATATATATATATATATATATATATATATATATATATATATAAAATATATATATATATATAAATTATATATATATATATATATATATATATATATATATATATATATATATATATATATATATATATATATATATATATATATACACATTAGATTTCAAGGATATAAATAACTGGTCTAACTTTGTGTATAAAATATGTGTATCCTCCTAGAGTCTAGCAATATTCTAAGGATATCAATTTATAGAAAATATATATTGTTTGCAAAATCCTTATAAAATAATACTTATTTGGGCCATTAGTATAAATAATTATTATTATTATTATTATTATTATTATTATTATTATTATTATTATTATATATATATATATATATATATATATATATATATATATATATATAATACAAATCTACCTGGACGTCTTTGGGCACAAAATATCTCTGCATGGGTTTGGGTTCGATTCGGGTGAAGTCCTGACTAATTGGTACAACCGGATCTCCTAAAATTATAACATCAATAAATTAATAAATAAATTATTTACAGGGTTCAAGTCACAACTTTGACTTGCTTTCCTAGCAAGACGACACATATGGCTCGATCTTTCCTACCATGGTTAATACACTAGTCAAGGCACACCGCTACACTATCCGTGCCAAAGTTCATCATCATCTTGTACCTCGAAACTTAACCATGACTAGGCCTTCTATAATAATAATTACTTTAGAAAATATTTATAAATTCCATAAATCCCTGTTTAAGTCAAATAAATAATAAAAATATATATTTCAAAATTCTGGAAAGACGGGTTACAAATCTATCCACCTTAGAAATAAATTCATCCTCGAATTTAAATTGAATAGACAAGAAAATAATAGGAAGCATTGGACAAAAAGATAAAAAAGTAGAATTAAAATTATTAGTTTCTATCAAAATAATTTAAAGCATATTATTGTAAATCAAAGTCTTATTTAAACATAAATGGAAAACTTTTACAACTATTTTTTAGAAACCAAATATTGAACAACATATTTTACAATTCCAAATTCGAGAACATATACTTTTAGAAAAATTAATTAGCATTTTCAAATTATAAATTTTAATTAGTTTTTGAAATAAAAAAACAATAGAAAAATAATCTTTAATCGCTTCAAGAGAAAGTATTTCAAATCATGATGTTCAAATAAATAAATAGTTAGAAATTAAAGATTTGTAAATCGGGAAGAGGGCTTATAGTAAGTAACCACATGATGTTAAGTTTCTCCTACAGATAAGTAAATTTGGAATTATAAGTGGGATAATAAAGGAACTTGGGAACATGAGGATCGAGGGAAGGAACACTCAAAGGGATTAAATTTTGAAAAGATGGATATAGTCATAAAGGAATTAATGGGTTCTGGGAGGGAATAGTTGCCAAAGTAATAATAAGGAGTTAAGATCAGGATATTAGCATGCAACTCTTGGTGTAGCGGGATAGTGATTAAAGAAGAGAAGGATCTTTAAAATGGTTGCAAAATTTACGATAATTAAGGATTCAAATTTGATCAGATTTTATACATGTTTGAGATATGGCGATATCTTAAGGACATTATAAGAAGATATTTAAATTTGACTAGAGAGTTAGAGACTAGCTTTCGAGGATTGAAATTTTGATACACATTGTCATGACCCGATCCTAAGATACTGGATCCAGTCGGATCATGCCCAGCCTGTACCGTTGTGAGATGGCGGCAGTAAACGGTATCAATCAGTAGTAACTTAAGCACAACATTCTAACTACGAAAATGAAAAACTTTTAATTAAAAATATTTGGAATGCAAACTAGCTGTCTAACTAGAAATAAACACATAAGCAGAAGAGTATTAACTTATTACAACTTGTTTTTATTACAACTTCAAATCAAGGAAATAGCTAAACAACCAAGTACAACTAAAACTCAAGGGCTCCCTGTCCGGGTTCAACTATCTCCTCAGAATCCAAGTCGGGTCCGTAGTAAGAACTAAAATCAAGCTGCTCATCGTCGCAGTCACCTAAAATATTGGTCTCCAGTCAGGATGGGAGCAAGAACATATATATCCATTCTAGCATTTAATAAAATAACTAAAGATGCAAGAAACTGTTTCAGAACATAATTTATCGTTCTAAATAATAATAAAGAGGCAGTAAATCGAAAATCTCTGGAAATAATAATGATCCAGTCTATAACTAGCAATATTATTTTGAGTGTGTAGCATCCTATGGCCGGCTAGTAATGGACAATATGGGTTCTAGTGAACATGGTCCGACTTCAGCCTAAGTGAGGTGGGACTTCAGCTATCCACAATAAGACAATATGGAGGCTTTGACCATAGGTGCTAACACTACTCCCCAATCCCAAGTCAATGAGCCAATCAAACAATCAATTGGATCTGAGTGGAATCCCTGAGTCAATGTCGATACAATGTTTCTAAAGATGCAATGTATTTAATTATCAACTAAAATACAAGTTTGAATAGTATGAAACTTGCCTTGGTTCCTGGTGGTAGCTGCAGGTGAGGACAGGAAAATATTCGAGCTAAGTCCCAGAACTGAACCCTACATTAGTGAAATATGACTTAGTTACCAGTCTAAGGTTTGCTATAATTTAACTTATTAATAGCATATTACTATTCTAGATTCTAAGATCACTAATAATTATACTAAGCAATTACTTAATTATACATTATTTTAGAGAACTCTAAGTGAGAACATAGAAAAAAAATACATTTTTAGTAAATAAATAAACTTGTCTTTTCTTTTAAATAGTATTATCGCTAATTAATTAATAACAGGTCCGTGCCAAAATTAATAGTTATTTATGAATATGGAAATAATTGATGCTAAATACTATTTTAATATTTTTAACGTAATATACATAATTAGCAACCACTAAATAAAACAATCTTTTACATAAAAGCTATTTATTTTAATAATATGAAAATTACTATTCTTATTCAAAATAAATAATAAACATTTTTTATTTTAAACGAATAGAACTAATATTTTAGTTAGGTTACTTGTAAATAAACATCCTTTTTGGTAATGAAAGTATTTTTAAAACTAAATAATATTTTATTTACGTAAAATTAACCGTAACATATTTAATAAGTACTTCTAAATCTAAAATTTCATGATTACTACGATAACTACTTACTCAATAATCGCTTTATTTAGCGCTTTCATGTAAAACATTTACTCTAAATAATTATATATATAATCCAACGGTTTATATACTGGCATAAATATTACTATCAATATTAATCTAACAGTTATTTATTAATTAATTAATCTCATTACAATTCACAAACACAAATTAGGAAACTAGCTATCCTGGAATTGACAAAGCTTTATTTTGTCAATTCTGGTCGGACAGAAATGAGGGTTTTCTATCTAATTTCAACTCTGGAAATGGATAAAACTTTTGACAGAAAGTCCTACCAGAAAGTTGAAGAAGGAGAACCGAAGGGTTGCCTCTGTAGGAACGAAATCGTAAAGCAGAATACTCTAGAGGGGGGTGAATAGAGTAGGCAGCGGAATATTGCTAATTAAAAATCTTGTTAGCAGTTAGATCACATATATAATAATAATCACAAAAATAAATGACAGAAATTAAAAGTGATCAGAAGGCAAACGCAAACACCGAGATTTATACTGGTTTCTCTCTTGTGAGGACTAGTCCAGTCGGAAGAACTCTAGCTTCCAGTTGAATCCACTATTGGAAAATTCTGCAAGTTTTCATACGAAGTCCTTGCAACTTCTACAGACGTGAGCTTTGATACGAAGAACTCGACCAACTTTAATTGTGAAGAGTTGTATCTTCTATCAAGCCTCTGATTACAATCGCTCTGAAACTTCTAGACCGTACCGCACTGGCAAATCGACTAGAGGATTGTAACTGGCTTGGGATTTGAAAATGAAAGCTTTTTAGAACTCTTTGGAAGAATGTAAGCTCGGGAAGAGAAGAGATTAAAAGTGAATTGGTGATTTGAAATGATCCAAATACTTCTCTATTTATAGTTTTTCCAAAGACAGAATTCGGGCAGAATTCGGACAGAACTCTTTGCAACAAACCGCAACTCGATGACCAAGTTCAAAATCCAACGTTCACTAATGTTCCAATTGGCCGAACTCTGGCTGAACTCAGACCGAGTTCTGCCAGTTCATTTTTGAGAAAAATCAATTTTGGCTTTTTGAAAAGTCCTTCATAAGCTTTTTGTAAAAAGGATATTTTTCAAAAATGTAGGTCATTTGTAAAAGAATAGGATAGTTTTGAAAAATATTTTGGGATAGCCTATTTGCCAGTACGACTTGGTGTACAATGTATTCCTAGACTCAATAAAATAAAAAATTATATTGCTTAATATGAAGTACATTTGGAGTGGCAAACGGCTTCAGTCTTGAACATAGTTGATATCCATCGTTGAGCAGTGTCCAAAATGTCGTAGGTAAACATCTGAATTGACTTGCATTTATATCGAGACAGAGTTTTATCAATTATTAAAATCAGGTGTGACCATGACCAATGGGCCAACAATCTCCCCCATTTTGATAATTGACAAACCTTGCCGATATAACATCTAAGCTTGGATCAATTCAAAATAGTAATCAAAAGAAATTGTTCATAACCTGTATTCACAAAAAAGTTAGATCTATTTCTCCTCCGTTGACACTTAGCAAAATAATTGCAAAAGAGAAAGCTCCCCCACAAAAAATGTATAAGTAACAAACAGTGAAGAAACAAAATAAAAAATATATAAATATTCATTACAGGCATAGTATAAACAGTGAATATAGTAAGAGAAACAGATAGTCTTTAGAACAACACCGGCATGGTATTTGTTATAGGCAGTTTTAATATGAAGCAGAAAGAGAGATAATGCTAGAATAATGCTAGATAATGCCAGATTACAACCCGTAAACCAAACAAGGACCGGGGTTGTAATCCTTCGCCTGAATAACAATCTGTCTCTATCCATTTATTGTTAAGATAAGTAAAACAATCATGCTCAGGGGATCCTAATACAGGGACTAGACAAGGCTTAGACAGGGCTAGACATCATTCATTCACAAGCGGCCAAGCAATTACTACGGCTTACTACTTTAACTAACTAGGGTTATCACAAGCCTAATTACTAACAAGATGCAATGAGAATTTCCCAGTCTCAAGCCATGCAGACCATCCAGTTATCCTTCTGCGGGTTGAGAGTATGGTTGGGTACATTACCCCAGAGGCGATATACCCTTAGGTAACTTAGAGGGTGCAACACATGACAGTGCGCTGGAAATGTGCTCTACTCGTCGGCAAGCTACAAATCCAATTAAGAGCACCCAGATAACGAGATTGCCTGTGATTGGAAATTCTCCATGAACTATAGTTTGATCTAGTCATTAGCATAATCCATATTCGGTATGAATCCCTGACCATGGGAACCAGGGAGTCACGTCCTAGACATGATGTAAGACAAGACAAGTGGATTGCACAAGCAAGCAAGCAGGAACACCCTCGGTGTCAAGTTGATTATACGAGTCAAGTTAGCCGTCGTAACATCATCAAGATAAATCATGTCAGGGTACTTGTCAGGAGTGCGCCACGACGGGCCACTATCATGTCAGGTTGGTCATGTCAGGAGTGTACCACTACGGGTCACTGTCGTGTTATGCTAGTTTCTTGTCATACCATGCCATGTACAATAGTCATTCCAAACATATTAAGTAAAATCAAGTTCCTGACAAAAGGCGTAAGAATATAAAATGGGCATAAAATATCTAATAAAATATCAATGTATAGGACTATAGAAGAGCCAGGCTTAAGAAAAACTAAAACCAAATCTCCATGATTGGACAGATTGTGCAAGGGTCCTTGGGGTCGGGTTGCGCAGGAGTCAAGTGCGCCAGGGGCCAACTGCGCAGGAGTGAGCTGCGCAAAAGTCGGCTTGCGCTGAGCTGGTTGGCATAGGGGTCAGATTGCGCATGAGCGGACTGCGCATGAGCAGACTGCGCAAGAGTCCCTGCACGCTGGGGTTGAGCGCAGTTCACCATAGGGCAAGCTGCACGGTCGGTGCTGCGCTAAAGAGCACAGGCCGAGAGGAGGATGCGCAGTCCAGCACTGCGCTAAAGAGCGCAGGCTGCAGTCTGCTACTCCAGGCCGAGAGGAACTCTTCAAGAACACCAAAGTTCAAATCTTCATATCTTGGTCAAATCAAAACCAAATCTAGATTTTCAAAGGTCTAACTTGAGTAAAATTGAATTTTCTTCCACATGGAAGCATCAAAACCCACAAAAATCCAACCAAAATAGATCAAAACCATGTAAATCCAAAAATAGTTAAAACCTAGATCTAGAACAATGGAGACTCCAAATCACAAAATGTCAAGCACTAATGTTGATCACCATGGCCTAATCTAGCTAATGAACAAATAAAATGTGATTCTCATGTGGTGGCAAGGTGCACTTGCCTATGGGTGATGGTGTTGTGTAGAGGAAGAAGAAGAAGAATTAATAGAGGAAAGTAATGAAGAGAGAGAGTGTTAGGTAGGGATTTTAATGGTGGAGGATAAATTAAGTGTAGGGTGGAGGTTAGCTAAGGTGCTCCAATGCAAAATAAACCAAACCAAACCAAACCAACCTTCTCCACAACATAAAACCAAGCCAGGTAAAACCCAATTACTAGAAATCCAAAATCCGTAAGTCAAGTCAATTACAAGTACAGGCCAAAATCCGAGAAAATAAAATACAGGTCCGAAATACGTATACGCCTGATAAAATACGTATTCCGAATATAGGTGTTAAATCTGGTGCATGTTGAGCTCCTTCTGTGTAAAGATATACTTAATACTTTTGTGGTCCGTATATATCACAACTCTTTTGCCGTATAGGTAGTGCATCCAGAGCTTCAAGGCGAAGATGACCGCTGCTAGCTTCAAGTCATACGACGGGTAATTCTTCTCATGGTTTTGTAACTGCAGAAAAGCATAAGCAATTACCTTTCTATGCTGCTGTAGTACACATCCCAATCCCTTGCTAGAAGCATCGCTATAGATGGAGAATCCACCTGATCCTGAGGGTAGTGACAATACTGGTGCTGATGTCAACCTTCTCTTTAAGTCCTCAAATGATGCCTGGCATGCCTCGGTCCAGACAAATTGTTTATTCTTCCTGGTAAGCTTGGTCATGGGATTAACAATCCTTGGAAAGTCCTTCATGAACTTTCTGTAATACCGAGCTAGCCTAAGAAGCTTCTGATCTCTGCAACTGAACTTGTTATTGTCCATAACTCCACGGCAGCTATCTTCTTAGGATCAACTGATATGCCTTCTCCTGTGACGTGTTCGAAAAAGTCTACCTTGTTTAAGAAGAACTCGCACTTGGATAGCTTACCATATAGTTTCTCCTTCCTTAATGTCTCCAAAAATATCCTCAAGTGTTTCTCATGTTCTTCTTTGTCCTTTGAGTAAATCAGAAAATCGTCGATAAAGATAACGACAAACTGGTCCAGGTACTCATGGAAGACCATGTTCATGAGGTCCATGAATACTCCTGGGGCATTTGAAAGACAAAAAGGCATGAATAAGAACTCATATTGTCCATATTTGGTGTTGAATGTCGTCTTTGGAATGTCTTCTTTCCGTACTTTGACTTGGGGATATCCGGACCTGAGATCAATCTTCAAGAAGACTTTTGCTCTGCTCAACTGGTCGAAGAGATCGTCAATCCTAGGTAGGGGATACTTATTTTTGACGGTGATGTTGTTCAATGCTCGATATTCTATACATATTCGTACGGTTCTACAAATAAAACTGGTGCCCTCCATGGTGAAGCTCCACTCCCGATGAATCCCTGGGCCTTGAGCTCATCGATCTGGTCTTTCATCTCCTTGGACTCCTTGAGGTTGACTCTGTAGCCTCGTTGAGAGATAGGTAAAGAGCCAGGTACTAGGTCAATAGTAAACTCCACGTCTCGATCAGGGGGTGATCCTGGAAGATTGTCGGGGAAGACATCCAGAAATTCTGCTATAAGGGGTGAGGGGGTCCGATATCTTCTGTGATGGAGATATAGGAGACACACCCTATGCTTTTCGGTGCTCGAACCACCTCAAACATGGGTCCTCCAGGTGGACTAAAGATAACACAGTCCCGGTGACAGTCTATTAGGGCGTGCTGCTTGCTCAGCCAGTCCATTCCCAAGACTATATTGTAGTTAGGGAGGGGCACTACTAGAAGGGGTGATAAGAAAGTATGACCTGAGATCATGATAGGGAGGAGCAAGTCTCCATGATTGGGATAGGTCTACCTCCAGTCATTACTCTAAAAATCACTTTATAATATCATACAGCTATGTGATATACAGCAATAAAGTTCGATGATATGAAGCTATATGATATCCCAGAATCAAATAAAGCTAAAGTCGGGTGTGAGTGTAATAAAATAGCACCTGCGATGACATCTCCTTCAGTCTCTAGCTCTGTTTCTGTCTCCTCAACGGCCAAGGCAAAAGCTTGCCCTACTTTTTGCTAGTTGTAGTGCTGTTGCTGGGTGGGTAGTGGACCTCTCTGCTGTCCAGCTCCACTCCTGTTGAATGCCGTTGGACAGTCCTTCACTTAGTGAGTAGCAGATGCACAAGCAAGGCAATGTCCCAAATTTTTCTGTAGATATCCGCAGTGTGACCGGGCCTCCTACAATAGGCATAATTGGTCGTCTTCTATTGATGGTACTGGAATACTTTGTTGGGTGCCGCTGACTGCTGCTACTGGGATTGCTGGGGGTAAGAAGTTTTATTAATATTGTGCCTCTTGTTGTTGCCTTGGTAGTTGCTGCTGGATCCCGGATGCTCCCTCTTGGATCGGGCAGGAGAGCTGGCCTCAACATCTTGAGCCACCTTCAGCATCATGTCATAAGTCTTCACACCATTAGCGGCAACCAGAGTGCGGACCTTGTCTTATAATCTGTGCTAGAATTTCTTGGCACGCTGTACTGGGTCTTCTACTAAACGAGGTGCAAATCTGTCTAGCCAGTTGAACTCAGCTATAGACTCCTCGATAGTACGATCTCCTTGCTTCAGATCATGAAATTGCCTCCCCATAGCTTCTAAGGCAGCTATCAGAAGGAACTTTCTCTTGAACTGCTTCTTGAAGGAACGACAGAAGGTTCATCCATTATAGAATCTTGGCTTA